>OZ014530.1:76077947-76677947 GCA_963966105.1 Volucella zonaria | reverse complement strand
TTTTTAAAAAATTTTTTTGCACAAAATAGTTTTATTAACATCTTAGTTATTTTTCTACATAGTCTCCGTTTAAATCTATACATTTTTGGTAACGTGGGACGAGCATTTCTATACCCTCCTTAAAAAATGGCACCGCCAGTTCCTCATTACTTCCAAAATGTTGAGATGCAATTGATGATTTAAATTTTGGGAAAAAGTGATATTCACTTGGTGCCAAATCAGGACTGTACGGAGGGTGATCAAAAATATCCCAATTGCACTCCTCCACTAAAGTTTTTGTGCGTGCAGCAGTGTGTGGTCGTGCGTTGTCATGCAGAAGCACCACACCTTTTGTAAGCATTCCTTGTCTTTTGTTCTAGATTGCTCTTCTTAATTTACGTAGTGTTTCGCAGTAAACCGCTGAATTTATTGTGTTTCCAGGCTCCATAAACTCGGTCAACAATATGCTTTTACTGTCCCAAAAAACTGTGCCCATCATTTTTCCCTAGGAAAAAGTTTGTTTGAATTTTTTTGGCTGGTTTGGGGGCTGAGTGTGCATCCATTGCTTAGACTGTTATTTGCTTTCTAAGTTTACATACTGGACCCAAGTCTCATCTTCAGTTACAATTTGCTGTAAAAATTCTTCACCTTCCGTTTCTAAACGTTCGAGAAATGCTTTTCCTCAATTGACACGTTGGGTCTTCTTGTGGACATCTGTGAGCTGTTTTGGGACCCAATGGTCACTGAACTTGTGGTAACCCAGGTTTTCAGACACGATTCTGTATAGAGTACTCGTAGTTCGAGAAATTTCGGAAAATCTTGTCGCAAGATCTGAAATCGTAAAACGCCTGTTTTCTCGAACAAATTGATCAATTTGGTGAACTACGTCTTGATTCATGATCGATTTGCGCCCTTGGCCTCCTTCATTATGCACATCTGTGCGTCCGTTTTCAAATTGTCTACACCAATCACGTACCGAACCATCACTCATCACTGTATTGCCGTAAACAGCACATAACCGACAATGAATTTGAGCTTCGTACCTCACAGGCGGCGTGAGATAAAATTGTATTCTCCATGTTAAAGCGGGAACTATTGGAAAAATACTGAACGAAAACGGTCGAAACTTGGCATATTATTAGAGAATAGTATACTGGTTGCGACATGCAGAAATACGCCACCGAAGTGCACGTATGTACTGAATTGTAACACATCGGAGATTGATTTTGGAATAGCCCTCGTATGTTGCTTTTTCTGAAATTTCTCAGTCTTTCGAAGGAAGATGAGTGAGCACTTCAGTGATGCTGATGAGTACATGGGACTAGTTCGGGAGTAATTCTTTGAAGTTGATGTGAGCGTTGGACTGCTAGCGAATATTTCGGGCTACTCGGTGAATAAATCGAATACCGAAGACTTGCCGAAAAATTACTTCCAGTTGCGGAGAACTTGGTGAATAGAGTGGTGAAGTTGGAGAATATTTGGTACTGGCCGTTCCCCGTTGTTTGGATGCTGGAATGTATTGTGGGCTACCATCATAAGATGCAGATGGAGGCGAATAAGTTGGAGAAGTTGGTGAATACTTGCCGCTAATTTGAGAGTAAGCCGGTGAAGCTGGTGAATAATGTGGAGATGTTGAATAATGTGGAGATGACGGCGAATAAGAAAGTGTGTGAGGAGTGTAATTTGCCGACGAAGGTGAATACGATGGAGATGCTGAGTAGCATGGTGAAGTGGGAGAATAAGAAGGCCTTGAGGGCGAGTACGAAGGTGAAGTTGGAGAATAACTCGGTGAGCTGAGCAAATAATTTGTGCTTGTCGGAGAATAAGCACTATTTGGTGAATAAGTATTGGTTCCTCCTCCAAAAAATGATGGTGTTGAAGTGGGAAAGTTTGACGTTGGTAAATAGCTACTTGATGTTGGAGAGTATCCAGTTGATTGCGGATTAAAATTGGGCGTGGCCAACGAAAAACGAGGACTTGCTGCATAGAAGGGGCTAGTTGGTGAGTAGTTCGGGCTAGACGGTGAATATGTTGGTGACGCTGCATAAGGTGATGATACAGTGTAATGAGGACTGGGACTGGTTGGCGAATATGCTGGAGACGCGCTTGGTGATAGTGCACAAAACGCTGACGGTGGTCCAGGAGAGCTTGGGGAATAATCTGGATGCCCTGGCCACCCTGCGGTTGGTGAAAAACTTGGTCCACCCGGAGTCATTACGCTTATTCGACCCGTAGGCGAAAAGCATCGCGGTGTTCCACATTGTGCCCACGGTGTCATTGACGGGGTCATGCTTGGAGTCGATGCTGCTCCAAAGAACATACCACTGCTTCCAATTAAATTTGTTGTGCTTGGAATTTCTATACCGAAGCGACATTTCTCCGCATCAAGGAGCAAGTCAAAGCAACCAGTTCCCATTTTTGGCAGCTGTCCCATAATAATATTTTCAGGATACACCTCTCGTTGGATCTGTTTTGAGCGTGTGCTTATGCATCCATCAACACATCGATGGTTTCTTCGAATAAACAACGCATAAGAGCACCAGTATCCTGTCTGTTAATACCGTGACAGGTAATAGCACACAACACAACAATGCTAAATGTCGATAGTTAACGTAAAGCCCATAGAACTGCAACACAGCATTCATTTCCTTCTCCACCGACTTTGGCACAGCTTCTATCCCCAATGCTTGGAAAATTTCACAAATATCGTTAGAAAATGTTCGTACTGGATCTACATCATGGTCACTTAAAACCTTCATCATCGATGTACCATCAGTTTCCAGAAGCCACTCACCGATGGCTTTGAATTCGCCCGTTTCTGTTATCACAATACATTTCTTACTGTCTGTTTGTGGTAAATGTATGTACACCTTGCCAATTGCTTCATATCAGACAGTGTCAGTGTCATATCAGACAACATATTAGCCTCGATACAACGCAAGAACATGCCGTCCTCCATTTCATCGACTGCTTCATCTTCGTTGTCTTGGAATTTATTCTCTTCATTGTTCATAATTCGAGTTCGTCGAACAAGTTTGTCAGCATTGTTGTCGTTGAAAATGCAATTCAAATCATCCCCAAAGCCTGTATTGATCTGCTCTGCAATTTGTTCCATGGTCAGTTTTTTATCTGTCATCCGTTTACGATCTAATTCGATACGTAGTAGCCATGGAGAGATTCGTGTTGGATCAAAGTCTGGCATTTCGTAGTAAACATTGACGAATTCTGGATTTCCGAAATTACGGTGCGTTGTGGATCAGGATGGTAGTACATCGCAGTACTTGCAGTGACTTTTCGAAGTGTTGTACTCGTATGTTCCAACCGGCATAGAACGTTTTTAGCTTTTTCTGCGTCTCGAGCAACACCACCTGTTAAAAATGCGGTTAGTGATGGTGCTTTAAGTCGTTTGAAAATATTGATGATTTCTTTTAGACGTGGTACTCCCAATGTTACGTTCTTCGAAGATACATCAGCAAAATGGAAACTATTCAATGTTAATGTTGTCGTCTTCAAGAAAGATACCAGGGACGCATCCTAAATCGGTTTTTGAGCGATCCGCGAAGATCCCACTACATTCCTGGCCGAAACCATCCCTGGGTACTGGGAAAGTCGATTTCGTAGTTTTTTCCGCAAAACGAGTTCTGCTGTCATCGAATCAGGCAGCAACTCCAGTGCGTGTTTTACCAAAGACCACTTCTCTTTCAACGGAAGATGGTTTTTAGCGTGTAGCCCATGATATGAATATCAGAACGTCTATGCGACGTATAGAATATAACTGTCCTTATCATAGCTGGGTAGTTCAAGAGGATCCTTCTCGGTGACATGCTCCATGTCTTTCCGAAAGCTCCTTTACACTCCCAAGAGGCTGAGAGAACCTTGGGGGATTTCAACGTAACATGTTTAATCAACATATATATGTTTGTTACCCACGATGACACCCAAATAATTAGCTTCGTTAGAAGCTTGAAGGATTGATTGAAAGTCCATTTCTAGTGTAGCAATCGTCGATTACGTATAAGACTACTGGCGCTTCATAGAAAACAGTCACTAGCCATGATCCAACAGACAGTACAGCTACATCTTCCACGTATGCTTGTGCATCGACGTCAAAACTATTGAGCGCGTTGAGCAGTGAGTCGACCAACATGCACCATAGCAGTGGAAACAGGACGCCGTCTTGCGGCAACCCATTCAAGAGAGTATTACTACTCTTAAAATGCCAGAGCACGAGTTAAGTTTTTTGGAAAATTTGATAAGAGAGAGAGAGAGAGAGAGAGAGAGAGAGAGAGAGAGAGAGAGAGGAGACTAAATTATTAGAATCGGCATCCTATTGCCAGCATTGCTTTGATCCACAAAACTAGTGATTCGTTCACGCCATGTTGTCAGGCCGAGTTACACATGCCGTCAAAAATTGCGTTGTCGAAAGTACCCCCAATGCCGATGAAAATGCCCAGCGCACATTCCTTCCTGTCGAGTGCGCTTTAAATTCTGCCTATCAGATTTTGAAGCGCACTTTCGCAAGATCTTCTGTGTTGTTAAAAGCCGAGCAGTTGAGCTCTATCATTCACTTCACGCCTTCAACATAAAGGAAGTCAGACTGTAGTGAGGATAATACCATGCGACTTGAAGCCATTAAAGGAAGCAACAGCGTGTTTAATAGCCTCATCCGTCACCACAACCGATGAGATATGGTATACCGGTTACGGCGTGTTTTGTTATTCAGCACATTTGCAGGTTCGTTAATAGGAGCTGGTTGTGATTTGGCGGAGAGTCTTTGCTTTCGACTCAGTGTTTGTGCCATCAGATTTTCTGAGTGATTGTAGCCTATTTGATTTTCCCCTTATAAGGAACTCTAATTAGCCTGCTGGTTTCTCCGACTGTTTTAATCTCTAGGCAAAACTCATAATATGAGGCAATTTTCGAAACCCTAATTGGCTTCTTACGTACGCTCTTTTTAATCTGCTCTGTAATGATTTCAGCTTTCTTCCACATTGCATATATTGAGATGTTTTTTGTAGTCACTGCAGATCTGCGTTTCAAGAAGGACCGGGCGATCTGCAAGATTGTTTTCTGGCTGGACATGTCAGTTCAAAACACTTGGTAAGGGTACCGTTTAGGTTCTGAACAGCTTCATGTAGCTTTCGTTTTGTTCTAAATTTCGAAGGAGTACTGTCGAACTTTCCAAGCTCCTCCTTAAATCGTTTCCAGTTGGTTTTGCGCGGATTCTCGCCATCAACAATCTAGTCCATCATTCGTTTAGTCTTATCGATTTTTGGTCGCCGCTAAGATAAAGAAAATTCTAAAACTCTTCAAAGGCACATCAAGCTCGTAAACAATTTTAATGACAATCATTTGACTGCATAAGTACTCAATCCTAATGCCTCACACGTAGATACATTCACACCAGTTCCATATTTCATTTAACAAATTTAGACTTCTACGCTATTGTCCTCGGCACATCCGCTAGAAAGCTTTCAGACTCATTCAATTCATCCGACGTTAAATGAAAAATGAGAGGATGCGCTATTCATTTTTGTTTTCCTAATCCTAGTCAGATTAAAATTTAACACACATCCAACCGTTTACATGTATCCACCCGAACGGATGTAGGTGTACGAGTAGATCATACATAAGGAAGGACTAATAAATTTACGTAACATGAACCCTAATTTAAAATTTTACAGGCTTATTCTATTGAAAAGAGAAATTGGCAGGTGCGGTATGATTAAATCGGCCGAAAATTACTTTCCTTACTTTGTGGGCCACATACGAGTAAGCATAGTCGTTTCAGTATAGACTGAGGCATTCACAGGTACCCAACCGTGAACCTTTCCCCTCATATAAGTCTTTTTGGAAGTGGAGAAGTTGAAAAACATGCATTGGATAGATTCTTTCGTCGCTTGGCACGTGTACGGATACGGAAAACATAGTTGGGAGGGGGTTACTACAAACTTACGAATAGTATTAAATACGATAGAGCAGCAATTTCAAAAAGCTACTTCTACTATCGGATGCTGGAAAATGTGTCAGTATGAAATGACTGATGCGTAGGTGTCATGCCAGGAGACAGATCTGAATTCGATGGCAAATTGCAAAAGGTTGATGATTTCCGGCTCAAAAATATCAAAGGGACTTAACATAAACTATATATGTATGGATGTACATAGGAAAAGAGCGAACGCCAAGGTAAACGCACACTATTAATATGATTAAGTGTAGGCCTTTGTGAGAGAACCTATTCAAATAAATTTTCACCTTGTCAGTCAAGTACACAGACGATACGTATACCTACATCGATATTGAGAAAACATACGCAGGTGTCTGAGAACATCCATAATATTCCACTTAACGTTATTTCGTTTTCTTTTCCCGCCTTTTTGAAAGAGTCAGATGTACGAGTATGAACTGTGTATCCCCCCTATTTGCTTTGCATAGGTGGAATGGATCTTTTTTAAATCTGCATAGATACACCTTTATTCTCTACGATAGCTATAGTAGGTTCCAAGTCCTTGCCGACGGCTTACCTAGACACAACCATGAGTATTGCTATAATCTTTAGGTGTCTTTGATGTCGCTGAGAAAAAGCCAATTTCTTTTTATCCTCTCTTTTGAAGAGGGTGTGACACGGCTTTTGGATTTGTTTGTATGACAGACTATGAATACCAAGTAATTTAAAAAAAAAAAAAAAAACGAACAAATTTACAGCATTGAGAATTGCAAAATGAATGTCTTCATTACGGTTGATTGTGAGAAGGTGGCTTTACAGTACTGGCAATGACCACTAAAAAAAAAGCCAGTGTACTCTATTTCCGATCGACGTGAGGTTGTGAGTTTTCTTTATTCTTATTTGACAAAAGGTGCTTTGTTCCTTTTACTATTTGGTGATGCGGTCTTTCGTGACGGAAAAGTTGTTTGGATGCAAGATACATTAGTTGGTGCACATGGCAAACGTCATCATAAAAACATGACCATGACCGCACTGAAAGTGCATTCACGTTAAATGGGTATTTAACAGAATGACATGGAAACTGAACATTAAAATGCGGGTAAGTTAGCTGTCCTCAGAATTCAGATTATCACTTGTGATTGAACACATATTTGCACCGATTTTGAACTTCAGCCCACGTATGAGTAAGTGAAAGATGTTTTTTTGGAGTACAGCAAGCGGAGGATGTTCAGCCGTAGGATTCCCTCAATAGACAAAACAGGCACATAAACATTGTTAATGGAGTAACTGACACAGGTGTTATAAATACATCCGAAACAGAAACAGTGAGACAGGAGAAAAAAAAAAGAAACCTGGCATTTCATTTGGGAAGCTGCAATCTTAAAAAGTTTGCTATGCAAAAACCCAACTGTTACGAGACTATAACGGTTTGCTTTGGCTCTGATCAAATCTTATAGACTTTAAGCTGGTAAACGATCTTCTGTCCCAAATCTGCATTAAAACCAAATTATTCAACATAAGTTCAAAACCTAATCAAATGACATAATACGTCCTCTTTGACGAAACCTATCCCTACGTCACAATTATACTTTAATGCAAGAATCAGTTTTCGAAAAGCATTTTCGCTAATGTGTATAGTTTAGCACATCTGAAAAGGGTAGAGCCTACAGAGCCTGGACACAAAACTCTTCGATAACCTATTGCTACCGAACAATCATCAAGAAGCATTCCAATACAAATTTGGTGAATCCACCCCATCCGGAGAAAAATCACGGGTACAAAGAAAAATGCACGCAAAGCAAATGTGTGGTAGAAGAGGAACACAAAAATGCGTTGTAATGAAACCTAGAAAATAAAACTGCGGAAAAAAAAAGACCAAGAATTGTTCCAGTTCAAGAAAATAGAGGGGAATCCTATCGGAACTACGATTACTTACGTACTTAGATAGCTTACAGTGGACCAAGGTTTTAGCTAACATACTTCCCAAGCCAGCGCGGTCTTTTGTCAGTTACCCTCAGGTGTGAGCACGAAGTTGGCTGAGGTCCCCTTCCACTTATGTGAAGTCGTGTTCTACTAAGTTGTCCCACTGAGTTGGAAACGAAAATTTTCCGGGTTCAGACGCTCAAGTTGAACTAGCCATCTAGTTATCGGAGCTTTTCTGATGAAAATTACCCGAATAAATTTTGTTTTGAAGCGCCAGCGAGCATTTTCATCCACTTTCGTCAGTGTCCAAGCTTCTAGGCCGTTAAACAGGACTGCAATGATTAGTGTCCTGCCTTTTTGGTTGTTCGAGGGAGGGATTTACTACTCAATTGCCATCTAAGCCCAAAAAAAGCAGCGATTGGAAAGAGCAATTCTTTTTTCGGAACGAGAGGGTTTATATAATAAAGTCCAGCAGTGGTAGCTGAGAACAATGGGGATACTTGCTCAACGTGATTTAAAAAAAAAAACTGTATCCTGTAGGTATTCAACATTTTCCTTCGTGTTAGAAATCTCGATTGCAACTGTCATGTACATATTTGATAGCAAATAACGTTCAGACAGTCGATTAGGAGTTATCTTCGGTAGAAATTACAAAAAACAAAGTATGAATAATGGACCTTATACCAATAAAATTCCTATCGACATTTCTGATATGGCTTTGCTCATAAACTGTCTATGTCTATGTCTATGTCTTATTAGAAAGTATCTGAAGATAGTCTATGATGGACTTACCAGGCTTAAGACTACATTTTTCCTTTTTTTTTATAATCAGCGCGCGCTCAAGGGGTTTTTGTATCCTTGAAATGTTCGTACACAGCGCGGACAAAGGAAATTCAGGGGGGGGGGGGGGGGAGAAAAGACAGGTACCGATGTACATTGCTTTTAAATGTTTGTAAGTTATAACGACCAGGAAACACAGGGATCGGCCGGGCATTCCATAAGCGAGTTGTACGGCTTAGGAAAGAATCACAATATTTCAGAGTACGCCCGAAAATAGGCTTGAGGTTATGCTGATGAGCATTCATAGCGAGCCGGATGCTACGGTTGAAAATTTGAATGGGCGGAATGCTACTGGCGATTTCAAAGTGAGACAGGAGACAAATTACGTCGGTGTTCGAGGGTGTCAATTGATTGACTGATATTAGTATCACCAATGAGTTTTATCGCACGGTTTTGAATCCTATCGAGGAGGTGCAGAGATGTTTGAAGAGCACCTGACTAGATGTGGGCATTGTTCTCTAATTTTGGGCGGATGAATACCTTATATATTGTGGCCAGATCAGAGGGGTAAAATATTTCTTACATCGCTTGAGGAAACCTAGACATTTCGCAGCATTTTTGGCGACATATGTGGTCATTCCAACGTAAGTTGTCACTGATACACATACCGAGAATTGAAAGTTTATCGGTTTCGACGATGCAAGTGAAATTCATGGATAATGGCTGGGTATTTGAAATTCTCTTTAATGACAGCAGACAGCATTGAGTTCTGGAAGCATTCAATTCCTCTCGGTTGATAGTTCCCCAATTGGTTATGCTGTTAATATCGGAATTTAATGAGCTTAACATACGCTGCCGTTCCCGTTCTACAGCCGAAGAGCAGGAACGTGAGTCCGGGAACGAATATGAAAAGCAGAGAGTACTGTCGACAGCAAAGGAATATATTGGATTAGAAGTAGCAGACAAGAGATCATTAATGAAAATTAAAAAGAGTGTCGGTGACAGAACGGACACACCAGCATTTATTTTGTGAATATCAGATTTGAAACCGTTCAAGACAACTTGAATTGAACGTTCCGAAAGGTAATTGGTAATCCATTGAAGAAGATTTCGACAAAAAAGCCTGATGCCAAACTCTGTCAAATGCCTTAGAAATATCAAGTGCAACTATCTTGCTTTTGCCTGTTTGATGTACGCTTTGGTTCCACTTTTCGGTGGGACATGCCATCAGACCACCAGTGGACCTCTTGCTATGAAAACCGTACTGCCGGTCATTAAGAAGTTTTCGTGTTTCGAGATATTTCATGAGCTGACGTTATATCAGCGTTTCCATAAGCTTGGTGAGAAGGGACGTAAGTGCAATGGGTCTGTAGGAGGAGAGAGTAGATGATTCGCCTTTTTTAGGGACGGGCTGGACAAATGCTGTTTTCCATGTGGTCGGAAAAGTCCTAAAGAGTAGGATTGATGAAAAAGCTTACGCAGTGGATTTGCCAGCGTGGATGAACACCTCTTCAGAAGAAGGGGAGATATACCATCTGGACCAGTGGATTTATGTATGTTGAGATCTTTAAGTACTCTTGCTACTACACGAGTGCGAAAGTGGATTCGCCCCATTGAAGATTCGACGCACTCAACTGTAGGCGGGGACAGAGCACAATCTGGGAGTGTAGAGCCAGCCGCAAAGTGTGCAGCAAGCAGATTGACCTTATCAAAAGAGCTGACAGCTGGAATGTCATTGTAAATGAGCGTTGTGATGGAGGATGAGGCAGAATTTCTAATGTTTTTGACGAATGACCAGCAATTTTTACTATCTTTGGTTGGTCTTGTAGGACCGAAAAAACAATTCTCTAACCCTGACAGCATCTTTACAGCTCGAGTCGTACCATGCCTTTTCTTTTGGTTTGATATGCTTCATCCGATGAGAGATAAAGCATCTCATTCCAGGGAGAACAGTTTCTGTGATCATGTCAGCAGCGGCATCCACGTCGTTATCGAGGAAAAATAACGACCAGTTAAAACTTCTACAGAAGCTGTTAAGACCGCTCCAGTTGGCTTTCTCGTATTGCCATACGGTTCTTTTAGGAATCTTTTCTCTAACTATGTGGTCGGTGTACGAGAAATTAGCTGATATGACACAATGGTCCGACGAGCCTAGAGGGGAGAGCACATCAACGCAGGGTGAGAAGTTAAAAACAAGTCCAAGGTGTTGGCGGTATTCTGATATTCGTGTGGGCTCATTTACAAGCTGGGTTAAATCATTTTTCGCAGCGAAGAACTCAACACAACGTCCTTCGGGTGTGGTCTGTCCAGAATGTCGAAGCCAACCAGAATTGTGTATATTGAAATCGCCCGTAATCACGATTTCAGTATGAAGATACAGGGATACAATTCTTTGAATGGAGTCAGATAGCGCATCAAACTCGTTAAAGGTCGAGTTGTTGTCCAGTTTGGGGCTTCTGTAAATAAAGCAGTAGTGGATAATTTGCTTCCGGAGATGGAATTCTAACCACATGAAATTGAATTCCGGGTTGGAACAGGGACCACATTGTGGTGGAGTTTTTTAAGCTACATCACTACGCACGTAAATGGCGAGACCGCGATGGGGAAAGAATAGTGGCACTAGTTCGTAGCCAAGTAGCTTCAGATCAGAGTGATCTGAGAGGTGTGGGAGGGGATCTACCTGTGTTTCACTAAGTGCCAAAACAGCTGGTCTGTATTTACAGACGTGGACGTACGCAGAAAAGTAATTACTTATTAGCCCGCGTATATTGGCTAGGTCCACCCTAAATTCGCTAGTCATAACTACAAACAAACACAGTAAACACAAACACCGTCGATAGTAAGCAAGGCTGCGTAGTGAAAATTCTAACGTTGGTTTACCGAATCAAATTGATGTAGGTTTTATGCCCTTACAACAATATGAAACAGAACAGGAGAAATTACGAGTGCACTGGGTGACGTATGCACTCGTCGGTGGTCGACACGGACACATAGATTAGAAGCTATCAGATTGCTTTTGTGGTTTAAAAACACTTATTCTCCCTTCCTTCCTTCTGAGGATCGGACAAACGATGTGAGATTCCATATACTTTCCTCCAACTATATTTAAAGGATGACATGGTATACGCTACTGACTATCTCAATTCCCCCGTCTTTGAATAATTCGACAGGTATTCTATCTGCTCCCGCACTATTTATGGTCTTAAGTTTAGATATTGCTATCCAGACTAGTTCTTATTCAGGTGGACAAAATTGTTATCGGTGGTGGTCAAGTTTGAATAGTTCATTTGCTTGATAGTAGAATGGTCTTCACCGCTAATCAGTCTTAAGAAGAAATCCTTCCAACCTTGTAGCACCGACTGACACTATTGTTACATTCCTATTATTATTTTCTACTTAGCTCTACATTTTGCTATTTCATTGGAGATCTTAAGTTATTCTTATGCGTATATTTTTAAAATAGAATAGAAAAGATCACATATAGTATTCTCTTCCTTCTTCAGTTAAAACTTCCTTTCCGGTACCCATCAAATCTACAAACGGCTCTATGATTTGTTAACTTTTTAGAATATGTTACCAAAAATCAACATTGAGGTCATCCTCTCATCCAAAACATCAAACTGGCAAATAATTTGATTGTGATTACCAAGTAAACAGTTTGCACAAACAGCCTCAGTACTCCCAACCCATCAGTTTTATGGACAGCCATTTGCATATCCCCTTACTTCCTGATATCTAAACTTACATATCTTAGCAAATTCTTGGGAATAAGTCAACAAACCGAACTTTAGTCATTAGATACATAGCTCCCAACCACCTTATAGCAGTATCCAACCTTTCTCGAAACGACTACATGAAACTTTCCCTTACTACAAAACAAAAAAAAAAAACTTCACTTTACCTCTTAAGTGACATTTGAAAAAGTGGATCAGAAAATTTCTACAAAAGTTCAAAGTGACAGTGTTTGGAAATCTTTACACACACACACACGAATACACACAAGAGATGTTGAAGAAATAGGAAAGCAGGAAAACTGGAAATGACAGTTAGTACAGAACAAATAATTACCGCCATCGCTATCACCTAAATCTAAACGAAATCATTTTTCTCTATCTCATTTTGTGTCCTCCTCTCTACGTCTATATTGCTTTCGTTTACTTTTTCGCCTTTTTATTTTCTACTCGAAGCATGTATTTGGGCAACGCATACCGTATTCCTATACACCAAGCATCTGTTGGAAAAATAAAGCCAACACAACTTTTAACTGAAAAACTTTTCCTCCACCCTGTGACAACTCGTCTAACAAAATAAATCTTATTTCAGCTTCTTGCCACTCTGCTTTTACTACTTTTTTTCTTTAGATACTTTTCTTTTTACCCCACACCTTTGTGCACATTTTTTTTTTTATCAAAAAAAAAAAAATTTATCTTTTTAGTTCTTGTCGCGTGAAAAATTCAGAAATGACAGGCTTCAGACCCTTAAATATTATTTAAGAGTTCTTCGTCATAACTCATTTACATTAGAGTTGTACGAGTATGTGCCGTTATATGCGGATTCAGGCTCCCACGTAAGTGTATTTTTATCGAATTTGAAAAAGAGGGAAACAAATGGCGAACTACTCGTAAAAGTTTTGTTCGCAACTTCACTAAGCCCCGAAAGAAGTGTGATATACTCGTACATACTCGTATGTACAATGTACATACAAAGTTGCATCACGGACCACACTTTAGATAGGTGGTCGCCTATCGGTGAACGAACGATTGACGGCTTGGAGTGTATGAGAAAATCGAAGTCAAACTAATAGACTTTGAGACTCGAGATATCCTGGTGTTGGGTACGTACTTATACTCAGAATTTAGTTGTGCTGGGTGTAGTTTCAAAAGTGGTTCGGTACAAGTACGAATAGGTTATGACAAAATGGCAGTATGTTTTTTTTTTTTTTTTTTTGGATAGTTTGTAGTGAGGAAAAAGTTTCACCAAGTGCAAAGAGTCATAACGAAAAGTTGCCGTCAATTATGGGACATTGTCACCAGAATTGAAATGGTGAAGTTTTCTTGAAGGGCGTCATGCCGTATTCTTTCCCGTTTTCATTTTCGCCCTCGTTCTAGTTTTGGTATGTGTCCTCATTCTCGACGGCCTCTACGTCGTCGATGCCCTCAACATCATTGCCAATGAGCCTTATGGGTTGAATTTTAAATAAAAACCGTACATGCCAAATGTCTGTGCCTGTAAGTGTGTTGTGATGGAAAAAAGATTGAATAATGTTCCCTTGCTTCTTCCCGGCAAACGAATATTGAGGAGAAATTATTTTCCCATAAAAAGATACGAAAATTGTTTATGCTCACAACAAAAAATGGTGTTAAAAAGTTGGAAAATCAATTTAACGATGTTATTTTCCTTTTTTTCGAAGCTGGCGAACATGAAGTTTGAAGTTTGATACATGATACATGATACGACGTGATTCTATCAAATCAAAAAAGTTTTGATTTCGTTTATTTTGCTGAAGTGTTTGACAGGTTTATAATGACATTTGATATGCAAGGTAGCAAAAATTCACGAAATTTATGACTAGCATCAACCTATTATACTTTAAGGACGACGGGCGCCTGTTCCACAAAATATATTATAAAAGCAAAACGACACGGGTAATTGTAACTACAGCATTATGCTTTAAATATTGAATAAAATTTCTATTTAAACATTTATGTATACAGAGTGTCCCAAAAATCAACGTCAAGCCGGAAACGGTTTGTGTCGGTTATCACAAAAACAATCTAAGTTATGTACTTTTAAAATTATTGGAACTCAAAACACGTAACCCTGAGTAACTGTTCTGTAAATTACGGTCCAAAATTTAAACATAACTATATCGGTTTTAACTAAAATATTACTTTTTTGTCCATCCATGTATCTGAAAATCATTAATCACCCAACTTGAACTGACTGTACTGTAAAAACATGTACTATGCCATTTTGGCAAGTAACTTTAAAAGATGGCGTATTTAGTGTGGACTCCAAAATGGCTCTTGCTAAACTAACGCTTAATTGAGGACAAAAAAAATATTTTGTTAAGGAAACCCAATTCATAGTTAATTCTTTTTAATAAGTTAAAATGAGTACGAAGTGTGTGCGAGACAGACAGTGACGCTGTGATTGAGACGGATAAACACGACATTACGACTAGTGTGAGTGAAATAGATAGAGATGACACCCTTGTCATTTCATTTAATTTTTTTCGCGTTACAGAGCACATAGAACACTACGTTCTCTTGGTGTATACTCTCAGCATCGCCATCTACCGATCTTGTATCTTACAACAAATGTTCTTCTTACAAACGATCTGGTAATAAGACGGGCATATCTTCTGGAGTTGATGTCTTCAACGCCTTCTGCAATTTTTTGTCGCAGCTCGTTTAAATTTTCTATCGGCTTAGAATAAACTTTTCTTTTGCTGCTCCCCAGTAAAAAAAATCGAGCGGATTTAAATCAGGATCGACGAACTTTCGTACTGTGCGAGCATAATGCGCTGGGCAGCCATGTTGTTGAGACCACATGCATGCATAAATATTTAGTAGCACGTCTTCCAATAAATTTGGTAAGAGGTTCTCCAAAAAATCAAAATAAACCTCGGCATTCAAATTCTGCGGCAGCTCGAATGGGCCAATAATTCTACCATTCAAAATTCCCCTCCACATGTTTACTTTAAAACGGTACTGTAATTTATCTTCCCGCATCAAATGTTGATTTTCCAGGTACCGCTCGTCCAAATTGTGGAGGTTCATGTAACCGTCCCTTTGAAAAGTTGATTCGTCCGACCATAGAATTTTTTCGAAGAATCTCGGATCCTCTCTGAACCTCTGCAACATCGTTTGACAAAATTGCACTCTGTCGGGATAATCTTGGGGTAGCAGACTTTGGACTCGTTGTACATGGTACGGATGGAGCTGGCTTTTCCTTAGAATTCGGTTTGGTGTACTTTTGGGCACTGCTATGATTTCTTCAGTTGCACGTACTGAGGTACTTGGGTCTTGTGCGACTGCTTGTAAGACTTCGTCCTCGTAGGGCATGACGGGTCTTCCCTCACTAACCATTAAATTTGGAAATCGACTCTCTGTGAATGACCGGTGCACATTTACAAACACTCGATGGTCCGGATGACGCTGAGCATTTGGGTATCTCTCATGATAAAAGCTGGCTGCAGCACTAGCATTACAATTGCATTCCCCATAAATGAGATGCATGTTTGCATATTCCTGAGCAGTGTATCGAGATGGCATGATGGCAATCACACTACACAGTCACGGGATCAACGATCAATAATAGCCCAGAAGAAATCCAGGTTCGACACAAACGGTCAGATAGCAAATCAAAGTCGCAATGGAATGAAGTCCAATAAAGAAAGCCAAACTTGTAAGCACGAAATCAACACGAATACAGAATAATGCGCTGTAAGCAAAGGAGCGTCATGCTTGACAAGGGTGGCATATCTATCTGTTCCACTAAAACTAGTCGAAATTTCGTGTTTATCCGTCTAAATCACAGCGTCACTGTCTGTCTCGCACGCACTTATTAAAAAGAGTTAACTATGAATCGGGTTTCTTTAACAAAATATTTTTTTTGTCCTCAATTGAGCGTTAGTCTAGCAAGTGTCACACCATTTTGGAATCCATACTAAATACGCCATCTTTTAAAGTTACTTGCCAAAATGGCATAGTACATGGTTTTTTCAGCACAGGCAGTTCAAGTTGGGTGATTAATGATTTTCAGATATATGAATGGACAAAAAACCAATATTTTAGTTAAAACCGATATAGTTATGTTCCAATTTTGGACCGTAATTTGCAGAACAGTTACTCAGGGTTACGTTTTTTGAGTTCTAATAACTTTAAAAGTACATGACTTAGATTTTTTTTTATAATTTTGTGATAACCGACAACACTTGACCTATCACCCGTTTCTGGCTTGACGTTGATTTTTGGGACACCCTGTATATGGTATGTATATTTTTTTCCAGAATTGGCTTTCGAAAATTTGATGAATTTATGATGGGGATACTCAACATAGAGCAAAGAACAAAATGTTCGAAATGCTCCTAGTGCTCCAACTATTTATGGGTTTGTGCGTTCAGTTTTTTCAGCAACAAGGTACTGTCTGCGATCTTTTGCGTGCCTCGTGTAGTTCGAAATGAGCTAAACATTGATCGGGTGCGAGCAAATATTACGGAAAACCCCGAAACTTCCACCAGGCGTGATCCACAAATAAGCATCTAATATGCTCGGCGTTTTCAAGAATTGTTCCGAGAGAACAACGAGCTTATTCACAACCTCATAATGAGCGATGAGACCCATTTTTACCTAAATGGACACGTGAATAAGCAAAACTGTAGAATATGGGGCACCCAAAATCCAAAAATAATTGCTGAACATTATTTGATATGCACCCAGTTAGATGCATGGTATGGTGTGAAGTAACTTCAGAAAGGATCATTGGACCATACTTTTTTCCACAACGACGAAAAAGTTGCAGTTAATGTGGAAGGCATTCAATGCCAGGCAATGATTGAAAAGTTTGTAAGGCCAGAGGAGGAGAACAGTTTAGAATTGTGGTTCCAGCATTCCGGCATCAGATTTTTTTCTTTGGGCCTATCTAGAGGGTAAGGTATATGCAAATAAGTCAAGAACCATACAACAGCTTAAGGCCAATATTCGAGAAGAAGCGAAGGCGTTCGGACCTGAAATACTAACAAAATTTATAGTACACTCTATACAGATTCAAGTCAAGTTTAGAACTCTTCCGTTAACGAGGAGCTTCAAGATCTTAGGGATAATGATATAGAAGCACAGCGTTGCCATGAAAGATCAGCCATCGCACACATCGATCTCGTGAAAGGTTTCAATTATGGTATATGTATATCCGGGATTTTATTTGGACGGCGCTAATGAAAAAGTGCGGAGAATATACACGTATGCAAGAATAACACGTGATATACATACACGAAGAAGGTCATAACAGAAATAAAAAGGAGAGTAGAAATAATCAAGGAATCCTCTACCTTTTATCTGCAATCGTCGCCTTTTATCGTGCAAGATTTTCTATTGAAAAACATTGATAAACCCGCGGACGACGGCGTATTACGCATTACGTAAGAGGCGATATTTCATACACAACTTGAGAATTATATTAAATCTTTGTACGATAATGGGTACTGAATCAATTGGTCAAAGACCGAATATTTGCGTTACCGTTTTGCCGAACTCGAAAATATAATTCAAGTAAATGAGTCTTAACGATCAGGAAAATAATGGTGTCGATATCACATACTGAGTAATTGTGGATTGGTAAAAATAGAGTGTAAGTAGTGTAGTCTTTTGTGATGAAAAAAAATCTAGTTATACTGAACACATCAACGTCTTATCTGGGTGGATATAGAGAAAATTTTCGAGTGCGTATTTCGACTAGCTAATTATATGAATGTGGAACGGCCTTTTACTTTTCCATAGCGGTAAGCTGTCAGACTATTTCTAAACCCAATGGAATGTATAATAGAGATGCATCTTATAACCGATGTTAATATCTAGATGTGCAGGAGCTGATGGGCATTATTACAGCTAAGAAATACACAGCGTATCGTTCTGCATACAGAGAAAAACGGGCCGCCCTAAGCCCAAAATTGCATGCGATAGTTAAAAAGGTATGAGTTGAAGGACGACGCGAAAAGCCAAGCCAGATGCCGCCAAGTATTGTGACCACCAAATGGTCACACCAATTAAATACAAAATCAATTGTAACCAGCTAAGTAGTGCCGCAAAAGAATTTGTTTTACTTTAATATTTTGTACAGTCCTTTGGGATGAAAAAGCTCAACCTCTGTTTGATTATTGAAAAGACGCCTTTAGAGTCTTTAAGAGAAAATCTTCTTTATTCGATCACTAGGTAATGCATTCATACTCAATTTTTGTTACTTCACTTTTAGTATCCATCGTGTACGTCATGCAAAATTTCACATTTCCACTCGAATGGATTGGATTCGACCCAGTATCCAGAGTAAATGATCAATATATTTCCTTTCGATTGGCCCTTATTTCTTTTATACCTTAACAAGAAGAACAATAGTTTTTTCTACCATTAACAATTTCCCGTCATTTTGACTGTCCAAGTAAATCGTTTAAATTTTTTCAAATTTTCGTACGCATTCAGACTCCAGTCCTATAATCGATTTCAAAAGACTGAATTTCATTCAGCAGAAATACCTTCAACTTGCTCTTTTCACTGATTGATGAACATAAAAAGGTTTACAAAGGCAAAAGCTAAAAGCTCCACAACTACATTACTCCAAATTGAGTTATAGAGATAATTATTTAGCCCTTGGATACCACAAAATGTAGTTTATCATATTTTATTCATCCTGTAGATAGCTCTCTTGGAAAAAAAAAGGTATCTATGGTTTACTGAGATCAAAGAGATTCTTATCGCAACAGAAAAGGTAAAAACGAATAAAGCATTTCGGGGGAAAAAACACTCCTGAATCTCTTGAATTCTGAAACAAAGCACATAAAAAAATATTTTAAAAATCCTTCCTCCAACCGCTTTGACCACTGACCGGTAAAATATAAATAAATGAAGTTAAATTTAAATATAAAATAGTTCGCTAGATTTTGTGTTTGAAATTCTTCTTTCGCCAAATAGTTATTTTGAAAACTTTTAAACAGGAGTTTACAAAAATTATTACAAAAATTCACAAAAACTTTTGTAGATACGAGTTTGAAAATATTTACCTACATATTTACAGATACATTTACACGTACGTATACCCCATTTCTACCCATATAAACGTAGAAACTCTCGTTGAACATTTATCCTTTACCTACCTTTTGAATACGTGAACAACAATAATATTAGAAAAGTTTTAGTTAACAATTTTGTACAGATATAAAGGGGTTAATTAACAGAAAAGGATACAAATAAAACACACCAAAACCAAAACTAGGATACAAAATACGAATACAAACTTAAAATAACATATGTATGCATGTATTGCACAACGAAAATTGTAAGCGTCTCAAAAGTATCTGTAGTTTAGCATGAAAGTAAAAGGTGCAACAACTACAAAAAGCTAAAATTATAAGCCAAAGATACACATGTACAACTCGAAAAGAAAAACAAAGAAACCAGTGCGATAGTGCCAATAGAAAGAGAAAGAGAAAGAGAGATAGAGAGAGAGAAAGTGCGAGTGTGTGAAAAATTGTAATCATCCTTACTGCAAGTAGCCTCATCAGATCCATCGGAACAATCTCTGCTCTGGTCACACATCCATGCCAGCGGGATGCATTCACCTTCACCTGATTTACAGGCAAACTCATCTGGTGAACAGGCCTTAGATTCTGGAAATGAAAGAAATATTGAAACTGTCATTTGTAATTCAAGTCGCACACAGGCATAGTAACTTTGATTATAAGCATTTTAACGCTTCTGAAAAGCGCTCTATTACTACAAATACGGATATAAGGGCCATACAAGAGTAAAACGGATAGTGACATGTTTATTAGATTAGCATACGCTTTTCCTCCTTATCATACCCCACATGGATACATAAGGAGATACTTGTAGAGGCCGTAATTCCTATTTTTTCTAGGATTATTAATACAAATAGACCGTTTAGTTATTCTATGTATAATATTTCTTAAGAAATATACATTCATAGTCATACATATATTATAATTGAAGGAGCACTTAAGCTCCCGACAAACTTTCACCTTTCTCACACATTCCTTTAGAAACATGTTTTGCTGGATCGTACAAATGTTAGCAAAACTGATAATAAAGTTTCGTAAAACAAACTCAGTTTCTTGAAGTAGAGAATATTTCACTATTTGCAATTTGACAATTTGATTTTTGTTCATATTCTACATTAATGAAACTTAGAACCCATCCATCCCTGCTGAAAAGATTGTTAGGTAGAAGTAAAAATTTGAACCAATGTGTTACGCAAATACGCATAACAACCTATGGGACCGTACTGATATTAAACCATAAGAATTAAGGATAATAATTGTATCCAAAGGATTCTAATCTTCCAACCACGAAGAAGTTACCGAAGTCAACACTCGTCAAGCAACATATTTTAAATACTACCTCTATACAATAGTATCTAACACATCTAGTCCTACAAAAAAAGGAAAACATTGACGGATTTATAAAATAGTAATAACATACATAGTAACAAATTTCTCTCTCCAAATGGAGAAACGCACTTACGCGTGGTAAGCAAGGCAAGGCCTTCCTCTACTGCGTTGTCCCTACGCGTTGAAGCGTTGTCATTTGCTCAACACGTCCCAGCCATCTTAGGCAACTAATGTGCACTTTTCTGATCTGGTTAATGTCAATCAATCTCCTCCTCCAAACCCCGTCAATCAAAAATCACTCGAAGAATTTGACGTTCAAAACGGCCAAGAATATGTTCATCCAACTTCGTTGACGTCCATTCTTCTGCACTCTAAAGCAGGACTTGGATGATCAAAATCTTATATAGTGACCTTGAGAAGGCCTTGTTATTCATTTGCTTTCTTAGGCCGAGGAAACAGTGATCTGCGAGGGTAGCTCTTCGTTTGACTTCTAGTGAGATGTCATTATTTTATAGCGGCGGCGAGGTATAGAAAATCCCTGACTAACTAAGGGATTGTGACATTCTGCCCGATTCGTCAATGTTGACAGCGTACACTTAGTTTTATCCTCAGTCGTGAACTAAACCTATTTTTGCCGCTTATGTTCTAATACTTGCGAATGCACCACCGACAACTCGAACTTGATGAGTTCTGCCAATAATGTCAATGTCATCAGTGTATGCACTAAGTTGTGCAGACTTCTGAGTTTCGCATCAAAATATGATATGATGCGATGACAGCGCATCACCTAACCTACATTCCTTTCTGACCTCAAAGGTCTCAGAGAAATTGTTTCCGAACTTTATGGAGCAACATGCGTTCTCCATGCTGCGCAATCTGACGAATTCAACTTGGATATCACGGTTGACATCGATAATCGATAAAACCGATAATCGACAAAAACGTGGTGCACAAATCTTAACCTATCTGGGAGCGTATCCCTTATCGTCATGGGTGAAAGGGGCCGGATATTCTGGAGTCAGTAACCCTGTTTGTTTTTTTTTTTTATAATGAGTGCTCTAGGGGTTTTTGTACCCTTAAAATGTTTGTATACAGCGCGGGCGAAAGAAATTTAGGGAGGAAGAAAAGGCAAGTACCGATGTACACTGTTTTTAAATGCTTGTAAGTTATAACGACCAGGAAACACGCAAGCTGTACGGCTTAGGAAAGAATCGCGATATTATAGAGTATGTCCGAAAATGGGCTTGAGGGTGTACTGATGAGCATTCATAGCGAGCCGGGTGTTACGGTTGAAAATTTGAATGGGCGTAATGCTACTGGCGATTTCACTGGAGCACTGGTGGTGGAAATAGTGAGACAGGAGACATTACGTCGGTGTTCGAGGGTGTCAATTGATTGACTGATATTAGTATCAGCAATGAGTTTCAGATGTGAGCATTGTACTCCAATTTCGGGCGGATGAATGCCTTATACATATATTGTGGCCAGATCAGAGGGGGTAAAATATTTCTAACATCGCTTGAGGAAACCTAGACATTTCGCAGCATTTTTGACGACATCGAATATGTGGTCATTCCAACGTCACTGATACACATACCGAGAATGGAAAGTTTATCGGTTTCGACGATGCAAGTGCCATTCATGGATAATGGCTGGGTATTTGAAATTCTCTTTAATGACAGCAGACAGCATTGAGTTTTGGAAGCATTAAATTCCACTCGGTTGATAGTTCCCCAATGCTGATAACATCGGAATTTAATGAGCTTAACATACGCTACCGTTCCCGTTCTACAGCCGAAGAGCAGGGACGTGAGCCCGGGAACGAATATGAAAAGCAGAGAGTACTGTCGTCAGCATAGGAATATATTGGATTAGAAGTAGCAGACAAGAGATCGTTGATGAAAATTAGAAAGAGTGTCGGAGACAGAACGGAGCCCTGGGGCATACCAGCATTTATTTTGTGAATATCAGACTTGAAACCATCCAAGACAACTTCAATTGAACGTTCCGAAAGGCAATTGGTAGTCCATTGAAGAAGATTTCGACAAAAAAAGCCTGATGCCAAACTCTGTCAAATGCCTTAGAAATATCAAGTGCAACTATCTTGCTTTCGCCGGATTGATGTACGCTTTAGTTCCACTTTTCGGTGAGACATGCCATCGAATCACCAGTGGACCTTTTGCTACGAAAACCATATTGCCGGCCGTATGGTTTATCAGCGTTTCCAAGACCTTGGAGAGAGGGGACGTAATTGCAATGGGTCTGTAGGAGGAGAGAGAAGAAGATTCGCCTTTTTTAGGGACGGGTTGGACAAATGCTGTTTTCCATCTGCTCGGAAAGGGTCCTAAAGAGAAGGATTGATGAAAAAGCTTACGCAGTGGTTTTGCCAGCGTGAAAGAACAGCTCTTCAGAAGAAGGGGAGACGGTATACCATCTAGACCAGCGGATTTATGTATGTTGAGATCTTTAAGTACTCTTGCTACTACTCGGTGGTATGAGAGCTGCCGTTGACCCATTTAGAGTTCATGCACCAATAATTCAGCTACCAGACTAGTCATCAAAAAGCATACTAATCTCATCCCAAAATACGTTAAAGTAGCCTATATATATAAGGTTTTTAAAACACTGACCATTGAAGCCACCGTTGATCCAACGATGCGAATTCAACCGCCGTACGTCCTACTTCTGAAGTTCAGTCATTATATTTTCACGTCCACGAGGAGATAAGCACAAACAATTTGTAGTTATAGTTGCAGCACTGGGTATCGCAAGCTTGACGACGCTCAGTGCCTATCCTAACAGTACAAACCCAACCGATACAAAGCGGTCCATAAGTTTTCTGGCTGATTTCTTTTCTGTTGCCTTTCCTTTAAAGTCATCTATCCACTATCAACTAAGTAGTGTGAGCACTTTCGAATAGTCGTTTAGAGTTACATCTCTTTAGCAGAAGTTGTTGAAGAGTATGCACATCCAATAAAAGCTGTCCCAAAACTCACGTAAGTAGTCATTTTGGTAGAAAACACGGGTAAATTGTAAATTTTACAGTGTAGGGATATGTATGGAGGGGTAGATGTCGAAATTGTAAATGACAGTTGTGCAAAAATATGGCTCAATGTCGTTGATATAATGCTCAATTTGCTCCTTGGAGGGTCGTGGGCTTGTTGGCATAAATCTTAGCCTTCAAAAAAAAAAACCAAAGAAAAAAAATCTAACGGTTTTAAAGCGTATGATCTGGGCGGCCAATTTTGATCACCTAAACGGAAAATTACACGACCAGGAAATTGCTCAAGATGAATTGTTTCTTGGGCTGTATGGCATGTGGCACAATCTTGTTGAAAGCACATCTCGTCCACAGCCATATCTTGCAATTTCGGCACACAAAAACTGGATTACCATGTCGCGATATCGAGCACTATTAACTGTTATTGTGTGACCAACTACATTTTCAAAGAAAAATGGTCCGATGATGCGTCCAGCCGAAAATTCACAACAAACAGTGACACCATGTGGATGCGCCAAACCTTCATTATTTTTGAAATATTACTCAACAATGAGAACGCGTTGTTATTTCGTGTAGTACTCCAATTTTAGTAGCGGAATGTCCGGAATTTGTCAATTTTTGTTGGTCGATCACTCCTCGGCTCATTCAGCAGCGAGGAATTGCCAGTTCATTGCTGAAAAGCAGGTCTCAACGTACCATTTACCCTATAAAACAACTCAATTGAAGAGATTCAGGATTTGACTTAATGACCGACCAACTCAAGACCATTCGCAACGAAGATTTTGTTGGAGCCACAAAGAGATTGGATGGATAAAATGAATCTTATTTTGAGCAAATAAACATCTAAATGCTATGCTTCTTTGATTTTGACATTTTTGAAACCTTGTTCCGAGAATTTATAGACCGCACAGTGTATGCTTATACATACATGCATTCATATGTACTCGTACATATTGAACTAGCCAGCTTTCAAAATATCTGACTTAACTTTATTACGAAAGTGGCTTTGGACTATTGAAAATTGAGCTCCAATCACAGTCACATGAGTTAGATTTTTGGAATATTCAAAATATATATATGTACAGCTTGAAGAAAAGTTCAGCACGAAAAGTGGCTCCACTCTTAGGAATAAGTTACAAACGTTTATAAATAGACACCTGTCAAACACCTTCAGGATTTGTTAGCCACATCGCATTCTCTAGATACTCGTGTAAACAACGAAGGAGATGACATGTCAGAAACCATTCACTGAAAATGGCGGAATAGTGAATCGTTCTAAAAATATGATATGAAATGGCGCAGGTCAACGTGAGAGTCGTTTTAATCTTTTAAAATATTGGAGAAAATTTTGAAATCATGCGAATTATGTGGGTATAATACGAGTACCGTGGCGCGTTAACGTATTATAGGTACTACCTTAATAGAAACATAGAACACGTTAGTAATAACGTTGATTCAACGTCTTTAAACAGGCAACGTTTATTCCTTTTCAGCGAGAATGTATACTCGTTTGTACACATTTATTTCCTCAAAAAATAACAGAGACATACGAGTGCATACATATCTGAAAGTTACAGTCACGGCAAAGCGCAATTGTAAATCCACAAAGCAGAGTTCTAAGGAAGACTTGTATTTATTTATATTTATTTTATATGTATGAGTGCAGATTTCGTTCTCAGTTCTCGAGATGTTTACGTGTAAGCCCATTGCAAATCATGTCATTTTCAGTTGAAACTCGAGAAAATCCTCTTTTAATTATACAAACAACCTCTGTGCGACAAACTATTGTATATTACTATACATTGACAGAAAATTAAATCCCACCATGTCATTTGTATATTGACAAAACTCCATCCAAATCGATACATTTGAACTAATTCCAAAGGGGAACCGCTGCATGCTCCTGTTCAAAAACATGATATTTTAAGGATCCCATTTCTCCAAATACCCTAAAGAAATACGATGATGTGAATTGATAAGTCATAAGAGGCAGAGTGCTTTTACTTTTAAGAAAGTAACAGGAAACTGAATGTTCTAAGAAATATTCCTGGAAGCCTCCCCTTTTTATCTGAACGTAGGGACGCTTATTCTATCCATTTACATAGGCTTGGTATCAATTGTGTACTTCAAAGCCATTAAGAGGATTTCCGGTGTAAAAAGCAGGCATATACATATGTATATGTACTCAATTTGTGTTTTGTCTTTTAACGAGTATGTGTGCTTGATGTTGGTGTATTCCCAAATGTAGAAAATAAGGAGCTACCGGCAGCGGCGACCGACGGGCAACGAACAATAAACGGAAAAAGGGATCTATTAACTTTTGTCGAGATATCAGAAAATCATCTCGAAGGACATGAGACCAGAAAACACTTTACTATCTCACATTTCATTTTTAGTCTCATAAATCCATCTTCTTAGGGATTATCGCAGATTTTTGGTACGTACGAAAACGATGGTAAAGGATAAAGAAAAGACTATGGCGACAGAACCGAAAAGAAGTTATTAAATTTCAATCACATTAAATGAGTAACACAAATCACCCGCCCGCATGGTAGATACGATACGAATGCTTATTTAGCAAACCCAGAAGATGTCCTTTGTATGTTAATGCCGTGGTTGAACATACATACGTACGAGTACTACGTACCTTCGGAGCAGCTGTTGTTGTTCGCAGCATTCCTTGGAATTTCAAATTTTATAGCAATTTTTTTTTATTTTTGTTTGTTCTTTCCAAATATAATTAGCTAATGGTTATTAAGTATAAGTAGATGTAAGAAGCTTCGTAAATTTCATTATCTCAGTTGACATAGGACCTAATGATGTTAAGAGATAACAGAATGAAAGTACAACAAAGTGGATACTATCCCTGTTCATAGAGTAGAAGTTTCAAAAGGATATAATGGTATTAACATTAAAACAAATTACTCGATAAAATACACACAATAGATAATTAAACATTTAACAGTCTCACAGTAGGTGAATTAAATAATCAAACTGGTGAGAGCTGTAAATTGTTGCTACACAGATACTCAGATAGAATGTAGTGGTTTGTCTGTTTTTATTTAGAAGTGCGACCTTGCATGACCAAGGTGACGAACTGTCTACTGTAACAAATTGGAAGTTTGTCACACAAATTAAATATTTTTTGAAACTTACTCGTAATTCCTTTGACATTGCAATTCGATATTTATACTCGTAAAATAATACTCCTAGTTTGTACAGCTTTTCGTGTAAAGACAGAAGAATAGTCTGAACATAGAAGGATGTAGGTAACCTACTCAGTAGTCAGCCTTTTAGTGTAAATCCTTATTGCCAAGAATTATATTTAATATAAATAAAAGGAAAAACAAAATATTTTTTTTTTTAATTAATCTCTGTTTAATGAAGTTTAGCTCAAAATTATAACAAAAACAAAAAACTTTCTCCTTTAATTATAATAAGCAAAAAATAAAAATAATTCCACTTTTGCCCTGTGCTCAGCCTCAAAAATCCAGTCATTCAAGAGCCAGTAGTCAGCCCCTGAATTCTTAATTTTAAGTGCAGCTATACAATTGCAGTGAAGACATATGAAAGGAAGACTTTGAACTTCCTCATACATCCTTCCAACAAAATCGGTGCACTTAAGGTGGAACCATAAGGCACATTTTTCGCATCCTAGGTTTTTTGGGTCCTTGTCTTCTGTGTCACTTTAATTTTTCTCCTTTTCTTACTTCTTTTCTTTTCCTGTCCGTTCTTTCTCGTGCAACCTTCTTCTTCTTTCTTTTCTTTGGCCTCAATTCGATGTATTAATAGCGCTTTTCTTATTTTGTTTTTGTGATTCCTTTTCCTTTTCAAACTGTCTCCATTCTTCAGAAGATATTGCTCCAATTCTATTTAAACATTTAGGCTTTTCCGATTTTTTCATTGAAGATGGAATCTTTAAATGCTTTTTTACGACAGGAGACAAGCTTAACGGTTTTATGAATGTATTATGAGAAGATAAGGGATTTCGAATTGCATATGCCAATGCTGTGCTAGTAGTCTTTTTTTTCTTTGTTTTCAATATCTTTCTTGTCTTCCGATAAGGTTCTTTTCTTGTCGTTCCCTATATCCTCATTGCTTTCGACAGGAACTAAAACACCTTCTGTCGAAACTTCAAAATTCCCACATGGTATATCGAGATATATGCCTCCTCTAACGCCTTTTTTTCGTTTCTCTTTCTGGTTTTCTTTTCCAGGATTATTTTTATCAAATAGAGGAATTTCCAGTCAGCTCAAATGGTTCATTAACAAAGTTGTTGTTCCATAGTGTTTTATCATCAAGAACTGGCAAACTGACGTTATTTTGTTCATCTGCTATTACAATAGCTGGAAGGACATTCGACGTATTGACCATAGGTTGATTTTCTGTCAAATTAATTCGATTTTTTGGACTTCCGAAGCCTTTAGTTTCTTTCCGCGTTTGAATAATGTCAAGAACAGTTTTGACATCAATCCTAGCATTATTTGGGTCTTCGCTTAAAAGATTTATGACCTTTGTGGCGGCATCGAATTCCTTTTTGCTAACTGATTTTGATGGCGTATTAAAGGAGTTTTCACTACTTTTAGTTTTCACGTTTTCAGTATTATTGTGCACGCACTTTGTGTAATCGACATCATCTGTCATTTGCTATGATTTCTGGCAAATTTTCTTTCGTTAAAATTGTCTCTAAAAGGGGACAGAATGTGGACTTTGTCAAAACGCAGTTCATGTTTTCGGGTTGCATTGCCCAGTCATGAAGCGTATTCTTCCATTCCGACTTGATTATATGGGTGGTATTCGGCATACAAAATAATGTTCCTATCATGACAAAATTGACTTAAATTCATTGTCAAATGACTTCGGTACCCGTCAACCAAGACAAGAATAGGCTTTTTTATGTTTTGGTCTGTTATCCACTTGTCTAATCCTTTCGTAATATATGTAGTCAAAAAATGTATCTGAATTCATCCAACCGGTGTCAGATTTTCCTAAAAACCAAGTATCTGGCATGCTATTAATAACGTAATTTGGAGGTCTTACGTAAGGAATAACTACACACGGAGGCAACGTTTTGACACTTGCGGAAAAAAGAGAAGAATCGTTATAGCCTCTTTTTCTTTTCCCTGCACGATCTTGTATACATTCTTATACCCACGAGGTGCTATAATCTTTCCATTTTGTGGACAAAGACTAAAACTTGTCTCATCTCCATTAAAAATCCCATCCGGAACCTCCAGTATGTCACCAGCATCTATAGTGTCTAAGTAGTTTTTTAAATTTTCAAACCATTTTTTGATGTTTTCTTTTGTTATTACGGCTCGACCCTTCGATTTGCCTTCAGGAGCCCTGTGACACAGAACTGGATTTCGTTTTAAAAAGGATTTATACCGCTTATTACCTGGTGGATTGTTAATAAAAGGATTAGGTCTTTTATCTCCCAACATAATGGTTTGAACTGTATTCAAGATCGTTGGGCTCCAAGGGGAATCCGCATTTGGTGAGGTTGATGCACCAGTCAGCAATTGCTGTTTTCTCTTCTTCAGAGAGGACGGCACCTGGTCGTTGTAGTTAAAAAGAAGGATGGTTCACTAAGAGTTTGCATTGACTACAGGCCCAACACTAAACTATAAAGAACAGGTTTCCGCTTCCGTAGATTGAAGATATACTAGACAAATTGCAGAATGGTAAAATTTACACGACACTGCATCACACGAACATATATTTTCATGTCCCTGTTGAAAAAGCAGTAAAAAATTCATTCCTTTCGTCACGGCTGATGGGGAATATAAATTTATTAATCCCCTTCCGGTTGTCAAACGCTCCATCCTTTTTCATCAGATTTATAAGTCTGATATTTCGTCGGATATTACGTACTTGAACGAACTCATGATATCAGCAGAAATGCCAACGAAGGGTCAAAATATAAGCTATGGCTATGTGGTAAGATCTTCTGAAGAAAAACTTCATACTTTTCCAGAACCAAATTCGGAGTGACAGGGTTTTTAAGACGTTTTATCAATTCATATTCAATTTTGGCAAAACCTTTAACTGAGTTAACAAAGAAAAATTCAAATTTTATCATTGTAGTTCCTCAACGACAGGCTATTGTTCTTTTGAATCAAGCTCTCACTAGCAAACTAATACTCAACATTTATCAGCAAGGGGCAGAAACCGAAGTGCACCTGAATGCGAGCATCGCATTCTTGCATAGAAGCTATTCTTCTGCAGCGATAATAATCAGCTACATCCAGTATTTTCCTATAGTCGCAAGAACAAAGAAATCGAACAACGAGTTGCCACGAATTGGCCGCGTTTCTTCGTTAAACGTTAAATAAGAAGGAACTGCCAAATGCTGTGAGGAGATGAGTGATGTTAATGCAGGATGACGATTTTGAGTTTGAGCATCGTGCAGGATCCAAAATGCTCCACGTTGACTTTCTTAACCGATCACCAATTATCTATGTAATTTAGTTAGAACTCTTGGTGTGTATCAAAAGCAGATGACTTCGTTTCGCCCATAAAATAAGTTCTGAAGGCAGCCGTAAAATATAAATCGCGAGATCTAGTAGCAATTAAAAGAACACAATTTGAGGTGGGCGACAAAGTTTTTTCTGATTTTCTAGGTCCATACGAAGTGATCGCAAAGGGAAGAGGTGGAGGCTACACAGTGAAGAAAGTGGCAAAAACTGAAGGCCCAAATAACACTACAACTAAGTAGTTTGTGATTTCATGAAACCATTACCAGAAGACAACGAAGCTTCGGATGAAAATATAGGACTTACTTACTTACTGAATTAAATAAATGTGATTTGACCATTTACATCCTATATAACTAGACATTGGACCTTACTTAAACTCAATGGCCTATCCATAATTTTGACTTATTACTCGACAGTCTGGTCATTAAGCCGACTCATAATACAAACAGACAAGCAATAGAGCGCTATACTCCGCAAGAGCGTGGAATAATTGTGTCTTTGTTTGTGATCAATAATCGGTTGGATTCCCAATCATGTCGCGCCAACTGGGCAAACAGTCCGGCGCTTAGCTGCTCGACTCGAACAGAGTGGAACCACAGGAGACCATGCAGGGCGTGTCCGCCTTCGGACTGGTCGTTCGGCCAAGAATATCGCGGCTGTGGCTGCCGATGTCGCTGAGAACGAAGAAACATCAACCAGACGACAGGCCACGCAATTGAGCATCACCAGACGGACCCTACAGCGAATTTTAGTGAACGACTTACACATGTTTCCGTACAAAGTGCAAACAGTGCATCAGTTAATGCCTCCTGACCGCCTGTCGCGTGTGAATTACTGTAAAGCCATCCTCAATCTCAACAACGAAGAGGACGATTTTGTGTCGAAAATCTTCATGAGCGACAAGGCCCATTTCCACTTAAACGGTTACGTCAATAAGCAAAATCTTCGCTTCTGGGGCCATTACATCTACTCAAAGCCACTGTGTGGTGCGGCGTTCACAGGGGAGGAGTGATTGGACCGCATTTTTTTGAGGACACCATCGGAAATACGGTCACTGTTACTGACGAATGCTACAGGGCCACGATAAACAACTTCTTACTGCCAGAATTGGATGAGCGCGACTTGGTGAACATGTGGTTTGAATAAGACGGTGCAACTGCACACACAGCATGAGCCAAAATGGATATTGTAAAGGAAGCGTTTCCTCGTCACGTAATCTCCCGTTTTGGCGATTTGGCATGGCCAGCAAGATCGCCCGATTTAACCATCCCAGACTTCTTTCTTTGGAGCTACTTGAAGTCGCGGGTTTATGCCAACAAGCCTCAGATAATCGTAGCCCTTAAGGAGAATATTTGACAGGAATGCGAACATTTATCACCGGAAATCTGGCAGAAAGTCATGGAAAATGCGATAAAACGGGCACAAATGTGTATCAATACTGGCGGCAGCCACTTGGCGGATATCATCTTTTCCACTTAACAGAAAGAATTGTAAAGGTCCAAATAAAAATTTTCATCACTCAAAATCATTTTTTTTTATTTAGTAAAAAAGTAATTCAAAAACAACATTGGATGATTAATTTTGCGCCACCTTAACGATTTTATCCAAGTCCACAGCGGTTCAATGCTTGAACACAATTCTGTCTACTTAGATGGAAAATCCTTTTCTTGGATCTGCTCGATGTGATATAATTCCAAGACGATTCTTTAGCAATCGGGGATTTGACTGTTCTATGCAACCTTACTGTTAACTTCACTACTGGTGTTTATTTATTAATTTTTTTTTATTAATTATTAACTGACCCTCAGATCTTCTAAATATCTTTAGTATTCCCAAAGCCATAGCATCAGTCTTAATCGTAAAAACACAATAAACAAAAAAGCTCTTTTAAACATTTATATATTGTACGAGTAGTTACCGTATAGTATATTTGGTAAATAACGTGGAGGTTTATTTATTTCAAAGGTCAAAAACTGCAATGCGAGGCTGTTATTAGAGCAGCCTAATCTGCTACTCATAAACTCTGATCAGCACCAGCATGCATCTCAGATGATCAGGTTTTTGATGAGAGAGGTGTTCAACTTTCACTTAATTTTGATTAAGGAGGAGAAATGACTTTGTGACCGAGTATTGGACTTTAGCCCCTAAGTAAGCGTGTCTGCCGTTTAAAGAGAGGTGGTATTTGGTATAACATGTTCTGCAGCTTTGATTACCTTGCGCGCCGACTGTCTTTTGGACATGACGTCTGATGCAATTACACCAGAGCTTCTGCTGCGGAAAAAAATCAGCAATATATCAGCAATAACACGGCGAATGATGACTTCCAAATCGTCCAACGTCTCTGGTTTATCGGCATAGACTAGTGACTTCACATACCCACAAAGAAAGTAATCTAAATGTGTGAGATCACATGATCGTGGAGGCCAGTTCACAGGTGCATTACGCGAAATTATGCGCTCAGCAAATGTTTCCCAGCAAATGTCGCGCGCCGTGTGGCATGTTGCGCCACCTTGTTTAAACCAAATATCTGTCACGTCAATGCCATTCAACTGAGGAACGAAGAAGTCAGCGCTCTCCATTGACGGCAACATTCTGGTCGGCATAGTCCTTAAAGAAATATGGGTCGATGATTCCATCAGCCCATAAGGCACACCAAACAGTGAGTTTTAATGGTTGTAAGGGCGTCTCAACAAAGGCTTCTGGGCTTTCTCCACTCCAAATTCGGCAATTTTGCTTGTTTACATATCCATTTAACCAAAAATGGGCCTCATTGAAGAACAACATTTTGCTTGAAAATGAGGATCAAGCTGAATCATGTTTTCGACGCATACAGCGAACCTACGACGCGTGTAATGGTTACTCGGATTCAACTCTTGCACAAGTTGGATCTTATAGGCTTTTAAGCCAAAATCTTTCCGTAAAATATTCCACAAAGTGGATGGGCATAGCTCCAATTGCTGTGCATGATGGCGAATCGACTCATTCGGATTCTCCTCAACACTACGCTCCACAACGGCAATAACTTCTTCTGTTCGCACTGTTTGTGGTCTTTGGGGAAGGGTGTTATCTACTAGAGTATACGTGGTGTGAAAACGATTCATCGTGTTCCGAATAACTTGCTCAGATGGATGATTATGTCGACCATAAAACGGACGTAGCGCACGATAAGTTTGGCGAACCGAACCATGGTTTTCAAAACAAGTTTGCACAATTTGCACGCGTTGTTCTGGCATTAATTTAAAATGGCAAAAGGTACTAACTACAAATCAACTGTCAACTGTCAAATTGACAATTTGTAGAAACAGTGTTGTCAGTTTAAAAACGAAACCTCTAAAAAAAACACCCCTTATAAGTAATCCTGATGTCCACCGAAGAAACGGTGGAGGAGGCAAAACATTTGCATCTGTAGTGACAGCCAAGTTGCGGTTAAAGCCTTGCTGAACCTTTTGCGACTTTTTTCGGCTTTCCTGCTGTCCCTCAGTAGGAAAGACCGCAGGCTGCTTGCTGGCATCGTGACGGGTCACTACGCTTTTGCTAAGCACTTAAGTGTGCTGGGCATAAGAGATATAACATCCCGCGACGCTTGCTGTGAAAGTGATAACGATACCGCGGAGCCCTATCTCTGTGAATATCCGGCATACGCTCGCATCAGGCAGCGAGTACTCGGCGCTGACGTGGTGGGTGCTGGTACTGGAGGCACTTTATTACTGAAGTGCTTACTTCGAAAGACTGACAAATTTCAACAAAAGGAAAATACAAGGAGTACAATGAACTAGTTCTTTGTCAGAGCGCCCTATTCAGGCAAAAAAACAAAACGTGCAGCTCATTGAATTCTGTAGGAAAAACAGGTTAGTCAAAACCAAAATTCACGCTGCTCGGTCATGATATTAACTGACTGTTTATCCAATTATTAGTTGTACAGCATATGCGAGTATCTTCTGTACTGACAACGATGGCGAGGCTGCTAAAAACGAAGGAACTGACACCTTGTAGCTGCACTAAAGCGAAAGGTGAAAATTCTGATAACCAACATTCCGCTGTTAGGCAGAATGATCTGATTCAATTTAGACGTGGATAGTTAAAAGCTGAAACCCAACCATGCTTTAAAACCTGACAGCGTAGTGTCAGCGCTATTTACGAGGGTTGTCTGAAAAGTTTCCGTAAAGATAGCGGCACTCGTCAATAAAAGCTAGTGAATGCTAATTGTGCATCTTTTGACAGTAACTTACTGAAGTTTCAGTCATTTTGGACGCGCAGTTTTTAGTTGACAGTCGTTTGAGTGAGTCGATGTGAGTGTTTTTTGTATGGAAAAAATGGAAAAAATTGAGTATCGAGCTGTTTTAAATTCTTATTTTTGAAAGGCAATACGCCTACGCAAATCAAAAATGAGTTGGACTCTGTGTATGGGGACTCTGCACCATCATTCACCACAGTGAAATTTTGGGCAGCTGAATTTAAACGTGGCCGTAAGAGCTTAGGAGATGATGAACGTTCGGGACATCCAAAAACTGCAACCACTGACGATAACATTGCTAAAGTTCACCAAATGGTGTTAGACGGCCGCCGAATTAAAGTGAGAGAGATAGAGCCCAAAGAACGTGTTTGTTACATATTAAATCAAGATTTAGGCATGAGAAAGCTGTCCGCGCGTTGGGTGCCGCGTTTGCTTACGTTAGACCAAAAACGTGTTCGAATGAACATTTCCAACGCTCTGTTGGCGCAGTTTAGGCGCAATAAATCCGAGTTTTGGCGCCGATTAATTACTGTAGATGAAACTTGGATACACCATTATACGCCCGAAACAAAAATTCAGTCAAAACAGCGGACTGCAAAGGGCGACCCGGCTCCAAAAAAAAAGCAACAACTGTTTTTTCGGCTGGGAAAGTCCTTTTTTTTCCCTTCAGGTCTTTGCCAATTTAGGCTAATTATTTTTAAAGTCGTATTTTGTTAGCGTAGATATGCCCTCGACTTTATATGATTTAGATCAACACTGTTTTCCTGGAAACCCTGATTTTTCTCATATTTGAATATTCTTTCGGCGATAAATTGTTTGCTCAATAATGTGAAAAAATGTAATTTAACGTCTACTTCTTCCATCCCGCCACGACGCACTATTTGTATACGAACATTTTATACTTATTTCATCGTTCAACAAATACATACCATACATCCTTCTCCGTTCATTAAAAGCAATTTTCTCCACTGATGATGATTTTCATTAAATATTGGTCATGTCAAGAGTCACTTTCTTTTGTGTCAGTCCGGCTGTGACAACGTCGCCTTACACGTACATACGAGAAGATAGATATAAAATTTATATATTCGGACTGCTGGGATAGTCTGTCCTGCAGGTAAGGAGAGAATCCATTACACATTCCCTTGTTCCATTACATTCTATGCCACTTATGGTCTACTGTGGTGCTGAAGTGAAGTAATTCTGCTTGCCATTTTAACCCTCCTGCCAACCCCCTATTTTTATACACCGTAAACAAAAAGAGAAAAAGTAATTCACTACTTGGTTTCAAATTAAATTTAAATTAAACGTATTACCGACTAGGGTCGGTCGTCGGTCATTCGTTCGTTTGGTCCAACAAGCTCCATTTGACAATACAGCTTTCCTAAATCGTTTTTGGTATTAAATTCCTTAGTTCCCCCAGGCTATCCAGCAAGTGAGTACGCCAAACAAACCAGCCATACCTATGTACATACATATTTGTACATATGTACAGCTTTGGTCTTAATCTGATATTTGCCGTGAATGTGTCCCCTTCCGGATATAAATTAAAATTTTCTCTCAAACAATTTCGGTTAATTTTGTAATAAACAGGAACCTAACCGCTTTTTTAGTCTCCAAAATAAGAAAAAGAAAAAGACACAACGTGAAGGAAAAATTGAGAGGAGGGAGGAAATTTGGGCCTTCGATGGGAATACGAATACGAGTATGTATCCCCATAAGAGATGTTATGACATATTCCCTTCCAAAAGGAGCACAAAAAACAGAAGCACTAGTGTAAACAAGTTAACGAGGATGCGTGTTATAAATGAATACGAGTACACTTTGTTGTCAGTCGTTATTGAATGACACACAACTAACAGGTTTATTCCAAGCAAAATGTACACAAATCCTCGTACACCACCAAGGAAACCCTTAACAACTCAGCCCAAAAACTCATTCAATATACATGAACGTCGCCTCAAGGACGTTGTACATACCGTCGTCGGTGGGTCGTCGGTGGGTCGTCCGTGGCCCCGACCCTATTCTCATTCCACCACAAAACAGCGATGAACTAAACGCTTAATCGTCCAAAAGGATTTTGCGTGCTGAAAGGCTGAAAAGCTGAAAGGCATACAAAATTTCAATATTACACTTTGGATTAAGAAGTTCATGCTGAGGCTGAGTTATGAAGAGGGAGGGACCGCTCAATAGGCGAGAAATTCTTTGGAGAAAATACAGGAGACTCAAGAGCAAATCGGAGGGTTGGTGGAAGGAATACAATGTCAATTAACTAAGCACATATTTTCATAAATATTTAATTACTTTTCAAAGAATTTTAATTTCATTCCAAGCGGCTGAGTTGCGAGTTTTGAGTTCTTCTAGAGAGCGGAACACACTACAGAAAGCCTAAAGCCGCTGATGATGAAACTGATGGAAACCATCAGTTGCCGGTAAGGAACTGATCCCTGGACCGATAAAACGAGTTTCGGTTTATTTATAGCCACGTGATAGAGGCTTTTTTTTTATAATCTTTCTTTCTTTTTCTAGCTCTGTGCTTCCCGAATTTGGATGGCATAGTGAGCGGCTTTTACTCGTACACACGTACAAAAGCCATTTAATTTTTAATGTTCTTTCACTGGCAGTGGCAGTGGCAGTGGCAGTTGGCAGACGAAACTGAGATGAGACTGGTAGGAGTGACTGGTGTGAGACTGGTGTGAGACTGGACAGCAAAGAATCTGGCGTGGTATTCGTAGGTAGAGCTCAGCCTAAGTAGCAAATTAAGAACTCCCTACCCAGAAGGAACTGAATCCGCTGCAGCAGGTTTTGTTATTTTGAAAACAATTTCGAGTGTTTATTATTAGCAATAAGCCTCTGGCGGCAATTCAGAAGTTTATACATCAGTGCCAGGACATGACTTCCGGCGTCGTCGCCGCCAATGTGGAATGAAAATTCGTCTCTCTTCCCTCTTCTCAGCCTTGACAGATTTTCTGATTTCTGTATATAGTATAGAGACTGTTTCCCTTACATGTACTCTGTACTTACACGAGTTTCAGATAACCGCATATGCGTGTTCGCATCGCCCCCACATCGTGTGTCATCCATGTAGTCCTTTTTTTTTATGGAAGGAAGTGGGGTACGAATATAGATGAGCACGTAAGGGCTGACTACATATTCGTAAGGGATATCAAGTTGGAAAATTGTAATTAAGAAATTATCATATTCGCAAAACTGAATTTTGAGTTAAGAAAATTATTTTTATGATGATGTTTGTGCCCTGATAAGAGAGAGTCGACCTTTTTAGTAGTGTGTGACTAGGCTTTTGAGATAAGAATGAAAGATAATGACATTAGCAAAAGCTTAATGGGCTTAGATAAGTTCATGGAATGTGCCAAGCCGGCTGACTTAATTGGCAAAATATTTGCTACCAGCAGAATTAAGCACAGTCAAGTGAATAGACAATGACATTAGCATGTACGACACCGACACATGAACTCCAGAACTCCAGGGAGGTGAGAATTGCTTCACACAACACGCAACAACCCTCCATTTCGACATTATAATATGAAACCTGCTGTGTTAAATTTAAATAAGAGGGAGGCAAACGGGCGTTCTGGTAATAATCTCGTTAACGTAAGCGTATGGTTTATGTTGGGAGAGGTAAATTAAATCTAATGGACACTCAATAGTAATTGCATGGGAGATTTGGGCTCAGGATTTAAAAAAAAAAAGTAAAAAAAAAATGTCCTTTTCCCTCAAAAGGAAAGCTAAATTAAAATCAGACCTTAGGTGGAGTTTTTTGTTTTGACATTTAAATTTATTCCAGAGTTACTTGTTAAATTATGAGCTCTTTTATATTAAAATTTGGTATATGGTATTCCTCGTGGATACTTTGGGTATAAAGCAGTCATTAGTCGAATAATTATCAGGTGGTAATATTGTGAAAAGGGATTTCATGACACCAAGGTTTTTCTGCAGCAAAAGAGTAAAACCAAACTGCATTGCCTGCCCCGGTATCTAAAAAACAAGCAGGCAAATGCAATGAAAATCCCTATAAAGTTCTTCCCCCAAGTGGGCGATGTTCACTTAGAAGAGATAAAGCCAGTTTATGCTTATTTAAAACCAATTTTTGGCAGCAGCAAGACCATTTTGAGGAGCTTCCCACTGTTTGCTTGTTGGTAGTAAATTTGTAATATTTTTCGGGTTTTTAGAGCTTGTGTTTGAAATTCAACATTTGGTTATTCGAGCCAGCAATTTCGATTTGATTTTCATAAATTAAAATTCCACAATGAATTAATTTTCATGGAATTTCGAGGCAGGTGAATGTCCTCATTGTAATGATATACCATATCGATGGTAGTATCGATGTATTCTTACATGACGATGTATGTATATTTCTGTCATACCAATCTCTCACTCTTTTGAGATCAGTTGTAAGTTGTCAAGCAGTTGTTAATAAACACTCATCACTCGGATCGTACTAAAAAATAAAAATAAGTTAATCTAAAAACGCGTGAAGAAATATTTTTGTTGCATGAGTAGAGCTAAAGCTAAACCAAAAGTAAAGCGACCGCGTGGACGTCCTCCAAAAAACGTACATGGATTTTATAAAAAAAAATCAATGAGCTAAACTTAAGTTCAGGAAATTTACCAGACAATTGGCAAAATTTTCTACAGAAACCTTAAAGTATTTTCAACGGCAATTGAAATTGAAAAAAATACCGATGCTGTTCAAGTCGCAATATTCTTAAATGCCGCTGGTGAGGAAGCCACGGCAATCTTTCAAAATGTGTTGAAACTTGATGACGAGAAACGAGAAAAATTACAACCGGTGATAGACGTATTTAAGACATTTTGCACTGGCGAAACGAATCAAGTATACGAGGGTTGTCTGAAAATGATACAAGATATTTTTTCTCAAATTTTTTTTTATTTTTATACATAGTCTCCTTGTATCTCTACACACTTCTCCCAGCGATGCTCCCATCTCTCTAACCCGTCCAAATAGTACTTGGCGTTTTTCTCTGCAAAATAATTGTTCACTAAGGTGATTGCCTCCTCATTTGACGAAAATCTCTGTCCTCCGAGCGCAGTTTTTAGATGAGGGAACAAAAAGAAGTCGCTTGGGGCTAGATCTGGTGAATAAAGGCGGATGGTCAAGCAGTTCAAACCGTAATTCATGGATTTTCGCCATGGCAACCCCTGAGGTGTGAGACGGCGCGTTGTCTTGGTGAAACAGGATTTTCTTTCTCCGCAAATGTGGCCGTTTTTCCACAATTTCTGCCCTCAGCTTGGCAAGTAATGATGCGTATTATGCTCCTGTGATGGTTTTTCCTTTTTGAAGATAATCGATTAAGATAACTCCTTTACTATCCCAAAAAACAGTCGCCATCATTTTCCCAGCCGAAAAACGGTTTTTGCTTCTTTTGGAGCCGGGTCGCCCTTTGCAGTCCACTGTTTTGACTGAATTTTTGTTTCGGGCGTATAATGGTGTATCCAAGTTTCATCTACAGTAATTAATCGGCACCAAAACTCGAATTTATTGCGCCTAAACTGCGCCAACAGAGCGTTGGAAATGTTCATTCGAACACGTTTTTGGTCTAACGTAAGCAAACGCGGCACCCAACGCGCGGACAGCTTTCTCATGCCTAAATCTTGATTTAATATGTAACAAACACGTCCTTTGGACATTTTCATAACCTCTGCTATCTCTCTCACTTTAATTCGGCGGTCGTCTAACACCATTTGGTGAACTTTTGCAAATGTTATCATCAGTGGTTGCAGTTTTTGGACGTCACGAACGTTCATCATCTCCCAAGTTCTTATGGCCACGTTTAAATTCAACTGCCCAAAATTTCACTGTGGTAAAAGATGGTGCAGAGTCCCCATACATAGATTCCAACTCATTTTTGATTTGCGTAGGCATATTGCCTTTCAAAAACAAGAATTTAATAACATAGTTTAATTAACACTCACATCGACTCCAAAATGACTGAAACTTCGGTAAGTTACTGTCAAAAGATGCACAACTAGCATTCACTGGCTTTTATTGACGAGTGCCGCAATCTTTACGGAAACTTTTCAGACAACGCTCGTAACAAAGCTTTATCTTTCACATGAGGAACCAAGGTCACACATCTTTTTGATGGATATCAAGAAATTAGTTCGGAAATGTAAATTTTATGATGCCGACAGAATGGTGAGAGGCAGGATAGTTCTTGGAGTCAGTGATAAGAACCTGCAGAAGCGTCTTCTTGAAACAGAACATCTTGCGCTTCCGAAGTCAATTGAAATGGCCCGATCTGCAGAAGCAACAATAAAACAAATGGACCGAATTAACAACAGAGTTGAAGCAGCCCCGATATACCCAGTGAAGCATGAAATCATACCTCGACAAAATGATAAGAATAAATTTAGTTTAAATATTTTAAGCAAAATAACTATAATAATTTTTATAATTCTAGATCAGCAAACGTTAAATCGGATAGCCAAATTGATTGTATGAGGTGTGGGAGGACGCATGGGAGATTTTCTTGCCCCGCTTATCGCACCACTTTGCAATTGTATGTAAAACTAAACCGGTTAGTGAAATTAATATTGATACCAATGAGGTAAGCGAAGATTTCTTCATTGATATTATTTCAAAGAAACAAAAAGCTATTAGTCCGTGGCTAGAATCAATTAAAATCAAAAACAAAAATGTAACTTTTAAGCTGGACACGGGAGCGATGGTGAATATTTTACCAGCTAAATATATAAAAGCCTTAAAGGGTACAATTATTTCTCGAAATTGCTCTAAACTTTCGGCTTACAATGGAACTGAAATCAAAACGATAGGTACAGTTGAATTAGAGTGCGAGGAATTCCGCTTTTGGGATTAGAACGTTGTATTAATTTAGAATTTATCAAAAAAGTTAATGAACTAAAAAAAAAGTGAACTAGGAAATGTTAATTGGAAATGTGAGTTGTTAAAAAAAATACGGAAAGGTGTTCACTGGTTTAGGCTGTTGCTACAAAAATTTCCATATTGAGGTTACGAAAAATACAACGCCAGCTAGCTAAGCCAGTGAGGCGTGTACCTTTGTCGTTAAAAGTTCTACTGAAAAAGGAACTAGAAAGATTGTGCCAAATGGGTATAATCGAACGCTGTGAAGGCTCGAGTGAATGCGTTTCTAACATAGTTATTGTAGAAAAACCTAATAAACTCAGAATATGTCTTGATCCAAAATATTTAAATATGTCTATTAAAGACCATTTCCACGAGATACCCTCATTTGAACAAATTAAAACACAATTTGAAAATAAAAGCGTTTTCTCTGTTTTTGATATTAAAGATGGATTTTTTCATATTGAGTTGGATGATGAGTCGAAAAATTTATGTACATTTAGCACCACTCTTGGTACATTTAGGTACATGAAACTCCCATTCGTTCTCAAAACGGCGCCAGAGATTTTTCTAAAAATTAATGAACAAAATTTCGCAGGTATTCCTAATCTCATTATTTATATCAACGATATAGCTATAGCAACAGATACTGTTAGATAAAGTTCAATGTAAACAATAGTAAATAAAGTTTCTGGGTCATCAATTCAGCGAGGATGGTATTGCGCTGGGTGATTATCGAATACAAACAATTCAGGAACTTAAAGCGCCAAAATGCAAAAACAATTTGCAGAAGTTGTTAGGTTTTGTTAATTATGTGTGGGAGCAGATACTATACTTGGCTGAAATTTCGACTCCCTTAAGGGAACTCCTTAAAAATAATACCACCTTGATCAAAATGTTCCCGCACCACACCACCGTGTGGCGCTCCCATTGTTCCGATTTCAGTTCTGTTTTATTTTGTTAAGATGGTAAATCTGTTGTTGACATTCCCTCTAAATCTTAGCGTTATAGCTTGACATTTACGAAAGTTACGTAGCCAAGAGTACATCTATCTCTGTGTGTGTTGGCGATTTTTTACAATCTTAGAAATGGATTTAAATTTGCAACAACGAACTTGTATTACATTTTACGTACAAAACCGATTTAATGGTGGGCGAACGTTGGAAATGTTGGAAAAGTGTTTCGGCAACGATTCTCTAAAGAAAACGATGGTTTACCAGTGGCACGAGCGGTTCAAATGTGGTCGTGAGTCAATCGAAGATGATGAACACAGTGTCAGACCATCGACATCGAAAACCGACGAATACATTGATGAAGTAAAAGAAATGTTGGTCAATAACCGCAAATTAACCATCAGAGAGATATCGGAGGACTTGAACATTGCCTATGCATCCGTCCAAGACATTTTGGTTAATGATTTGGGTTTGAGTCGTGTAGCAGCAAAGTTGGTGCCAAAAGACCTCAATTTCATGCAAAAAAGAGACCGTGTTGACGTCAAAAAAGAGATGATTTGCGAGGCTGAATCCGATCCCACATTCACCAAAAGGATCATTACTAGAGACGAAACGTGTGTTTATGAGTACGACACGCAATCCAGACATCAGGCAAGTGAATGGCGTTCACCAAATGAGCCGAGACAAAAAAAACCACGTCGTTTTCAGTCAAAGAATTAGGCAATGCTCACGGTTTTCATGGATTACAACGATGTAGTGCATCATGAATTTTTGCCAGAAGGCCAGACAGTAAACAAAGAGTATTACGAGTATTTGGGCATTATGAGACGTTTGCGTGAGGCAATTCGTCGAAAGAGACCAGAATTGTGGGCAGAAAACTCGTGGATTTTGCACCATTATAACGCACGTTGCACAGTGCCATCATTATTCGTAATTTTTTGACGAAAAATGCAACAAATACCATCCAACAGCCACCGAATTCACCTGAATTGGCTCCCTGTGTTCAATTGAGTTAAAAAACCACTACGAGGAAAGCGTTTCAGCAGCCGAGAGGAAGTAATGGAAAAATCGCAGGAAGCACTATTGGACCTACCGAAAACCGAATATAAAAAATGTTGCGAATATTGGATCAAGCGCTGGCATAAGTGTGTTGTAGTCGATGGGGATTACTCTGAAGGGGACAATATAGATTTAGATGAATAAACTTGTATTTCCAATTTTCTGAATACATTCTTTTTGATCAAGGTAATATATACGAGGGGCGTTCAATATATTCTCGGTATCGATATGAAGGAAAATGCGAAATCAATTTAAATTGTTTTTATTTTTCAATATGATCTCCCCTAACATCAATGCATTTGTTACATCTTGAGATAAGCTTTTTTAAACCCTCAAAATAATAAATTTCCTCTTTCTCTGCAAAATACCGACTTGAGTTCTTCATCATCCGAAAATCTTTTTCCACGAAGACATTTTTTCAAATCCGGAAACAGGAAATAATCACTAGGGGCAAGGTCTGGACTATAGGGTGGGTGTTGGATTTCTTCGAAACCACAATCTCGCGCAGCAGCCTTGGAAACTCGCGCCGTGTGAACAGGAGCGTTGTCATGAAGAAGCAACACACCCGCTGCGAGTTTACCCCGCCTTTTCTTTTTAATTTCCTTCCGCAAATTATGCAAAGCGGAAGCGTAGGATGTGGCGTTAATGGTTTCACCTTTTTTTTTTGTACTCAATGAGCAAGATTCCCTTTGAGTCCCAAAAAACTGTGGCCATGGGAAGCAGACGGAGTGACTTTGAACTTCTTCGGGGGGTCTGTTCCTTTTTTATGCCACTGCATGGACTCTTGTTTGCTTTCAGGGTCATAGTGGTGGACCCATGTTTCGTCCCCAGTAACAATTCGATCCATAACAGCGTCCGCGTTCTCACTACATCTCCAAAAGCTCTCTACTGCATGCGATTCTCACTTTTTTCTGAAGCGCTGTGAGCATTCGTGGCACCCACCTTGCACTGACCTTTGAAAGGTTAAGATGGTCATGAAGAATGGTGTGAATGGTACCAATTGAAAGCTTGGTGATCTCTGCCATCATTTTCACCTTTATTCGGGCATCCTCAAGAACAAGTTTTACGTCTTCTTTGATGCTTTCTCCCGTACAAGCAGTAGCCGGGGCGCCGGAGCGGGGGTCGTCTTCAATGCTCTCTCTGCCTCTCTTGAACTCACTTGACCACTTTTGCACAGTTGATAATGAAGGTGCGGAACCCTGGTTAACAGCCACCATCTCTTCATGAATAGTTTTTTGACTTTTTCCTTGCTTAGTGAGAAATTTAATTACAGCGCGATGCTCAATTTTCACCATCATCGCCTCAGTTGCCATTATGATTCTGTTTAACTAGAGATAAAACGCGAATTAATAATCACATTTATATGAAATTTTACATGAATGCACTAAAATAATAGTATTACTTGATAAATAAGTCAATTTATATATGCAACCACAGCTTCACCCCGATACCGAGAATATCTTGAACGCCCCTCGTAGATGAATAAACTTGTATTACCAATTTTCTGAATACATTCTTTTTGATCAAGGTAGTATATAGATAAGTATTGATGTATTCTTACGTGACGATGTAACATATATGTACATTTCTGTGATACCAATCTCCCACTATCTCACTCGTTTGCTTACTTATTATACTCATAGCTGTACTTGTCCGAAAAAAGTTTTTTTTTTTTTTTTTAGCGTTTTCAACTTTTCAGACAATCATGCATCGATAGTTTATTCTCTGCACCGCTTATGAGCTCAATATTTTTAAGAGGATTCGAGCAAACTATGTTCCAGATTTAACCACGCGTTGTTATCAGGAGAATTGAGGACTGGACTATTAGCCGGACAGTCGTTACAACGAAGTACCGAAAATTATCTGCAAACCATCTGGAGGTTCGCTCTATTTGGTACTTGTTAAGTAAAATATTCGGAATCCGTTTCCATGTATCTACTAGTATTGGCTAATGTTTAAAGCTTTAAAAGATACTAAAATAATGAAGAAAGATGAGCTCACAAAAATAAGGAAATATCATTATAACTGAAACTGAATTTATGATTAATCTATTTGTGTGCCCAATCCCATCCATCTGTCACTTCGAGTGAGGAATATTTAAATATCTAACACAGCTGGAAATGTCAATGCAATAATTTGTCAACATGCAAAAGACATGTTTCGATTTTTGACATAATTTTACCAGCTTTATTCGCATAAGGTATCATCATACATAACTGATTTAAAGGCAATACACATTGCTACTCGTACATATAGATATACATGTTGCAGTTATGTATGTTGGTAGTTCACTGAATCCGTTTATCATCAAAAATCATTGTGTCAACGTGTATTGTCATTCATGACAGTCAATTACACAAAACTGTTTTCCGTGAACTAAATATTCTCGTAATACCGGGGTGAGGTGGAAAGTAGGAGGAACTGGCGGGTATGGATCAGCAGATATATTGGTAGAGTTACTCTGAATAATAGATTATGTTACCAGAAGTTGACATTGCCGATATGATGTGATGGGATGGTGGGGTGTAGAGGGATGAGACTTCATTTTGATATCAATTTTCCAAAGAGATTATTTTGAAAGGTATTTTTACCGCGACTCCCTCTTGGATCAGGGGTAATCATTGTGAAATTAAATTTTTGATTTTCAATTTGTGATTTCAGCTCACGTGGAATTTTTGGTACCCAACCAACAAATCGATTCCAGAAGAGGTTATGTGTTTCTTAATTTTTTTTTGTTGAACATATCTACTCGTATGCTTCATATTTATCTTCATTTCTCGTTCTACATAATGGAGTCTTTCAGAGAATGAAATTCAAGTCTTTGTCTACGCCTAGGATTTGAAATATGCAATAGAAAAAAAAAAATAATTTCAGTGAACGCTTTTGAAAAAAAAGCCTGTATGTAGGAATGCAGGAAATCAGCTAAGAGTGAGAATTCATGAACTTTAATCTATTATCCAACGAAGTTTACACTTTTTGAAGCTTAAATGCTAAAGTTGGTTCGGTTCAACCACAGTACATGCTGATCAAAGGAAGTCATTGGAGTACCTACATATTACCATAAATGTTCGGTCGACGTATGGATAATCAGATATGTAAATTTCTGGTTGTTTTCTGGACCCCGATAGAGGTCGTTTGTCAAATAAAAAGACGATGACACATAGGCAAAACAAAAAGTTTCAAGTAGAACGCCGGAAATAAATAGCAACAGCATATCATGGAAATTCCCGATATATGTATGTATGTACTATCGCCCTGCACTAGCGCTAACGAACCGTGGAACCTATCAAACTCAATCGTCAGGAAAGTAGCCGAGACCATTATTTACTACATACTACCCTACTTCCTGGGAGAGATGAGCAGATGAGTGGCTGGACAGAAGACAAACTACGAGAAAATAGAAAAAAGAAACATCCAAAGAGCGTTCCCGCCCATAGAAAGCGAAGAATTTCGCTGGAAGAACAACATCCGGAGTTTCTGTAAAAAGGCGTAGAGCTACTACGGAAACTGTCTTTAAGTGGAATTGTTTAGACCAATCTACAAGGGTCAAACATAGGAAGAAACCCTGATTCGGTTAACAAAGAAATTGTCTCTACTAGGAAGTTGCAAGAGCAATTAAGAAGTTGCCCGTCAATTTCTTCGAAGCAGGAGTTGATGCTTTAGTGGAGAATACAAACCAAATCAGCAAGAGTATGGAAAGATAAATGTACGGCCGAAAGACCGGAACATATCCTTCTTGAATGCCGCACATTAACCCTTTCGACTGTGCTGTAAAAACGTCATAAGGCACTTTGCACCATTTTCATCGGCAAATACCAATGTGGCTTCCACTTTGACAAATTGACTATAGAACAAACCAACAAATTCAGTGTCGGAACTCACAAGTCATATTTCTCATTAGAAGTGAAGTTCAATCGAAGTAAAATCATAATAAAGAACTCCTTCAACAAAATCTCAACAGATTAACCCATTGGACAGATCGCTGTGGATTGGGAGTAAACCCCCATAAAACTAATCTTGTCCTCTTTTCCACGAAATACAAAATTCCAACTACAGACCCTCCTTCAATAAACGGTACCAGTTTTGTATTTTCCGATACAGCAAAATATTTGGGACTAAACAGGAAACCTAACATTCAAGGAAGAGTCAATAAAGCTACAGTAGCTTTATTCTATTGCAAAAAAGCCATTAGGAATAAATGGGGCCTTCAACCCCGCTTAACCCACTGGCTGTACATCACGGTCATAAGACCGATACTCACTTATAAAGTTGTCCCTCTGGTGGACGGCTTCAGACAATGGAGTCAACTGCAGTAAACTAAGCAGAGTCCAAAGAACATCATAAGCGGAGCCTTACGGTATACGTCCTCTGCGGCATTAGACATTCTGTTTCATTTGACACCCCTCGATATTTTCAGCAGGCAAGTAGCTGCGACTGAAGCTATTCGGCTTAAAGCGACTACACAGTGGATATTCTTAATACATTAGGAATCCTCACAGAGGACATCGATTATATCATACCTGAACTTTGGTTTGAAAAGACTTCCATGTAAGCTTCCACTCTAGGTGCTTCTGAGAGGAAGATGCTTTCATGGAGGGCAAGTCAATCTATTTCTATAAAGATGGATCGAAAACCGATAGCGGGGTTGGTGGCAGTGTTTTCTCAGTTAAGCTAAATCTAAGCCCCTCTTTCCGTCTTCCAAATCACTGTAGCGTGTTCCAGACGGAAATTTTGGCGATTAAAAAAGCTCTGTCCTAGCTAAAGAAAAACGATATCGGCTGTATTACATTGTCATACAGCGCGAGCAGTGACTGAGTGTATTTAACAACCGATTGATAGCGGGATGTGGGTATGAATTTTGTTGGTGTGCTGTTTCCTATTGTTGTAAGGGCATAGCACCTACAACAATTTAATTCGGTAAACCAACTCTGAATTTATACTTCACATCTGCGCTTAGTAACGTCGGTGTTTGTGTTTTTTGTGTTTGTCTTTCTTTATAATGACCCGGGTATTCAGAGTGGATATTGCCAATATACGCGGGCTAAAAAGTAATCACTTTTCTGCGTACGTCCACGTCTGTAAATATAGACCACCTGTTTTCGCACTTAGTGAAACACACGTAGATCCCCGCCAAAACCTCTCAGATCACTCAGATCTGAAGCTACCTGACTACGAACTAGTGCCACTATTTTTCTCACACCGCGGTCTCGCCATCTACGTCCGTAGTGATGTAGCTTACCAAGCTCTGTTCTTGTCCCTGTCCTGTTCCAATCCGGAATTAAATTTCATGTGGTTAAAATTCCATCTCCGTAAGCAAATTATCCGCTACTGCTTTATTTACAGAAGCCCCAAACTGGACAGCAACTCGACCTTTAGCGAGTTTAATGTGCTGTCTATTCAACGAAATGTATCCCTGTATCCTTACACTGAAATCGTTGTTACGGGCGATTTCAATATACACAATTCTGGGTGGCTTCGACATTCTGGACAGACAACACTCGAAGGACGATGTGTTGAGATCTTCACTGCAGAATATAACTTAACCCAGCTTGTAAATGAGCCCACGCGAATACCAGGCGTTGATAGACATACTGCCTACACCCTGGACTTGTTTTTAACTTCTCACCCTGACAAATACAAGTTCAATGTGCTATCCCCTCTAGGTTCATCGGACCACTGTGTCATATTAGCTAATTTCTCGTACACCAACCACACAATTAGAGAAAAGATTCCTAAACCGTTTGCACAATACGAGAAAGCCAACTGGAGCGGTCTTAACAGCTTCTTTAGGAATTTTAACTAGTCGTTATGTTTCTTCTTAAAGATCTCAATATACATAAATCCACTGGTCCAGATGGTATATCTCCACTTTTCTGAAGAGGTGTTCTTCTTCGCTGGCAAAACCATTGCGTAAGCTTTTTCATCAATCCTACCCTTTAGGACTCTTTCCGAGCAGATGGAAAACAACATTTGTCCAGCCCGTCCCTAAATAAGGCGAATCTTCTTCTCTCTCCTCCTACAGACCCATTTCACTTACATCGCTTCTTTCCAAGGCCACGGAAACGCTGATAAACCGTCAGCTCAGGAAATATCTCGAAACACGAAAACTTCTCAATGACCTGCAGTATGGTTTTCGTAGCAACAGGTCCACTAGTGATTTGATGGCATGTCTCACCGAAAAGAGGAACCAAAGCGTACACCAATCAGGTGAAAGCAAGATAGTTGCACTTGATATTTCTAAGGCATTTGACAGAGTTTGGCATCAGGTTCTCTTTTCGAAAATGTGTGCTCTTGAGATCGATGACTCTCTTCTTCAATGGATTAGAAATTACCTTTCGGAACGTTCAAGTCAAGTTGTCTTGGATAGTTTCAAGTCTGATATTCACAAAATAAATGCTGGTGTGCCCCAGGGCTGCGTTCTATCTCCGACACTCTTTTTAATTTTCATCGACGATCTCTTGTCTGCTACTTCTAATCCAATATATTCCTTTGCTGACGACAGGATCAGAGTATCATAGGTGATAGTAATATCACTCAAACAATGGAGACCCTCGAACACCGACGTAAGGTCTCGTGTCTCACTCCATTTTATCGCTATTTCCACCACCAGTGCTCCTTAGAAATAGCCAGTTGCATTACCCCCCTTCAAACTTTTAACCGTAACACCCGTCTCGCTATGAATGCTCATCAGTGTACCCTCAAGCCCACTTTCGGACGTACTCTAAAATGTCGTGATTCGTTCCTAAGCCGTACAACTCGCTTAGGGAATGCTCTGCCTAGCTCCCCATTTCCTAGTCATTATAACCTTCAAACATTTAAAACCAACGTTCACCGGTACCTCTCTTTCTAACCTCCCTGACTTTTCTTAAGGGTACTTAAGTCTCTTGAGCGCGCGCAAATTATAAAAAAAGAATGCCGATCATCTCTTATGGAGATGACAGAACAGTTTAACTTCACCTTTGCTGGGTACCAGGCCACATAGACATTCCAGGAAGCTGTAGGGCCGATGAACTCGACAAAATTGGAACCACTCTACCTATTCTATCGGAAAAGGGTAGCATAAGTATACCAATCGCTACGTGCAAATTAATATTAAAGCTGGATGCCGATAAAAGAACAGATCTTAGGTGGGCTGTTGGACCAACATGTCTAGCTAGATCCGAATCGCTCTTAGAGTCTGATCTTTCTAAATTGGAAGCATCTCAGCGCCACCATAGGTGTCATCACTGGACACTACCTCATAGGCAAGCATACAAGAAAGCTTGGCGCTTTTAGAAACGATTTCTTTAGAAGCTATATGGACGAAGAAGAAGAGGAGACAATCCTCCCCCTTCTCTGTACATGTCCAGCTCTCTCCTAGAGAAGAAATCTTCACTTAGGAGCTTTTTTCCACAATGACCTAAACGATCCAAAAAAAATATGGACGTAAACAGTTTCCTACGCTTCATCGTAAGCTCAAACTGGTTCCATTAGTATGAGGATCATGGATCCACGTGGCATCACAATGGGCGAATTGGCCTAAGTGGCTTAGTGAGCCACTATTACCTAGCTACCTACCTAAAGTCATCATGAAACTACAATTGTAAAGCAGGGCTTGTGAATTCTTCTCAACGGTTTTCTTAGGCTTACAAAGAATTAATTTATGTAAGTCATGGCATTCAGTTTTCGTCGCCCATGTTATGAACAGCGCGCTGACCATTTCTTTGTTCAGTAAATTTTATTGCGCATTATTCCATCCGATAGTTTACGTGGTGCAATAATATGTAAGTTTTCGAGAAATACCACCACATTCGAACATTATGAGTGAGGTATGTATGTCGACGAGGACATGTTGTTAGTGAGGGATACTTCCGGGCTTTTGAATTTGTTCATTAAGCTTATTTTGTTGTTACTTGTCTTTCGACCTTCGAATCGAAATTGTAATATTTCGGATTTACAGAGATTTGATTTGTGTCAGAATTTTGGACCATACGAGACTCCAAGTTCGAAAAGGCTGAAATATTGCTCCTAGTAGAGATATTCAAAATACATTGGGTTGCAAATGTACATCCAAACACAATTTTAATTGTTTTATAATTTTAACTCATCGTCTGTGTTACAGAAGTTTTCCAAGAAAATGTACGAGTAATTGCAAAGCAAGTCCTAAAAATGCGTTGATTTTGAAAGTGTTGCTATCCTCATGATTTTTAAGTGTAAATTGGCTTCAAAGTTATCGCTTTATTTGAAAATTCATCAAATCGGGCAAATATACATGTATAGGTATGATTTTTTATTTTTTTTTTTTAGGTAAATAGAACCTCTTCTGTAATTATAATCGTACCACCAGATATCACATATGCAAATGAATTAAAAAAAAATTGTTAGTAAGCTGTGAATATTCCAAATTCAACATCGTATGCACCAAGACGAAAATACTAGTAAGTTATGAAATGATTATGCATTCCAGTCCTTTTTCTTTCCATGACAAATCTCCACCTGCGAATATTTCTTACCACAATTGGCTTCATCACTATTATCTCGACAATCAAATTCATGATCGCATACCCAATCTTTAGGTATACATTGTTCAGCATTCTTACAGCTAAATTCTCCAATGGCACAAGGTTGAATTGCTAGATTTAAAAAAAAATTTAAAATTGCCACAAACCATAATTTTAATCAAACTAAGGTTTTTGAAAAAAAGTTTTATAAAGTAGAACAGAACGAAAACTTACTGCAGAATTCGGCATCCTCATCAGAGCCATCGCTGCAATCTTTCTCTTGATCACATCTCCACTTTCTTGGTATGCAATTACCATTCTTACATCTGAATTGATCTACTCCACAGGTTTGTTCTAAAAAACGAATAACAATAATAATAAAAAAAAAACATGGAATATGATTAGAAATTATTAAGATACGGATAGAGCTATATATGAATATGTAAAACTATTTCAAAACCAAAAATCCGATTAATAAAAGCAGATTCAAGTCGAGTAACTTATGTAAATCTCTAAGAGCTACCCAGAATAAACTCATTTCAAACTATCTTCGTAGATTCTGGGAAGATTCTTGAGTAAGCAAAAAAGTAAACACAAAACTGTACATTAGAGAAAACTTTTTTAAAGAGCCGTCATTACGGTCTTTAATTCTGCCTGACTCATTTAAAAGATCTGCCTTAATGATGAAGACGAGGGAGTAAACGTCGCTACATTAACCTAAAAAGTAAGAAATACACATAGAAAAAATGTAAAAGTAGGAAAAATGCTTAGGCACTTGAAGAAATCAACACGTTTCTCTCCAGCCTTCCAGTCTATCTTAAGTCGCTGGCAATTTGTTAAGTATTTTGCCCTGCCTTTGCCCATTTTCGTCGTGGTGAAGAAATATTACTAAGACATGACACAAATAGCAACAAAATATAATCAACATAAAACAAACCACAGAAAAAAAAAAATAAAATGTGTCACCCTTCTCACTGCGTTCACTGTTGGAGTCTTGAGTCTTCGACTCAATTAAGACAAACGCCACCACAGCATAAAGATACAAGGGAGACCCAAGTAGGATCTACCTCCAAAGTAGTAGTCACAAGTGTCAACGAAAAAAACAAAATAAATAAATAAATAAAAATAAACGAAAAACTGTCACTACAAGGCAAATGGCCTATACACCTACAGCCGCAGCACCCCAACCTCACACAGTACCACAAACAATTGCAGGACCGAGGACCACTTTCAGAGAAGTTATGTAGTCTCTTCTGTATCACTACCGAGCAAAGCTCATTCCATTTGTGACAGGGCGCCCACATCATCACATCATCTTTCCTCCTAGAGTCCTCCGAGTCCTGATGATGATTGTGTCAGCAGGAGTAGGGTAGTGGAGTATACGGGCATAAGTATAGCTCCTTCATCATCATCATCATCATCATGAGCGAAAGCAAATTATAATTTATTGTTGCTTCCATTGGTACGCGTTAAACGTTCGTCGACATATTTCTTTCTTTCTTTCGTTTTTATTATAACACTGAAACGCGAGTGGTGCGTGATTACAGAAAAAAAAAAAAAAAAAAAAAAAAACCTTTTTGCTCTTATTTCACGTAATCTCATTACGGACGAGAATTCCTTCAAACAGACAGACATAGAACGGTAGTGCCTGAAGGAAGGGGAATGGGGGCACTGAGGTTTGGAAGGCCACAAGAGACATTTTGAGGAGGTATCGCCTAATGATTACATCACGCAAAATAATGAAATTGCCTGTATCCATATAAATAAGTAAAATCCCTCTTCTGTTCCCCTGTACTTTAATACTTATCCCAATATACTCGTATACATACACAGTCAGAGAGTGAGATATGGTTGCAGCGTAAAATTCTCCACACACCCACATATCCACGTAGAAAGCAAATACCCTTGAATGAATGGACCAACAGGCGGAATAAACAGAATCGAAGAGTCATTAAAGCAAATTTAATTCTAGTCTCATATCTGCACGGGAAGATCCTTCAACTATGTGTTGAATCGTTTATGGCCACAACAGATACATTCCACCTACATTCAGCTACATTTAACTATATTCAGCAACATATTCAGCAATATTCTTACACATTCGTATCTACTCGTATATGATTTGACTCTACCTTTAGGGTAGAGACGGGAAATGAAGCATCTTTGGCTAACTAGGATTCCCATCACGTCGGTAGATGGGTATTTACCTAGCGCATACATGTTTTTCCATTTATTCGCAGATATCATACATGACATGCGGTGGTGCACAATGTTATAGTCTCTCCTATCTATCTAAAAGTAAAGTCAAAGCCAGGGGGTGGCTTTTATTCGTAGGATGGATGATGGCCGGCATTGTGGTATGGCAGAATATTATGCATGAATTGTTAAATTGTGGTTGCAACAAAAAGCTCTTTTTCTCAACTTAAATTTCTTCACATTTCCCTCACCGCCTTTAACCATTCAGAATTTAGATAGACGTGTGCTGACTCCGTCTCGTATCGGATGCTACTTTTGAAATCGAACAAACCCAAGAACGAAAAGACTAAATAGATGAAAATCTAAAAGAGCAAAAGAACAAGAAACAAGAAAAACGAATAAAAAGGACGTTTTACTGTTTCAGTTGGTTTGGTTCAAGTTCTCCTTTACTTTTCTTAGTACGAGTATTTATTTTTTTTTTTTTCGTTGTTCAACGAAGAAAGAACACAACAAACACTTTGGTGTACATGGAAAAGTTTTCTCTTCGGTACGACGACAAACGTGGTTAAAAGATTGGAGGCGATTGAAAAAATGCTCGGAAAATCGATGACTGCATTTGCTTTTCACCATTAGGTTTTGAGGACGGGTTACTCGTATCTAAAGTATCTTCAATTTTCTGAAGGATTCTTGAAGATGGTTTTTATGATTCCTTTAGGCGACTATTTTAGTTTGGAGAGATTTTTTTACAATATGCGACAACAGAAGTGGCAGTTGATGCATCAGCAGAATTAAGATAATGCAGCACTCCAATTTATGTTGCTACTTTGGTGCTAGGGTTAACTGAAATGATCTCAATGAATGATCCGTCGAATAGTATGAATAATGAATTTCAAATTTAAATTTAAATATGTTCAATTGAGTCAAGGCCAGACACTAATACCTTTCTTGACTATTCAATCCTTCATTGTAAATCATTATTCGACATTCCTTTTTCACATACGAATCAGGTAGACTAAGTATTCACCGATTTCAAATACTTTCAGCACGTGACCAGAAAATACAATTACATAGAACAGCAACTACACAGACAGTTTTTTTAATGTCATTGACTACTATATACGAGTACTTCTGAAATGCTGACTTCCACTATTACTTTAAGAGGTTTGAGACTAGCCTTTTCCATAGAAAAGATTCCAGCCTTTTGCTGTTTGAAAACTTTTGATCTTTTTTGGTGTAGAAAAAATGTGCATTAATCGCAGGCTAAAATTTTTCATCGTCGAAAAACCTGCTTCCACGAATATCCTTTTCTAATTTGTGGAATTTGTTGGAAGCAACGTTCTTTTGCGAAGGAGCAACTCATTTGCGGTCTCTTTCCCCAGACATTTTTCTTCCTTAAAAAGCATAGAATTGTTGCGTACGATGCCGGGTTTATGGTTTCACCTCTTTTTGTGATCCCGATCAACGAAATTTATTTTGAGACCTAAAACCAAGATGGCGATACTTGAAATTTCTTTGAGGGCCTTTTTTATGCCCCGCTTGCTTTCAGGGTCATAATGAGAAAATTTATGTTTGTTTGTGCTAAGAAATACTACAACTTTCTATAAGGAATGACATCTTCATCCATTATATCCAGGGCGTTTAAGTCAGCAAAAGCAACACCAAACGGAATGATTTATCATGGGTGGAGCTCAGCCAAATCACACTTAACTTGCATTTAAATAAACAAGCGGCTGGTCAGAAGGCTGCTTCTAACAATTATACCGTGAAAAACTTCGGAGTGGCCATCGTCCAAAAGTTGATAAAAAAAAGGTGTACGGCGGACATAAGTTGCGAAGGAACTGCAAATGTAGTGCTGAAAAGCGTGCTCGTTCTGCGGCTACCATAAAAGAAATGTCGGCAAGCGCTACTCAAACTGCAGTCGTTTAACCTCTCGTGGCAATATTTGCCTCCTACTGTTTCAAACAACGATTAAAGAGCGTTGACATAAGAACTTCGCATCTATTAAAACAAACGATATTCGTGGAAATTGGAAACCTCCGTTGCGACACTGAAGTTGTGCCTGGGTGAATGGATTGATTAATTCTTCTCCAGAGAGAAGATCCTCCCTCTCCTTAAAAGGTAACAGTGCGACAGATTGATCATGAGATTATGCTCCTTCACTCCGTGTTTAAATAAAATGATAGTAGAGGAAATGAAAGAAAATAAACGAGATCCTACTTTCTACGGATTGAACATATCAATCAGTTTCCGTAGTTTGACAAATTATTTAGAATTGTCAGGGCATGACTGAACTAATGTATAGTTCTCAATTCGGCTTCAAAACAAGGAAGGGTTTTGAAATGGGTAATCATGCGAGCAAAAATGGCAGTTTAATAAATTTTGTGAATTATCCTAAATCGTTTTATTTGTTTATACAGTCATATATAACATTTTGAATGCTTTTATTTGATTAAATTAAATGACGATGCCACGAGATTTTATTTTTTTAGACTGCCGCCAATCCTATCTCTGCCTAATCTGTCTCCTTTCTTTTCTATTTTTTTGGCAGTTCTCTTTTCAGAGTACAGGGTGTATATAATATTTACAATTTAGTGATCTATTACAAGTATTTCAATCTACTACAACTTGGCCATCCTGAAGTTTTTGACTGACCTCAATCGAACCACTTATGAATAGCGTTGCCAAAAAAAAAAAACAAACTCGCAACCATGGCTCGACTCCCTACTGCACTAGCTATTACCGCATGCGCGAAGACTCTACCACTCCGTCATATGGCAATTGACGTACCGACGTACCGGTCGTTAGGTAAAGCTTTATGAACAATGTAGGGACCTCGGTACTTCGCATAGTCTGAGTCTGCTTCGAAGTATATCGTTGTTGGCTTACTTCTTCCCAAAAAGTATCTTAGATTAGTCTCTTGCGACTTTTGGGTGGCAGCGGATGCATCTGTTCTTCTCCAAATTTCCTAATATTCCGGGTGATTGTTTCCCCTCCACGTAGTCTTTTAGGCAGGCAATCGTCTCCCCACGTTGATTGACTCCAAACAGCAGTCTGCTCGGTGTTTGTTTTGTATTACTATGGGTTGTGTTGTTCATGGCAAATAATGTTTCTGTTAATACCTTTGACCAATTGGCATGATTAAGCGGATCACTTATTTTGCTTAAGATAGTTTTGAGGACCTGGTTCACCCTCTCCTAATGGCCATTTACTTTAGCGGACGTAACCGCGATTTTCATATGGTCAGCATTCCTTGCCAACAAATACGAACTAAACTTCAGCGAAGTGAAACATGATCCCCGGTCACTGGTGCTGGTTGGTTTCACTGCATACGAGCAGTACTAATCGATCTCTAATTTGTACAATTTCCTCACCTCTATTCTGCGTGACTCGTATCAGGAAATCAAACTCTTGCTTATCTGCAACGGTGACTATACTACACGGTATAGTATTTGGAATTCTAATAGCGGATGCGTCACTTGCCTCATTGGGGTTGGCAAGTTAGAATTTCGGTTAGAATTTCAATATGCGACTCGAAATCATTTGTAGCCACGAAAATGTCATCGAGGTAAACGATAATCTTTTTCGATTCGATTAGGTCCCGCGGAGCACAATGTACTCGTATGTAGCGCTGGAATACACACGGCATACGGTTATATTCAAATTGTCCATACGGTGTCACAAACGAGGTATATAATGTTTTAAATCTTCAGCTACGCTCACATGGGAAAATCCATTCTGCAAATCTAGCGAAGAAATATCGCTTCTTTCTCAAGTATTCTAAACACGATTCTAACAGTGGTAAAAGGAAATTGTTTCGGACGGTATTTTTATTTTAACCCGGTAATCAACACAATTCCTACGTTCACCAGTTTTCTTCAAAACCATTACGATCGGAGAAGCATAGGGTGACTCGGTTGGCCTTACTATTCCCTTCTCTAAAAGTTCGTTAATTATTTTTCGGAGATCTGTTCATTCACATAGGGTGTAACGACATTCGATTGAAGATAATTTTTCAAAACAACCTGTCTTATTCGATTGACATCCTCAATTCTAAGAGCTAGATTAACATCTATCTCATTAAAGTTATGAGGAACATCGATTGCCATAATTTTGAGTAATTCTTCATTTAAAGGATCCAACATTGTTTCGTTCTCATAGTAATGCCAACAATCACTCGGTTTCGTTAACAGCGACTTCGGTCTTTCGGATTCTTTTACTACTTAATGCAGACGGTGATGAGTCAATGGTCGCTAAAGCAAATTCTTCTCAAATACCCGAAATAAGTAAGCAGAAACACAAATCTTTATTTTTGTCTAAATTTATTTTATTAACTTCTCCAACTTCAAATGAAATAAATTTATAGACCTTTTTCTTAATCAACTTAAACGAATACTAAATTTCATTAAAAAAACATCGCCCCAAACGTAAAGACAGTGATATGGTGTCACCTGGCACAATAAGAGCTGTCATCGGATGAGTTCGACCTCCGACTGTTATTTTGCAAATAAGTTGTCTGTAGGTCCATACCATATTCAACTTTTGCCGAGCCACAAAAATCAGTTTTGTTCTTTAAACCACGCACTGAAAACGGGACCGCGGACTTGTGTATTAAATTAGTCGGACTGCCGGTATCAAAAAGAGACAAAAGAGTTATAATTCCAATAAACTCCTGTCGACCATTTCCAAAGGCAACACTTACCAAACTAACACAGCTTATGGCGGCTGCATGTTGTGCTTGTACGTCATCTTCCCATTGCTTTTCGCTGGAGACTGCAACCATAATTGACTTCAATTTCTGCACTCGCCTCGGTTTGTTACGAGTACATACTTTGGGATTCGATGGAATGCCCAGGGAGATTTTTCCCATCTCGATGCTCCTGCAATCCGTATGTTGGTAGCTCCAACCAAGCGTGAAGTCTTTTCACACATCGCCCAACTATTCGATCCAACGGGATGGCTGGCTCAAATAGTCGTCATTGCCAAGTTGGTGATGCAATCCATTTGGGTCGAAAAAGACTGAGTGGAACGAGAGCCTCCAGGGTAATAACCTTACGAAATGGAAATCCTTTGTTAACGCATTGCCAGATATTAATCAGATACAAGTATTACGTTTGTTTGGGTATTTCCCATTGATAAAATTAAAAGTTCACGATTCTGTGAGTCGCCTGAGAAGGCATATGCTGCCGCACTATGTGTTCGAGTTAAGCCCGCAAACGGAACGATATATTCTCACCTGATATGTGTGAAAAGCAAGGTAGCACCTATTAAATTAATGTCGGTGCCTCGCTTAGAACTGTGTTCTACTTTCAAAACTTCTCAAAGCGTACCTTCAACATCTTCCGATTTACTCTTATAAAAGTTTCTGTGGACGGATTCAGCTATAGTTCTCTCGTGACTGAATCCAAGCACATGGAGGACTTTCGTAGCAAACAGTGCAAGTGAAATAGTTGACAATGTAGGGAATGGGCCATGGAGACACGTCAAGTCAGGAGATAACCCATCCGATGTTGCTAGCAGAGTGTTGCTAGTGTGATATGGTCCCAGCATGGTTGAAACAACCCCAAACTGAATGGGTAACCAGCACTACCAAATGAGGAGCCCGAAGTCAAACCTGTTTGCTTTGCGGTTCAGCTCATACCCCCCGAAGACGTTTTGGAAAAAAATCTCTTCATCACCGCGCGCCTTGCGTGTCCTGACGTACGTGTTTTGTTTTGTCTAACGGGCGTCTAAAAATGATTCGGAGGTATTTACTCACTGCTTACTTCATATTTCTCAACGAGAGATAAATTTTGTGAAGATACGTCTGATTGTGCCCTCTCAGAAACTCCATTTTGCTAACGAGTATTGTGCTCTGTCCGAGTCTTGGACCATTTCTACGAAAAATTCAATTTTATCCCTTATCCCATTCTACAATTGGGAGGCTTTCTAACGCAATCCTATTATATTGCCTCATTTTGCTAATTTGCTCGTTCAGTTTGTTCATGAGCTCTCTCTTCACGGCGGCAACGCCCTCATGATCGGTTGATTAGACAAGCCTTTTGGGTTTCAAAACTTCCAAATTTAATAAAATCCTACGTTCGATGATGTAAAGCCTGTGTCATTCATAAAAAAAACAATTCCGAACCCATCTAATGGGCTGAAGGATGTACTTTATCAGTTCCCTTCACATACACCCGAATCGATTTTGCTGGTTCGTTCGCTCTCAAAAGTTTTAGGCGCCGGGGCTGCCATACATCTAGAGTAATTTATCGTCCAAAGTTTTCCTGTCTTTGAACAATTTGTTGCCAGAAGAGGACTTCCCACAGAAGTGTTCTCGGATAACGGGGCCAACTTCACTAGAGTAAATGTAGTTCTTCAAAGGGATTTCAAAAAATTCCTTTCAGCCATTTCAGATGTAACTCAGAAAATGTATGCAATTCAAGGCTTGACTTGGAACCTTATTCCACCTGGTGCGCCCCACATGGTCGGCTTATGGGAAGCCGGAGTGAAAAGTTGTATGCCTCATTTTCAAAAACTTGGCGATTCCCATAAGTTTACCTTTCTCGGATAGAGTCATGTCTCAACTCGCGTTCAATTTCAGCGATGTCAACCGATCCGTCCAACCTTCTGGGCTTGACACCAGGTCATTTCCTCTGAAGCAGTCCCTTTTTGACCGTTTCTGAGCCGGTATATTAAGCAGGTTCCTTGTTTCTTCTAAACCGCTGGGAGAAGTTAAAATGCCTCCAGCAACAGTTTTTCCGTCGTTTGAAAGAGATTTGAAAGAGCTCCATAAACGCCACACCTTTTAGTTTTAAGTTATCTAAGAAATAATTACAATAATTAAACTTAACTTGTAAATTTATTCTTCCGTTTTTGTAACCCATTGCCGATACACCAAGAGGGCTGGCAATATTAATGCCGTCTATGGATGAGTAGAATGAGGCATCAACTACTACAAATCCATAGGTCGTACATTTACAAACTCCTACCAACTTCATCCATCTAGATCTTTTTTTTTGTAAAAAAAACTTCTGGTCGCTCGCCCCCTCGCTTTAATGAATTAAATCTTCATTACCATTCCGAGAAACAAAAAATAGTAACTGAAATACGTAAACACAGGGCGTTTATAATATTTACATCTATTACAAGAATTTCAATGTACTACTGTAGCCGCAATCCTATAAATATTTAAAATTTCTTTCATTGTTATCTATTAATTTTCAATTATTGCTCATCCATATAAATCCATTAAATTTCATTTCATTATAAAGCATATTTTTCTATGTTAAAAATTTACATGTGCCACACATCAGATCATCCCGTTGTAACACGAAGTCTTTACATACACAGAATTGAACGAGAGAGTATGAATAAAGGCATAAAGAATTGAAAAGATCGACCGTTACAATTCTGGGTATAAAAGGGCGGCGTGATTTGGATCAATTGGCAGTCTATTGAATAAAGCCTTGGCAAGCACACAACTTTAGCTGGAACAGCTAAAAGCATAATTCGTTTGACTGAGTAGGGTGTTTAGTGAACAGGTTGAACAAGAAATTGGTCACCTGGCTCTGAGTTTTTGCTTTTAATCCATACAAAATAATTCCTAAGTAAGAAAAGAAAAAGACAACTTTTATTTTTTCAACAATTGATTGCTTCAATACACGTTAGATGCGTTACATATTTCAATGGTTAATAAAATAAAGAAGAAGAAGCCATAAGGTACGAAACAGTCAGAGAATGGCATACATCAGCACAACAACGCAGTGCGAAACCCCAAGATAACACGTTGTTGTCTGTCTAATGTGAACAAAGAACAAGCATAAAATTGATAAGCTGTTAGATAAAACAGCCGATCATCATCAGCCTGCAACGTTTAATTTTAGACTACTACTACCAAAGATCTAAACTAAGGAGTACTCGTATTTTAACGACTAAAAAAAATAGAGCAAGTAGGTAATTGTGTATTTCTGCTCCCACGGAGTATCCTTCTGACCAGAAAAAGAAACACTAAAATTTATTTGACAACGAGACCTCTTGAGGATGTCATGTTATGGCAATGACATTTAAGAATAAATAAATAAATTAATAAATAAAAAAGCAAAAATCTCCTTTTCATTTCCTTACTTGAAGTTATGAGTTTAAAGAGAATCCACAATTATGTACTCGTAATATATTACAGTGTATTTTTGTTTGTGTGTATCAACCCAAAGCCGTAGTTCATTTTCTCATTTGACTATGTCTCTCCATCTACCATACATTTTTCATGAAATATGACCCAAATTTATCTGCCATATTGTAGCATCAGACTTTAAGCAATAAAATGGCTTTCTGTATCCTGTAGCTGTACAAAGACAAAGTAAAGATACAACCGCGATGTGACCAACTATTCATGAATATTTAACTTAGTTCGTGCAAACAGTATCTGACAAAGCACAGCGAACATCCAATGTACTTGTACAATATTTCTGGGTGGTGAAAGATTATTTCGCCCATGAAATCTGAAAGTAATGTGCTTCTATGAATAGCGAAAGTTATTCACAGTTGAATTTTCGGTTGTTCGCCACAAATTTTCGGAAGGACCAGACAAAAAAAATTTATGACTTAGGTTGTCGGAAATAAGTATTACGAGTATGCTGTTTGGTTTAGCTTAGTTGGACGTGTTTGCTTTGCATTGCGAATAGAGTTGATTGGGTTATTAGAAGATGAGTAGGTTTACCATATACTCGTACACCAAGTAGATGATACGTTGAAACTAATACCAAAAACGATATCCTTCTGGTTTATAGTATGGAAATAGTATAAATATCATATAAATACAAGTGCAGAATAGATCAGCCGGGTATGTAAGAAACCGATAGAAGAAGTGTATGCATTTGTCTAAGCGTCAAAGAAAAACATATTGTATATTAAGACTATCAAAAATAGGTAGCCACGATAGGATTCCTTTGTGTGGAAGGTACCAGTTAGACTAAAGAAGAGTCAGCACTACACGGATTCACGATACGCAAAAGTTGTGAAGGACAAAAGCCAAACATTTAAGCGCAGATCAAATGAAAAGTGTACTGCGAAATATGTAGGTGACAAGTTTCAGAAGAGGTGCAGAGTGGAATCACACGGGCTTATGTTTTTTAAATTTTTATTTTATTAAGCAAAAACTTACGAAAAATGCTGTAACTGAATAATAGCGAACATTTTAATTGCTAGAAAGAATATCTCAACAAGCTGCTTAGTAATAAATCCCATAATGTAGTAAAAAGAGTGAGAGACATTCTTGCTCCACTGTATAAAAGTAAAGACAAGACGAGACAAGACAAACAAAATCTAGACAGTCTAACTCTATAGTAGTTAACGAGTTATTTATTTTAAGGAACATGGGAAGTATTGTATTAACATTTTCTCTACTGTGATAAGAAAAAAACAGTCACAAGTGTCAAACGGTAACATGCGGTCGGATCGGACACCACATATCACATATCACTGGATATCACAGCGCGTTCATCCCAACTATCCTGCCCCTGGTCTCACCGTGGCTTGCACTCGGTAACTGCCGTGCTGCATTACATTGTCATACAGCGCGTGTAGTGACTGAGTGTATGTAACAACCAATGGATAGCGGGCTGTGGGTATGAATTTTGTTGGTGTGCTGTTTCCTATTGTTGTAAGGGCATAACACCTACAACAATTTGATTCGGTAAACCAACTCTGAATTTGTACTTCACATCTGCGCTTAGTAACGTCAGTGTTTTTTGTATTTCTCTTTCTTTATAATGACTCGGGAATTTAGAGCAGATATTGCGAATATACGCGGGCTAAAAAGTAACCACTTCTCTGCGTACGTCCACGTCTGTAAGTACCGACCAGCTGTTTTGACACTTAGTGAAACACAGGTAGATCCCCGCCAACACCTCTTCGATCATTCTGATCTGAAGCTACCTGGCTACTATTCTTTCCTTACCGCAGTCTCGCCATTTACGTGCGTATTGATGTAGCTTACCAAACACCACCACAATGTAGTCCCTGTTCCAATCCGGAATTCAATTTCATGTGGTTAAAATTCCATCTCCGTAAGCAAATTATCGACTACTGCTTTATTTACAGAAGCCCCAAACTGGACAGCAACTCGACCTTTAACGAGTTTGATGCGCTGTCTGACTCCATTCAACGAATTGTATCCCTGTATCCTCATACTGAAATCGTTATTACGGGCGATTACAATATACACAATTTTGTGTGGCTTCGACATTCTGGACAGACCACACCCAAAGGACGGTGTGTTGAGATCCTCGCTGCAGAAAATAGCCTAACGCAGCTTGTAAATCAGCCCACACGAATACCAGACGTTGATAGTCATACCGCCAACACCCTGAACTTGTTTTTAACTTCTCACCCTGACAAATACAAGGTCAATGTGCTATCCCCTCTAGACTCGTCGGCCCACTGTGTCATATCAGCTAATTTCTCGTACACCGACCACACAGTTAGAGAAAAGATTCCCAAAACAAAAGATATGGAAATACGAGAAAGTCAACTGGAGCGGTCTTAACAGCTTCTTTAGGAATATTAACTAACGACGTGGATGCCGCTCCTGACCTGATCACAGAAACCGTTCTCCTTGGAATGAGATGCTTTATCCCTCATCGGATGAACAGTATCAAACCAAAAGAAAATGCGTGGTACGACTCGAGCTGTAAAGAGGCTGTCAAGGTTAGAGAAATGCTTTTTCGGTCCTTCAAGACCAACCCAACAGAGGAGAACCGAAAGAAGTTTAAACGAGCCAGGAATGACTGAAACGTCTTTCTTAAACGTATAAAATTCCAATACCACCAAAAACTGAGGCCAAAAATACTACAATGTCCCAAAGGCAGTAACAATTTTTGGTCGTTCGTCATAAATATCGGAAATTCTGCCTCATCCTCTATCCCAACGCTAATTTACAATGACATTCAAGCTGTCAGCTCTATGGAAAGGCCAATCTGCTTGCGGCACACTTTGCGGCCAGCTCAACATTCCCAGATTGTGCTTTGTCTCCGCCTATACTTGAGCGTGTCCAATCTTCAATGGGATAAATCCGCTTTCACACTCGTGTAGTAGCAAGAGTTCTTAAAGATCTTAACATACATAAATCCGCTGGTCCAGATGGTATATCTCAATCCTACTTTTTAGGACTCTTTCCGAGCAGATGGAAAACAGCACCCCCCTATACAGACCCATTGCACTTACGTTCCTTCTTTCCGAGGGCATGGAAACGCTGATAAACCGTCAGATCATGAAATATCTCGAAACACGAAAACTTCTTAATGACCGGTATGGTTCTCGTAGCGACAGGTCCACTGGTAATCTGATGGTATGTCTCACCGGAAAGTGGAACCACAGCGTACATCAATCTGGCGAAAACAAGATAGTTGCACTTGATATTTCTAAGGCATTTGACAGAGGTTGGCATCAGGCTCTTTTGTCGAAATGCGTGCTTTTGGAATTGACGACTTTCTTTTTCAATGGATTAAAAATTACCTTTCGGAACGTTCAATTCAAGTTGTCTTGAACGGTTTCAAGTTTGATATTCACGAAATAAATGCTGGTGTTTCCGACACTCTTTTTAATTTCCATTAATGATCTCTTGTCTGCTACTTCTAATCCAATATATTCCTTTGCTGATGACAGTACTCTCTGCTTTTCATATTCGTTCCCGGACTCACGCCCCTGCTCTTCGGCTGTAGAACGGGAACGGCAGCGTATGTTAAGCTCATTAAATTCCAATATTAACAGCATAAACCAATTGGGGAAACACTAACAGAGTGGAATTTAATGCTTTCAAAACTCAATGCTGTCTGCTGTCATTAAAGCGAAGTTTAAACACCCAGCCATTGTCCGTGAATGGCATTTGCATCATCGAAACCGATAAACTTTCCATTCTCGGTACGTGTGTCAATGACAACTTATGCTGGAATGACCACATATTCGGTGTCGTCAAAAATGCTGCGAAATGTCTAGGTTTCCTCAAGCGATATAAGAAATATTTCACCCCCTCTGATCTGGCCTCAATATATGCATAAGGCGTTTATCCGCCCGACCAAAGCCCACATCTCTTCACGTGCTAGATAGGATCCAAAACCGTGCGATAAAACTCCTAGGTGATCCGAATATCACTCACACAATGGAAACCCTCCAACACCGACGTAAGGTTTCGTGGCTCACTCTATTTCCACTACCAGTGCTCCATAGAAATCGCCAGTACCATTCCGCCCCTTCAAACTTTCAACCGTAACACCCGTGTTGCTATGAATGTTAATCAGTATACCCTCAAGCCCACTTTCGGGTGTAATCTAGAATATCGTGATTCGTTCCTAAGCCGTACAACTCGCTTATGGAATGCTCTGCCTAGCTCCCAATTTCCTAGTCATTACAACCTTCAAACATTTAAAACCAACATTCACCGGTACCTCTCTGTCTATGCTCCCTGACTTTCCTTCGCCCGCGCTGTGTGCAAACATTTTAGGTGTACTTAAATCCCGCGCAAATTATAGAAAAAATCGCAGCTATGTATATCAGGGGCGAGAACAGCCATATATTTGGCAATGACGATTAAATAAAACAGTCTGTTCCTTAAAGTATTCTGTTGGAGTTTTTTCATGACTTTCACCAGCATACTACTATTTTTTAACCAACCACTGACCTTCCTTCAAAATAAAATACATCCACATCCTCTTGCTATTCATCGGCAAAGTCATTCAAACAAATTGGCAAACAAGACAGTTTCTCTTGGCAAATATGTGCGCTTCCAATATTCGTTTCGTCTATTTCTATTGAAGAGACAGAAAAGAACGAAACTTTACCCAAACAACAACCAAACGAATATTATGTCCTTTGTCAATCACACACGTGTATCCTTCGATTTGCAACCTATCAAACTTCTAACCGCCAGCGCTTAAAACGCTGAACCGAAACAAAAAACACGAATGCTGTATACTAGTTTCGATGTGGTGGCAATCGATCACGATGACAACATGTCCCCACAACCGACACCATCAATTGATTTATATGTTTTTTTTCGTACTACTGGTCCATCTACTTTTTATCTTATTTTTAACCAATCGTTCAATGGTTCTACTTCTATTGCAGTTACGGCAAAACTTTACCATAAATCAAATGGGAATCTATCTACATACCTTCCCTCAACCGCCCAATACAATTCATCTACTGACACACCTTAATCAATCCGAGTTTCTTATTTCCATTGTTGGGTAGTCCTAGCAAATTAAATTACTATCGCAATTTATATCGATAACGTTTTATAACAAAGATTTATACCCACAGATGTAATTAAAAAAAAGTCCAAAATAAAAAAAAAATCCAAGCAAAGCAGAATGAGGGAACGCAAAACTTGCTTGCTCAAGGACGAAAATTTTGAAATGCAGAAGCCGAGAGGAAAAACTTACTCCTGGAACGTACGCTTTCAATTAAAATTCAATTAAAGGAATAAGCCAGACACTTTACTCCCGAGAATTTGCAATTATAATTACTTTGTGTGTATGCGTGTGCGAGATATCTATGTGGGTTGTATCCGTATACTATTTCAAATAGCATATGTTAGAGCGAGAGACTATTGGAAGCTAGGATAACTGACTGCGAGGGTGAACAAGAAGCATTTCATTAAACTTTTGAATTTGCATGTTGAAGGATGTACGGATACGAATGCCGTTTTCCCCGCGCACTCTGGCAGCCATCAACCGAAACCAACAAATGGATTCTCAAAAACTTTTAACAAAAACAGAAAACAAAAAAAGACAACAGAACAAAAATACAAAAAAAAAAAAACCAAAACCAAACCGAATCATGTATCTCATTTCACGCAACATTAGGTGCGAAACAATACCCGACGAACAACTAACAAATTAAAATGTCCTTCTCCACTGTGAGAATTGAGAACGCAAGAATTCCCTTACGACTACAATACAAAATCTAATACTATTCATGGTATGACACACAGTGACAATGGTGACGACTTGAAAAGATGTAAATTGGATTTCGAAACATGTTTTTGAGAAAATTAGGCGAGAAGCAAAGTTAATTCTTGCAATCACTAAAGCCTTCAAATTATGGGCAAATGGATTGCTTCCACTTTTCTGCAACAAGTAATTTTAGTCACACTTCATTTCAAGTTGCTTAACTTAGTTAGAGGCGACCTACATATTTTCTAATTTATGCATAATTCGAATCAATGAAATATACTCTATATTGTATTGCATTTTTCTAGATCATTGGTTGATTGCAACATTTCAATCCACTCTGATGGTAGAACATGCTTTTTGAATTTTTTCCTCTTGTAAGCCTTTTTGGAACACAGTTCTAGAGGGACAATTGTGATTTCGCAATAATACAAGATTTATCTGATTCCGGACTGAAACAATTCGTTCCAGAGTTTATATGGGTTACACACACCTTGTCATACCTTTAAACAGTATTGTTGCACAAGTACTTCGGGATATAGCAGGTGTTACATAGAAAAAGAAGGCGTAGTAAGTGTTACCTCTCAGGTCACGTCAAGAACTTCGCGATTATAAGAATTATTGTATTGAAGCAGAAATATTGATATCATAGATATCTTCAAACAATTTTCGATGTACGAGTAGTATCGCCAGCCGTTCTTTGATCTCCGTAGAGTGCAGACGTGTTTCGACTTTAGGCTGAGTAGTGACACGAATAAATAATAAAAAAGACATATGACAATAGCGGGATCCGCAAATAAGTCAGGGCGAGGTATCAAGTGATTCAAGCCATGCACCAGTAGCGGCAGAACCAAAGACGAAGAGAAGGAGGAAGTTAAGGGCAACTTCTACCTTGGTATAACGGCCCACCCTACCAACTTCCACTGTACAGCTGCTTGCTGGAGTGGAAGTGAAGGGACGCTATCAACGGCAGCAATGAATCGTCCCGGGCAAGTTACTGACTACAACCTATTCCTCTCAGATGTTCACTACCATCCGAGAGAGAACAGCTTCGTTACCTTGGCGCCAACCGAATCGGAAGATGAAGAGGAAGAAATGGAATCAAAAAGTAGTAGCATCAAAATGCTACAACATGGAGTACTGGCCATAAAAGAAAAGCAAATGGTAAGAAGGAAGAGGGAAGAGCAAGAGCAATCCCAACAGCAACAGCAGACACAGTTAGCTCAAAAGCAGACTCAACAACACCAAACAAATACAATAGCACAAGTGCTACAACAACATTAACAAAAACTCAAGAAACACCAGCAACCAAAACAAGAGCAGCCACAACAACGGCAACAGCAAAAACACCATGAGCAGCAGCAACAGCAGCAGAAGCAACAGCGGCAGCAAAAACAACAACAGCAGCAACAAATTTCAAAAAAAAAGGGTTCCACCTATAAATACATTTAAGATGGAACTAAAGGAAACAAAAGAACTATGTAAGTCGGCCATAGACAATAATTTTTATATTAAAAGACTTAGCTTAGATAGGCACGCGATCCACTACAACACAGTGGAGCGCCACCACAAAATTAAGAGTTTATTGAAGGATTCGACGACGGAGTTGTTCTCCTACACCCCGAAGGGGGAGAAGCTGCAAACAATGCTGCTGAGATGGCTAGGACCGTCGACGATCTCCTTGCACTGCTGAAAGAGAAGGAGTGCGAAGGGCTCAAATTCGTAGGGGTCAAGGCGTTCGTCACAGCTAGAGCTAAAAGGGAGAAGCGGAAACTATCGTTCTTCCTGGTCTAGCAAAGTCCCAACAGCAAACTGGATGGTCTAAGGAACATCAAAGTGTTAGACTACCAGGTTGTACACTGGGAAAAGTTAAAGGTTCGGGCACGTCGCGTCGAACTGCGAAATGCAGCCTCGATGCGTGAAGAGTGGAAAGCACCAAGTCAGAGGAATGCGCTCTAGGTAAGGCCAGAAAAAAGCCAACTCTCTTGTGCCTTATGTAGGAACACGGGACACACCGCAAATTATCGGGGTTGTCCTAAATTCCAATACATAAAAGAGTAAATCTGGCTCGGCAACAGAAAGTGGAAGTTAAACGCCCACCTGTTCAAACACAAACACCAGCCGTTACTCCCCATGTTACCTACGTCCAAATGGCGGCAGGTAGGCGAAATCCGGCAAAACAATCGAAGTTTGCTTCTCAGGGCCCAGCGCCTAGAGAACCGGAACGTCCAACTGACGTGCTGACGATCTTACTCTCTATTCAGGGGCAGATGGCTCAGCTTCAAGGTCAAATACAAGAACAGGCTACGCGGGTAGATCAAATATACTCGTAACAACAAGCGAAGTTTGCTTTTCACGGCCCAGCGCCTAGAGCACCGAAACCTCCAACTGACGTGCTGACGATCTTGCTCTCTATTCAGGGGCAGATGGTTCAACTTCAACTTCAAATACAAGAACAGGCTACGCGGGTAGATCAAATATACTCGTAACAACAAGCGAAGTTTGCTTCTCAGGGCCCAGCGCCTAGAGAACCGGAACCTCCAACTGACGTGCTGACGATCTTACTCTCTATTCAGGGGCAGATGGCTCAACTTCAACTTCAAATACAAGAACAGGCTACGCGGGTAGATCAAATATACTCGTAACAATAAGCGAAGTTTGCTTCTCAGGGCCCAGCGCCTAGAGCACCGGAACCTCCAATTGACGTGCTGACGATCTTGCTCTCTATTCAGGGGCAGATGGCTCAGCTTCAACTTCAAATACAAGAACAGGCTACGCGGGTAGATCAAATATACTCGTAACAACAAGCGAAGTTTGCTTCTCAGGGCCCAGCGCCTAGAGCACCGGAACCTCCAACTGACGTGCTAACGATCTTACTCTCTATTCAGGGGCAGATGCCTCAGCTTCAACGTCAAATACAAGAACAGGCTACGCGGGTAGATCAAATATACTCGTAACAACAAGCGAAGTTTGCTTTTCACGGCCCAGCGCCTAGAGCACCGAAACCTCCAACTGACGTGCTGACGATCTTGCTCTCTATTCAGGGGCAGATGGCTCAGCTTCAACTTCAAATACAAGAACAGGCTACGCGGGTAGATCAAATATACTCGTAACAACAAGCGAAGTTTGCTTTTCACGGCCCAGCGCCTAGAGCACCGAAACCTCCAACTGACGTGCTGACGATCTTGCTCTCTATTCAGGGGCAGATGGTTCAACTTCAACTTCAAATACAAGAACAGGCTACGCGGGTAGATCAAATATACTCGTAACAACAAGCGAAGTTTGCTTCTCAGGGCCCAGCGCCTAGAGCACCGGAACCTTCAACTGACGTGCTAACGATCTTACTCTCTATTCAGGGGCAGATGCCTCAACTTCAACTTCAAATACAAGAACAGGCTACGCGGGTAGATCAAATATACTCGTAACAATAAGCGAAGTTTGCTTCTCAGGGCCCAGCGCCTAGAGCACCGGAACCTCCAACTGACGTGCTGACGATCTTGCTCTCTATTCAGGGGCAGATGGCTCAGCTTCAACTTCAAATACAAGAACAGGCTACGCGGGTAGATCAAATATACTCGTAACAACAAGCGAAGTTTGCTTTTCACGGCCCAGCGCCTAGAGCACCGAAACCTCCAACTGACGTGCTGACGATCTTGCTCTCTATTCAGGGGCAGATGGTTCAACTTCAACTTCAAATACAAGAACAGGCTACGCGGGTAGATCAAATATACTCGCTGCTGCCGGGCCTAACGCACCTTCAGTCGTAATGGGTACGTACATGGCGGAGCAAACTTTGAAGGTCCTTGCAGTGAATGTTAATTCACTGATTAGGTTCGAAAGAAGAGCCACTCTGTTTAAGTTGCTTCAAGACGAAGCCCCTGATGTGCTTTTGGTTAACGAAACTAAGCTTACCAAAAGACACAAAATGAGGCACAGAAGATACAAAATAGTACGGAGAAACCGACCCAACTCCACTCAGGGAGGTGGCGTTGCGATCTTTATAAGAAAAGGAATACGTCTTAAAAGAGTATACAGTCGTGTAGTACATAAGTTCCAGGTGCTGGAAGCATGCATTGTGTATATCCCTCTCCGTAGTGGAAAGCGGTTGTACATGGTGTCTGTCTATGCACCTAAGACTATCCAATCCACCTAATTCATCTCAGAGCTCGAGATACTTTTTCGATTCCTAAGGCTGGAATTAGAAGACAACTATTTTATTATCGGCGGAGATTTCAACGCCAAACATAGTGATTGGGGGAATAATATACCAAATACTAGAGGGAACCTACTATTCAATTGGTGGGGTCAGCACAATGTGATGTATCGACTCGGCCTCAAAGCGACGGATAGTCCGTTGTTTCCCAGACACGGATCCTATTTGGATCTCCTGATGTTCGACACTGGAATAGAACTAACCAACATACCATAAACTGTCTACGTACTTTCGTGTATGACAGTGACCATTGCGGTCTCAGCACCGAAAGGACTGTTCCCAACGCAGTTGAGGAATTGGAAGAGTTTGTTCTAAAGCGTTCCTACAATTATAGTAGAGTGTTTTAGACACACTTCTCAAGAATACTAACAAGAGCACTCTCTTCGAATTCGCTCAACCCACCGTCCAACAGAAATCTGTCAAACGAGGAGATTGACAGGTATCTTAGACTAATGGACGAGACAATTAAACGAACAAAGGACAAAACGATACCTCGGTATTTCGCAACGCAACTATTGACGCACTGCACCGACTTAAAAGCAGACTGCTGTCAAGACTGAAAACCTTGTACAGACAGTTTACTGACGGACATAACCCGGAGATCATGACACTAAATTCGTCGATCAAAAACCTCCAAACATCAATAAAGGAAAATTACAGAAATTCTGTAAGTTTGTATTGGAACAACAAAATTCGGGCTGTAAATACCAGCAACCCGAATATGTTCCCGCAAATAAATAAAATATTTCGGAGAAATAATCAGAACGACTTTCCATGTCTTAGAATCGCCCGAACGACGAACAACGAACAAATACTTGTAGCAGCAGGCATTGATCCAAATGAGGCCGTTGATGATGACAACTTCTTTGTGGTCGAGGATCCGCAGGAGAAGGTAGAGGCTATAGGAGCGACTTTCCAGGAAGTGTACAAGGCGAATGACATCATTGGCCCGAACCACGACCTGGAGAATCACCAACATTATCCAGCGCATTGGAAATCTGCGGTGGTACAGCCCATTCCCAAAAGGAATAAAGACACTGCCAATCTCGCGCATCTCAGCTCGATCAGTCTTCTTCCAAACATTAGTAAGGTTTTCGAGAAGGTGATCAATAGAGTCCTGACTAAGTGGGTTGAGGGCAAACATACATATAGTTCCGGATAATCATTTCGGTTTCAAGGCGGGGCATGATATCATTCGTGCTGCGTCTAAACTGGTTTCCGATATCCAATGGAACAAAGGCAAGAAACAGTGCACTGGTGCCTGCCTGATTGACTTGGAAAATGCCTTCGATACCGTATGGATAGAGGGACTCCTTGGAGTCCAGCTGGACAGGTTGGGCATTAGTAAACCACTGCTATTTATTCTCTTTGATATGCTCTCCAGTAGACAGTTCAGTTAAGCGACGTGACTTCCACTGGAACATTTCACATTAAAAACGGTCTGCAACAAGATGCGGTAAATTCGCCGATCCTATTCAACATTTACACAAGTGATCTGATAGGTTCACTTCCCCACAGCATAGCGTACGCAGACGACTTAATCGCGTACAGATCAGGTCCAAAGATTGAGGTCATTAATATACTTTTGCAACGTGACTTCGACAAAATTAAGCGATATTGCGACGACTGGAAGTTAAAAATCAACTTTCAGAAGTCTGAAACCATTCTGTTTAGGACGCCTTTATCTGGGGCCTCTAGGGATACTAGAAGGAATTGGCGAAAGTTCTCTATCGTCGGACAACATGGACGGTAACTTGCTTGTCGAAATGTAGTCAGATACCTTGGGATCTGGCTAGATCAATGTCTGCATTTTAACAAACATATAGATGTTGCTCTGGCCAGAGCCAGAGGTGCTTTTGCCTTTACAAGGAGACCGTTTTATAACAACCAACTCGATGCGGGGGTGAAGGTGATCTGCTATATGGCCCTTATCCGGCCCATGCTTGTGTTTGGATGTCCTGTGTAGTTGAACGTTAGAGCAAGTTTGATTCGGGTGTTTGAGAGGGCTTGTTTTAGGACTTGTCTTATACAGAACACCAGAATCTGAGTTCATAAAATTCTATCCTAATGAGGTCTTGTACAATAGGGCGAACCTAATAAGAGTGGACAATTTCATCATTAAGTTGGCTCGAAGGCATATTGCAAGAGCAATGACCTCATCGAACAACCTGATCTCAGGGGCTTACTAGCCCAATTATATGTATCACGAGACAGCTCGCTTTGACGGCTTTATTCCTCCAGAAGCGTTCCTCTACCTAGATAGCAAAGGTCTGATCCAGGACAGAGTGGCGGTGCCATGTCGCTCGAACAACTGCGGACAGGCGACTCAACTAAAACAGAGACGTCAGTGCGGAGCGTCTCCGGTTCAGTAGGGCGGTAGGGAGTCACGACAGGAGGGATGTTGCTCGGTAGAACCAGCAATTTTGGTGGCTTGATGAAGGCGAGGATGCTTCGTCGTCGAACTCCTCCAGTGATAGGTAACTTCATGTGAAGCAGAGTTGGCCAGCCTAATTTTTTTTGTTAGCCATGGCCGGCTTATATAATTCAGTTTTTAAGAAAAAAAATATATAAAAACACAAAGAACATAAATATATATATGAAGTCATAACGACTTGAATTGAGTTTGAAGTAACAGTCTTATTCATTATAGAGAATAGTTAATGACATTATACCACTGTTTCGAACATTTGTGGCTTTATCTTAAGCGCTGAATATTGGGGTCCACAGACTGAATAATTTGCAACCGCAGCATACATCAACGACATTACAAACGTTACATTACGTGCAAGAAGTAATAGAGTGGCGTCTAATCTCATGATCAGGGTGGCCAATTCACTGATCCATTTTACGATATAATATACTCGTTAATTCATTCGCTTACCTTTGTCTGCTAAGACGCATAGGCACCGACCACCTAAAACGTATGTACCAGCAAGCAAATAGCAGAGCTAAAATCATATGCCAAGAAAAACAAAAACTCGACATAAATAATTTGTCCCTAAAACTTGCGCATACCAAAGATAGCAAGTCCTTTTGGAAATTGGCTAAAGCATTGAACGGTACGTTATTTGCCCAAGGCATCAAGGTTGAAGCGACTAATCTAGTGGAATACTGCCGTAGTCCGAAGTAAACTTCTTAGACTCCCCTATAACCCTACAGGAAGTTGAAAAAGTTATAGATAGGTGCCGCCTGAATAAGGCTCCAGGGGAAGATAGTATTGCTTATGAGTTCTTCAAAAATGCAACTGACCACTTCCTGCAGAAGCTCATGGAAACATACAATTATATATTTACAACTGGTGAAGTTCCGGAAGCTTTCAAAAAAAGTACTCGTATAATTTTTCCGATTCTCAAGAAAGCAGATCCAAATGATCCATCCAACTATAGAGGGATTTCGTTTCTAAATGCTGTTATCAAAATCTTTACAGGAGTCATCTTGGAGCGCTTAACAACCTGGATATGTGAAAACGACCTGCTAAGCGAGCTTCAGGCCGGGTTCCGTAAGGAGTACTCCACGATTGACCACATATTTGCTCTCACAAACATCGCTCGGATTTACTTGGACCGATTAAAAAGAAGATCACTATTTCTTAAACTCAACAACATAGGAGTCTCAACAAAAGTTCTAATGGTTCTGCAACAATTTTACGAAGGAAATACAGCGGCGGTGTGGGGCGGGAATATGGTATCTTGTCTAATCCGTTCCAAATAAACTCTGGAGTAAAGCAAGGATGTCTTTTGAGTCCTCTTCTGTTTTCAATATTTTTGGATGATCTAGTTGAATTTCTTCTTTCTTCTTACTCTACGCCGACGACACCGTAATTTACAGAAACCCCAAGCATGCTCCAAATTATGATTAACAAGCTGCAACAGTATTGCCGTATGCGGAATCTGCAAGTTAATACCAGCAAATCCAAAGTCTTGGTTTTTCGAAATGGTTGGGGGCCACACGCAAGGAATGAAGAATGGAACTGGATATAGTCAAGGAACACAAATACCTTGGAGTTCTGGTCACCTCACGGGCATCCTTTAAAAAAACACCTGCTAGAGAAACTGAATGAATCTAAACGTGCCATTAATTTCAACTGGAAAGGAATTCTGGGGAAAAAGAATGTTGCACCAAGTGTGAAGTACAAGATTTTCGAGGCGGTAATGACGTCAATAATGTGCTATGAAGCACAAGTGTGGGGGGCTTGGCATTTTGAAGAGGTAGAAAAACTGCAAATATACTTCCTTAAGAAATTGTTTAGGCTGCCTGAAAATACACCAACTTACATGTTACATTTGGAAACTGGACTACCAAGGCTACATATCTTCACGCTAGAAAGTCATCGTCTTCCCCACAAGGTTTCTATGTATCTTAAAAACCGAAACCTTAAATTCTTTGCGGAATGGTCAAGGCTCAGCCAAGAACACAATGTGCCCTTGCACGAACCAATCGGAAATGAAAAAAAAACTGGGAGAGCACACTGAACGAAATGCTTAACAAAATCCACTACTCAACAGGGGAGTTTTTCGAGACGCAAAGTCAACAAAACCAGTCAAGATCCACGTACAGAATACTACAGGATGAACTTGGGGTAAACAGCTACTTTAATGACCGGAACAGCGTAGAGTCCATCTCAATAATATTCAAAGCCAGGAGGAGACGAATGTGCAATCTGGGAACGAAGGAGGATGTCCGGCATTTAATTGGAACGTGTCCCATTTTAAATTCAATCAGGAGATCCTTTTGGGCAAAAAATTCCCTATCACTAAATGAGATCACAAACATCCTAAACGGCGCAAACTGGAACACTTTCTAAAATGTGCATTGAATTATAGGCTACAAATTATAAATGAAGCTTTTTAGTAATTACAAATTTATTAATTTTTTTCTCTCTTCTGACGGCATAAGCCAACGCTTATTTTTGTTATTTTTGTTATTTTTGTTATTTTTGTTATTTTTGTTATTTTTGTTAAACTTGTAAATATTGTAACAGAATAAACAAATATTACTATTACTATTACTATACTCGTTGAATCGAGCCCTCAGTAAGCTAATGGTTTCATTGACAGTATGGCACGTAGAACCATACGCCGTACGAATGATACGAACGCGTATCCCGAAATCTCTCAACTACTCCTATGTCCCCATCATCCAGTACCGAAGACCAGAGGCAACGCTGCCAACCTGCCAGCAGAGACGCAAAACCTGATCTGCTGAGTTCCACCTGACCACTACCAAGAAATCCCTGGTTTAATGAAGAATGCCGGCAAGCACATGCAGCTACACAAGAAGCGTACAAAGCGGCGCTGTAACGAAGGACGAGGGCTGCTCGCGAGCTCTACAAACAGAAGAGATGGGAAGAACATCGGCTTCTCAAGAAGAAAAAAATAGAGCACGAGAAGCGCGTGATCGAAGATATTGAGTGGTTGTACTCGAGGAATAACGTACGGAAGTGACGAAGATCATGTATCAGACGCTATGACCCATATCAAACAAATTTCTTGTCAATTTGTGCTCGACCACATTTGGAAATGACCTAGTTAATGACTTACATCTATGTAGATATGGCACAATGGGCAGAAACTCTGATAGAATTGTTTTTAATCGAAATTTGTATGAATTTAATTTGTACGAGTATCTTGATAATGATATAAGTATGTAAATAGCCTCAAACTATTCATTTTTTATTAATAAACGATATACAAGTGTACTTTTTTTAAATGCAGATTTCCGAAAAAAGCAATCAAATATGAAAATCAGCTACGTACCATTCCGGTTAAATAAATTTGTAAGTAAAAAATATCAGACAACAACCACGCATCTATCCATCAGTCGGACTTTAGTGCCATTCAATGATTGATTTTTTCTTTCATTAAAACTGGTCAAAACCATTAAACTTTCAGTTTCAGGGTAACATGCAACAATTAACATAACGATTCGCTGCGTATTGAAATCAGGTAAGGTGAGACCAACTACAACTTATACGCTGCTTCACCAGCAATTTAAATGGTCCTTGATAGATTTTTTTTTTTACTTTATTTGTTATATATGTATTTTGTTATTTTACTACGAACGCTTGTTTAAGGTCCATAAGAGCAATATCAGAATTAAGTCAAAAGGACTCCATTTATATATGAAAAAAAAAAAAAAAAAAAAAAAAACTGCCCAACGAACAGGAAGAGGAAAAAACTTAACCGTGCCTTTTCAAATGGAATTAGCGAAAGGTTTGGAGTGGATTAAAAAAAAATATAAAAATTAAATGAATACGAGCATATAAAATATATTTTTCAAGTTTGTTGTTGTGTGAAAATGTGTTATTTAAAATGTTATAACGCATACAGTTAATTCAATTACACGTAATTCGCACCACCTCAAAACTCTTAAAATAATTCGACCAAAAAATCCACTTCAACCCGCACATGGAATGTGTGAAAAAATAATAACTCCAAGGCTAAAACTTAAAAATATACCTTTTCGGATCTGCTTTCCCTACGAGTATCTGGTATTGCTACTGCTGCTACCCTTTGCAACAAAGTTAAAAATCTGGAAATTGATTTTTTTTTTATGAAAACGAATACAAAACGGAAAAAAAAACATTTCGTCTCTTTGGATACATTTATTATTTATCTTTCAGAGAGTTCAGCTCAAAGGATTTCTGGGGTAAGGTAACCGTATTCAGCCGGCAGCGCTTTCCGTTTATTAACTTCTGGCAAACGAGGCAAATTATTTATTTTGTTTGTGGATCTCCGGTCCGAGTTCTACAAAAAAAAAAAAAAAACAAAAACCTACAAGATCAAGGTTATACATACATTTCAAAGGCAAACATTACGAATATCTGTGAGCTATAGATTGGTTTGGGTTTGTCTTCAAAAGCTTAAATCAAGGAGATGACTACCTAGCCTGGTGGTGTATAACTGAACATGATAACTGAAATAACTTAGGGTTACAATAATCGATTTTACATATATCGTTAAAAGCGTGCCTCCATAAATGAATGTACCTAAAATTGCTACACACCCACTTCAAAGGATTATAAAGTATAAGCAGCAACGTTGTGGTACTTATGTATGTACGAGTATGTATGTCCTGTCATATTTGCACATAATATTCTCATGCCTCTTCTAGGACTATTTCCAAATACTACTATTTACAACATCATTACAGTTTCTAACAAGTCAGAACAGAACACCCTAACATACACATCATGGCGAAGTCAAACCTTCTCACGACCGATAAGTGATGGCCTATAATTTGTCAGAGTCGGAAGGAAGACAAAGAATAACCGCACTTAGCTTTCCAGTTGAAAAAGAAGAGCTGAGTTATCAATAAAAAGTGGGTGTAAGACCATAACCCCAAGAGTATTGATGAGTTAGCTCATTACTCAAACTTACATACGTCAATTTGGATCTACGAGTACGAAGGTAGTCCCATAAGTACCCGTCCTAACAAAGAAAACATAACAAATTTAGGAAAAAATATTTTTACTTCTCTAAGTAGAATTCATTTAGTTCAATACACTTTTCCCAGCGATGTTCAATTGCTTCGCTACTCTGTTTATAGTGAGAATCGTGGAGCTCCTTAAAATAGCCATCAATTACAGACTCCACCTCTTTACTCTTGGCAAATCTTTTATCTCCGAGCCATTTCTTCAAATTCGGAAATAGAAAATCATCCGAGGGTGCTAAATCTGGCGAATAGGGTGCATGAGGATGCAATTCGAACTTTGAGTTCGATCGTCATTGGGATGACTAATGAGTGAACTGGTGCATTGTCTTGATGAGACAAAACTTTTTTTTCTTTGCCAAATGAGGCTGTTTTTTCTTGATTTCATCTTTCAAATGCTGCAATAAGTTCGCATAATACACGCCATAGATTATTTTTCCTTTCTGAAGATAATCAATGAAAATTATCCCACTCGTATCCCAAAAACCTGACGCCATGTCCGTGCCTGCAGATGGAACTGTCTTCGCCTTCTTTGGGGCCGATTCTCCTCTTTGAATCCATTATTCTGGCGGTTCCTTCGTCTCGGATGTGAAGTGAAGCACCCATATTTCATCCATGGGTATGAATCGACGCGAAAACTCAGCTTTATTGCTGTCAAACTTCACCAAACACTTGATTGAAGCATCGTCACGGCGCTCATATCTCATATCCAATTTTTCAGTCAACATGCGCTTTTTGAAACGCCTACCATATCTGCTGTTTCACGCACTAGCGTGGTCATCCAATTGCAATTTGTGGATTTTTTTCAACATTTCTGGTGAACTCACCTCATTTGGTCGACCATTGCGATGTTCGTCCTAGCAACTCGTACGGCTTCGCTTAAACTCTGCCACCCAATATTTTATTGTTGTAAACAAAGGAGCAGATTCCTCCAGAGTAGAATCCAGTTCCGTTTTGATGTTGGTGGGATTGAGGTCTTTCAAATGTAAGTATTGTATCATATAAGATGGCCAAATTTTTCCATATTTAAAAATTCATTGAGAGCGTTCACTGTTGATGGCTGCCGAACAAATAGTAACCAACATAGCGTCCCCAAACTTCAAATTTAAACTTTATAAAGTTGGTACTTTCTACAGTTGTCATTCTTTTGTAGTGGTCTAGCAGCTACTGCCGAGCTGATCATCGACACGTGCACACGCGCAAGTGCACTGTGAAATTCAATCCCCGCATGGAGAAAAAAAAAAATCGGGCACAAAGTTCACTGTGAGGGCAAAAAAAAACAACAACAACAACGCGCGAGTGCAGTGACACCGAAATCCATATCCACAGTGCAGGCATCACATCCTTCCTGCCCTTGGTCGTACTGTTGCTTGAACTCGGTCACCGCCGTTGCTGTATTACATTGTCATACAGTAATTGAGTGTATGTAACAACCGATGGATAGCCGGCTGTGGGTATGAATTTTGTTGGTGTGTTGTTTATTACTGTTGTAACGACATAACACCTACAACAATTTGATTCGGTAAACCAACTCTAAATTTGTATTGTGTCTATAACTTAATTCATGCGATTTGCTAAGAGATGGAGTAACTTGTATTATTCCATTGGAGCATGCATTGGAAAGCTACTGTCATTGTACGTCATTTCAGTATATGTCATTCATTTGAAGCGTAAACAACAATAATTTTTTTTCACTCAAATATGTCGAACTTTGTGCCTGAAAATGTGTTTTTGCGAGGAGTTCTTCTTCATTACTTTAATATGAAGAAAACTGCTGCCGAAAGTCATCGTATTTTGGTGAAAGTTTATGGTGAACATGCGCTAGCTGAGCGAACGTGCCAAAAGTGGTTTGCACGATTTAAAAGTGGTGATTTTGACTTGGAAGACGATGAACGTCCTGGGCAGCCAAAAAAGTTTGAAGATGAAGAACTGGAAGCATTACTCTATGAAGATTGTTGCCAAACACAAGAAGAGCTCGCAGAATCTTTGGGTGTCACTCAAGCAGCCATTTCAAAACGTTTAAAATCAGCTGGATATATTCAAAAGCAAGGAAATTGGGTTCCACATGAACTCAAGCCGAGAGACGTCGAAACAAGTCATTTTTGCATCGGATTGTTACTGGTGATGAAAAATGGATCCATTACGACAACCCCAAGCGCAAAAAATCATATGTGAAACCCGGCCAACCAGCCAAATCAACGGCAAAGCCGAATATCCATGGCGCGAAGGTAATGCTCTGTATTTGGTGGGATCAGATGGGTGTGCTGTATTATGAGCTGCTAAAACCGGGTGAAACCATCAAGGGACAACGTTACCGAACACAATTAATCCGTTTGAAGAGAGCGGTGGCCGAAAAACGCCCGGAATATGCGACCAGACACGAGGCAGTAATTTTCCATCATGACAACGCTCGGCCCCACGTTGCTATTCCGGTTAAGAACTATTTGGAAAATAGTGGATGGGAAGTCTTACCCCACCCGCCTTATAGCCCAGACCTTGCCCCTTCTGACTACTTGGCTTGATTCATTCTTGGCTGCCAAGCCGGCGCAGTTCTTTTGGAATGGGATCCACAAATTGCCAGAAAGATGGGAAAAAGTCATAGGTTCCGATGGGCAATACTTTGAATAATACTATTGTACATGTTTTTCTTAAATAAACGTTCAAACTAAGTTATATATCAGTCAATCAATTGACACCCTCGAACACCGACGTAATGTCTCCTGTTTCACTTTATTTTATCGCTATTTCCACCACCAGTGCTCCATTGAAATCGCCAGCAGCATTCCGCCCATTCAAACTTTCAACCGTAACACCCGTCTCGCTATGAATGCTCATCAGTATACCCTCAAGCCCATTTTCGGACATACTCTAAAATATCGTGATTCTTTCCTAAGCCGTGCAACTCGCTTATGGAATGCCCTGTCGATCTCTGTGTTTCCTGGTCGTTATAATTTACAAACATTTAAAAACAATGTACATCGGTACCTGTCTTTTCTTCCTCCCTAAATTTCCTTCGCCCGCGCTGTGTACAAACATTTTAAGGGTACAGAAACCCCTTGCGCGCTCATTATAAAAAAAAATAAAAAAATATGCCAATAGAATGGCCGTCTTTTAGGAATTCAGTCACTATGGGGACCGTGCGTTGAGTGTACGCGATATTTACAAAAATAGTTATTCGGCGACTGTTGTTCGAAGAAAATTCTGCAGTCATCCTGGTTCGCATAAGATACATGATGACTCAAGTGTTTCTTTCAACACAAAGTGCTCACATAAGTTCGAAGTAACAACCCACATCTGGGCGACCAATGCCATCAAAAATTGACGAAAACGTAGAGAATGTAGTGATGACTAGACTAGACTAAATATGCCTAGATCATCACTACACGACATTTTGCGCTAATATTTAAAACTGGACCATACAAAATTCAGGTGTTGCAAGAATTAAAGCCGCAGAATGCCAGTAAGGGGTTTAATTGGCTGATTCTTTAACAGATGGTTCGAAGACGACACATAGATGGCGATTCTAATTCTAATAACATATCCATAAGCAGTAAGTTTTAACGATCGTGTCAAAATTTGATGACACAATCATCGAGATATTGAAGTTTTAATAACGTACCTTTTGATGTTTTCAAAACCATGAAAAAAACCTGTTTCGTAACTGCTATTTGTTGGGTAAAAATGGCGCTAAAACGCCGGAAAACATCGAAAAAATCCGCAACATCGTTTTGAACAACCGTAAACCGAAAGTGCATGAGATACATAGTTGACATCGTAAAATTATCAGTAGACCGTGTAAACCATATTTTGCATGAGTTGTTGGGTATGCGAAAGATCTCTTCAAAGTGAGTACCGCGTTTGAACCAAGAACAATGACTTCTTGATGATTCAGAGCGTTGTTTGGGGCTCTTTAAGCGGTAGGTGAAAATGGATGAAACCTCAAAAAAATGGTCACTGGAAAGATATATGGCTCCAATGAAGAGGTGCTCGCCGAAATTGAAGCGTATTTTGAAGGGTGGAATAAATCGTTCTATAACAAAGGCAAAGAAATGCTAAAGCGGCGCTGGAACAAATGTGTCACTAGAAGGAGGCTATGTTAGTGAATAAAGTCGAATTTTGCCAAAAAAATGTGCATCTATATGCTAGTCTCGGGACTTTTCAAACCACCTGTTAACTGAGCTTCTACCAATATTTAACATCATTTTTTTTTCGTATGATCTTAACGGACGCCGTAATAAGCAGAACTGTCGTTATTCGAGTGCAACAAACCTTAAATGCAAGCATCAGAAACCCCTATTTTTTTGAAGATGGAAGGGGACGCGCAGTTACTGCAACTCACAACGTCATGTGAAAATATTGGAAAATTTCTTGATGCCCAAACTACAAAACCTTCCTAGTTTTAACGACAAAACATAATTCTAGCAGGACGGCGCAACGTCACACACTCTCCACACGCCTCTGGCACGTGTTCGTGAAATTTTCCTTAAAAGTTTATATCCAGAAGTGGAAGTGTAAATTGGTCTCCACGCCGCCCCGATTTGACCCCTATGGGCTTTTTCTTGTGGGGATATCTTAAATCAAAAACGGGTTCTTTGGTTCGATTAAAACAAAGTATCCTGCGCGAAATGGCCGCCATTACGGAGACTACGTCTCGAGGAATCCTGAGAAATTTTACTATTCGTTTAGAAGAATGTAAGATTACATTTAGATGATATTATTTTATTGTACTAAAGCGTGTACTTTAATCATTTAAAAAGGTTTTTTCAATAGACAACTCCCATATACTCTTATGATATTTATATCACTACATTAAAAATAAATTCTCCTTTGGGGATGTATCTTCTCCATCGGGTAAGACTTTGGGAATTATCTTCTAGCCTTACATAACTCTTATTGTGTAGATTCGAGAAAGCCGATTACTTTTAAGCAAATCAATTATTATTCAGGGATCGATTCCACTGGTTTTGGCCACGAATTGGTCGCCATTAATTTCCATAACCGAAGTTCTAACAGCAAACATCTCAATTCTCTGCAAAGTGTTAATTGTGCTCGAATTTGCAGTGTTGTTGCCAGTTTTTTGTTTAAATAGTTAAAATACACGACCAAGTCTTTGCTGAGATCGATGTCTCACATCTCTTGGTAGCCTTTACGCCAGCCGAGCATTAGAGTATCAATAAACCACGATCGCTGTAATATACATGCTTCAGAACTTCTTTAATACCGTTGCTTTGTCCTACAAGTAGCCTAAAAAGTCAATATTAACGAGTATTTTTTTCGAAATTGAAGTTGATTTTCTTCTGTCAATACGCCACAAAGCCGGTGAAAGTATACACTCCAGACGTACTCCGTTAAACTCCAAATTCTACAATAAATTAAGTCATAAAGCCTTGGAAAATAAAATGATTCCTCCTAATATGCGTCTGCTACGCAAGGCTATCGAAATAAGGGACTGTTCACATAATCAAAGCCTTGGCCTAGAGCAAGTGACTGGTGACCTGAACTCAACACTTTGTTAAATGCAGATCTGTAGAGTATTAGATATGTTCGATGTAGAAGGACTCACGTTGAAAATTAGCTTGTTACTGTTCAAGTTTAGAATCCAAGTGTCCTCCGATTGTTCCCGGAGCTATTTTTACTACGATTTCACCTAGCTGCAATAAACGACAAATACTTCCCAATTTACGCATCTCGCCAGACTTTCTTTTTTTTGTAGGAGCTTGATATTGATCCTATTGTTCCTTGTTGTCAAAATCATCCGGCCTTCCTATGAGTCAGTGGTCTGAGCTTACAGTTTTCGGCACATGCTGCTACCCTTATGGTTTGGAAGTTATTAAAAATGCTTGTAAGGTAGGAATTCAGGGGAAGTATTTAGTAGCTACAATTGTCACTGTGCCTTTATATCATCATCCGAACAAATTTGTAACAATGTGATACAATCCCTTGAAATAAACAGAAAAATTTCAAATCGCAAAAACTTACACTCTTTAAAACAGAGAAAAAAAGTTTTAAGCCATTATTTCCAAGGCCATAGAAATAGTGTAGACACTGTTCTGTTTTATTTTTTTTTTTGTGGATTTTTATTTTCTATACAATACGACTATTGAGATTTATGAGATACAATTCAAGATTTTGCTTCAACCAAATCACCGTTTTGAGAAAATTACATTTCTTCACATTCAGAAACAATTTTGTTTTCATTGGCGTACGTTTGCAGGTTTTACTGTTTTCAATATTTTATATTATTCATTCGGTAAATTGTAAATTGTCTTTTCCAATTTTTTTTTTCTTTCTGTAGAATTCAATAATCGTTAACTACCATTTTATTTTACACACTTGATTTGGTTTTCCGTCCTTTTTAGGAAAAAATATTATATGTATTTACATATTCGTATTGCTATCCCTAAATCTTCTTGGTAGGACTGCTGCCTGAATATGTATCACCGTCTGTCCATTCCATTTAGTTAAGCAACAGAATCCATTTGGATTGGTACTTTAATTCATCATCCTCATATTCATTTGAATAATTTGTCTATTCGTAGCCAAACTGGTCATGGAACGATCAACAACCTCCAACAACTGTACCTGAACAATTACATCATTTGTGCGGTCACGTTCACTGGAAACCACATTTTCCCCCATCTTGACATTAAACCCTTATTGCATTGTTCCTCCAGGTTGCTGTATCCATATCCGTATCCGTAGCCATAGCCAAAGCCATGGCCAATGTAGCCGTTCTACTACTTCCCTTCGATCTGGTTAGGTTTAATTAACCGCACCCACTTTTGACGCAATCTGTGGGTAAACACTGTTTGCTTTGTGCCTTAATATACGAATGCTTACATGAGACTCATGATTAGCCACTAATAGGGAATCACTTATTAATCGATATTTAGATACTCGGCACATTGAAACGGATTTGCCCAAGCTATGAGTAGCCAAGTTTCCTGTAAGACCATACAATGTCATTGATTATCCTATCTTTCAAACAACGAGATGGACGAAAAAGGGATGAATGGAATTGGTGTTGAGTTTGCAGAAATTTCTACATAGAAATTAGCATATTCATGACCTATGATAACGGAATATGCCATCCTGTTAAGTGTCGAACGAGACTACACAAACGGATAACTAAGGATTGTGAGTATCTGCGAGTAGCATTTTTCAACGATACGAATAACTCTTGGCCGTTTAATGCCGTAAACCTTTTTCCAGTAGTCACTACAACGTGAGAAGGTTTAATAATTTTTAACCACAAACGGAAGAAGTATTCGCACAATGGGGCTATCTGAAGAAAGAAACTAACTCTGTGATGCAACAAATTGAAGTAATAAGAATATGCAATGGTAAAGGTGTACCCAGTTTGAATTCGTTCTTTTAAATGAAATGAAATACTCGTAACATCCGTCCATACTTATCCCTAACCTTTCAGGGTGAATGAAATGAACTGTACCAAATTCTCTTCTCTCCACAGCTGCTGGACGACTGCACTCGTCCTAAAGTAATGAAAATCTTTAACACATTGAAAAGGATGACAATATGGCTTTTAGCAATATGTTTTTTTTTTTTTTTTTACTGCTTGTTTCGGTATCGATTTGATAGAGAAATTAACTGAAGCATGGAACCAAAATACTATACATTTCTCTTTTTGTGCTAGACGCCTTATGATATTGGTAAATAATGTGGAAAGATGCCTCAGCCAGCTTGAAATGTGTAGTTGTAGACACTAAATTGAAGATTTTATAGTAAAACTAGTTGATAACCGAAGAAGGATTAACATTATCCTTTGCATTTTTTTCATCTACGAGGATAGTCCCAGAAGTATTCGACCTGACGTATAGATGGCGGTTATTGTTTAAAAAGTGTGGGGACACACTAGCGCCCTGGTGGTGAAACTACAAACGATCCTTAAAATTGAAACGTAACTAACTTCAGATAATTATTTAATACGTTTCCAAAAACTGATCCTTTTCTTCCTTGCTGATTCTTCCTGTTTTTCTTCTTGTGAACGGTTGTGCTAGTTTTTAAAGTTTAAATTAAATAAAGTTGAAATAAACTATTTTCATGTCTTTTGTTTAATTTCCTTGTACAAAGTATTTGAAGTTTTTTTTTCTTATAATTTGCGCGCACTCAAGGGATTATTTTTTTTAGTACACTTAAAATGTTTGCACACAGCGCGGGCGAAGGAAAATCAGGGAGGATGGAACGCGGCGAACGTTGGTTTTAAATGTTTGAAGACAATAATGACTAGGAAATAAAGAGCTAGGCAGGGCATTTCATAAGCGAGTTGTACGGCTTAGGAACGAATCACGATATTTTAGAGTACGTCCGAAAGTGGGCTTGAGGGTACACTAACGCACATTCATAGCGAGACGGGTGTTACGGTTAAAGGCTTGAAGGGGCGGAATGGTACTGGCGATTTCTATGGAGCACTGGTGGTGGAAATAGCGATAAAACAGAGACACGAGATCTTACGTCGGTGTTGGAGGGTGTCCATTGTGTGAGTGATATTCGGATCACCTAGGAGTTTTATCGCACGGTTTTGGATTCTATCTAGCAGGTGCAGAGATGTTTTGGGCGCACCCGCCCAGACGTGGGCATTGTGCTCCAATTTCGGGCGGATAAACGCCTTATGCATATATTGAGGCGAGATCAGAGGGGGTAAAGTATTTCTTACATCGCTTGAGGAAACTTAGACATTTCGCGGCATTTCTGACGACACCGTATATGTGGTTATTCCAACGTAAGTTTTCATTGACACACATACCGAGAATGGAAAGTTTATCGGTTTCGACGATGCAAGCGCCATCCATGGAAAATAGCTGTGTGTTTAAATTTCGCTTTAATGACAGCAAACGGCATTGTATTTTGGAAGCATAAAATTCTACTCTGTTAGTGGTTCCCCAATTAGTTATGCTGTTAATATCAGAATTTAATGAGTTTAACATACGCTGCCGTTCCAGTTTTACAGCCAAAGAGCAGGGGTGTGAGTCCGGGAACGAAAATTAAAAGCAGAGAGATTAGAAGTAGCAGACAAGAGATCGTTGATGAAAATTAAAAAGAGTGTGGGAGGCAGAACGGAGTCCTGGAGCACACCAGCATTAATTTTGTGAATATCAGATTTGAAACCATCCAAGACAACTTGATATGAACGTTCCGAAACGTAATTTCTAATCCATTGAAGAAGAGTGTTGTCGATCCCAAGAGCACGCATTTTCGACAAAAGAGCCTGATGCCAAACTCTGTCAAATGCCTTGGAAATATCAAATGCAACTATCTTGCTTTCGCCAGATTGATGTACGCTTTGGTTCCACTTTTCGGTAAGATATGGCATCAGATCACCAGTGGACCTGTTGCTACGAAAACTGTACTGCCGATCATTAAGAAATTTTCGTGTTTCGAGATATTTCATGAACTGACGGTTTATCAGCGTTTCCATGACCTTGGAAAGAAGGGACGCAAGTGCAATGGGTCTGTAGGAGGAAAGAGAAGAAGATTCGCCTTTTTTAGGGACGGGCTGGACAAATGCTGTTTTCCATCTGCTCGAAAAGAGTCCTAAAAGGTCGGTTTGATGAAAAAGCTTACGCAATGGTTTTTCCAGCGTGGAAGAACACCTCTTCAGAAGAAGGGGAGCTATACCATCTGGACCAGTGGATTTATGTATGAAACATAACTAGTTAGAATTCCTAAAGAAGCTGTTAAGACCGCTCCAGTTGGCTTTCTCGTATTGCCAAACGGTTCTTTTAGGAATCTTTTCTCTGACTGTGTGGTGGGTGTACGAGAATTTAGCTGATAAGACACAATCGTTTGACGAGCCTAGAGAGGAGAGCATATCAACGCAGTACTTGTTAGGGTGAGAAGTTAAAAACAAGTCCAGAGTGTTGGCGGTATGACTATCAACGTCTGGTATTCGTGTGAGCTCATTTACAAGCTGGGTTAAATTACTTTCCACAGCGAAGTTCTCAACACACCGTCCTTCGCTTGTTGTCTGTCCAGAATGTCGAGGGCAACCAGAATTGTGTATATTGAAATCGCCCGTAATAACGATTTCAGTATGAGGATACAGGAATACAATTCGTTGAATGGAGTCAGACAGCGCTTCAAGCTCGTTAAAGGTCAAGTTGCTGTCCAGTTTGAGGCTTCTGTAAATAAAGCAGTAGTGGATAATTTGCTTACGGAGATGGAATTTTAACCACATGAAATTGAATTCCGGATTGGAACAGGGACTACATTGTGGTGGTGTTTGGTAAGCTACATCAATACGCACGTAAATGGCGAGACCGTGGTGAGAAAAGAATAATGGCACTAGTTCGTAGCCAGGTAGCTTCAGATCAGAGTGGTCTGAGAGGTGTGGGCGGGGATCTACCTGTGTTTCACTAAGTGCCAAAACAGCTGGTCGGTACTTACTGACGTACGCAGAAAAGTGATTACTTTTTAGCCCGCGTATATTGGGTACGTTCACCCTGAATTCCCAGTAAACACAAACACAGACGATGCTAAGCAAGGCTGCGAAGTGAAAATTCTCACGTTGGTTTACCGAATCAAATTGCTAAAGGTGTTATGCCCTTACAACAATATGAAACAGTGCACCAACAAAATTTTCACGCTATCCATCAGTTTTTACTCGTACATACACTCAGTCACTGCCCGTAACGTATGATAAATACAGTAACGGCAGTGAGCCAATCAATAGAAAAGTTTTCTGGGACATTTTGTGGAACAGCATCGCTCGAGGTGAAACACCGCTCTCTGCCAGACCCTAGATTTAAGATCCTCTGTAGCGACTATGCTGGTGCATATCGATGGACACTTTCATGGGAATTCTCGAATATGTTCCACTGTAGTGATAATACTGATTTTGATCATTGCATCCGTCGCGAGATAGTCACTCTGCATATTTAATTATTCACGTATACCTTGTTCTACGTGAAAGTCGGAGAATTGCAAAGGCGATGTTGTGAAGGATGTTGAAGAATTTGTCTTGATAGATGTAAAAAATCACAGAACCCAGCGATTTCTAAGCTTAGTAGATATAGCGATAAGCTATGTTTTGTGATAGTTCCAAATTTCTTATCGTATCTTGAATTAAAACTACATACGACATTCAAAATCAAACATTAGAAATCCCCATGACCTGGTTTTCGTATTGAATTTACACCTCACAAGGGAGCCCGCAAAATCTACAAAACAATACTGCTGGCAACAACAAAATGAAACCATAAAATTTCAAAAGCACATACGGTATGTAAGTAAAAGTTAAACTTCATTGAGCATCGTATTGTGGACAACTTAATCAGTTTCCCTACTGTTCTTCTAGTCAAATAAAGTGGTTTTAGCAAATGAAAATAGATGACAAGTTAGGAAACTCACAAATAGATAAATGAAAATCCCCACAAAACGAGAAAAACAGGAAACGGTCACACTAATTGAAACAAATGCTCTTCTTATTGATACCGAAAAACGACGTAACAGGAAAAACCACAAGCCATATAGACGGATTATTGGGTAGGTTATCCAAAAAAGATATCACACACATGTGGTTAGAAATTATATATATACAAATACGAGAATGTACGTAAGTATGTATGGATGTATCGGCCCTTTAAAGAACAGAAAAAAAAAAAAACAAATCGATTTGCATGACAAATTTCCACAGACGATATTTGAAAGGCGGTGATTTAGAGAAACGGAAAGCGAACATTTATCAAATCGGGTATTCTGTTTTGACCAAAATATCCTGCTGGTCTGATTATTTGCAGAGAATCACACGTGTATCAGCATGTGGTAGGAAATTCGAGAAAATATAAATATCAATGTGCCCTTTGCGAATTCATTAATTTGTTTATCTCTGAACTTTTCCTGCATTCATTGACACGGTTTGTGCATGGAGGTACTAATATGTGGGTCAGATGTTTATAAGGTTGAAGGTTGACGTGAGGATGAGGGATGTTGAAGTCAATGTCAGCGTTAATATTGATGATGCTCATGAATGTTCTTAAGCTGACATTCAGAGAAGCTGTCAAAGCTGTTGGAGATGTTAGTGTTGATGATGATACTCGTAATACCCCCGATGTTGATTTTAATGCGGTTATTTGATGCTATTTAATGATGTTATGAATACGTCCTCGTCACTGTATTTATGACTCACTTTGATCAATAGTCTGCCAATTAAGAATGGTGACACCCTCGTCGGCGTCTCGAATGGTTACTATCAAATTATTCCATGAGCCATTGCTTCTGGGAACAATTTCCAACAACTGATCTAATTTGCCTTAGAAGGCCAGTTAATAATATTGTTAGATATATGAACAGCAAGTTTGTGTAATGAAGTCCTCGCAAATTAAAAAAAAAAAGGACTACACGACTTATTTCAATAAAGTTACTCACTTTGATAGACTCTATTCGATAAAAATAGGTTATGCACCATCTGTTTTATCTTGCAGTATTTTAACAAGTACGAACATTTTGATACAAAGGATTGTCAAGATTCTTACCTAAAAAGAGAACAATTAGAAATAGATTAGCATAAATTTGCATTTTTAATTTTATTTTGAAAATAATTTAGTAAGTACACCCATATTATATCAGCGCCCCATTTAAAGTGCATCAACATTTTCCACCAAATTTCCAATTTTTTAACAAGTGGGGGTTTATTTAATAATTTTGTTCAAAACCTGACGCCTTTTAGTGTAACATTGTAGACTTTGAAAAATACACGCGCTTTCGTTTATTTTTACCAGTTATTTGAGTTTTGTGTATCTTACCCGACATGTGTTACAAGAAAAAGTAAGCAATAACAAATAGGTAAATGCTATTGTTATAATATGACATCTGTTTTATTCATGTTTATGAACTGGACTATTAGTAACTATAAAGAAAACAATGTTAGTTTGTATTTTTATTTACAAATTATCGACGTTTGTTCAATGCCCCATTAAGGTGCATTGGGAATAGTAGACACCGTGGACATTTCTTTCAAATCATTGTGTTTCTTGAATTTTCTTTGCAGACTCAGTGTTCATAAAATTAACACATTGGCTGAAAAGTCCGTGCCGTTTCTAAGAGAGGGCACCATTTGAATTAAATCCATTTTCAGTTAGTACCAACCTTGACAGCTGTCGGACGATTAGTTCTCGAGATATACCATTGTGTGTGAAGCAACTTTTGTTATTGTGAAAAAAATGGATTCAAAGCAATTTCGTGTGTTGATTTATCATTGCTTTTTGATGGAAAAAAATGCAGCCAATGCAAAGAAATGGCTTGATAAGTGTTACCCGGACTCTGCACCTTGCGAACGAACCATTCGCAAGTGTATTGAAAAATTTAAAAGTGGTCATACACGCACCGAAGATGATGCACGTAGTGGACGTCCAAAAGAGTCTGTTTCAGAAGAAAACATCAAAAAAGTCCACAAAATGATTACGAATGACCGTAAAGTGAAGTTGATCGAGATAGCTGAGGCTCTGAAGATATCAAAAGAGCGTGTTGGATATATCATACACGAATATTTGGACATTCGAAAGCTGTGTTCAAGGTGGGTGCCGCGTTTGCTCATAGTCGACCAAAAACAACAACGTGTTGATGATTCAGAGGAGTGTTTAAAGCCGTTCAACCGCAATAAAGCCGAATTTTTGCGTCGGTATGTGACAATGGATGAAACTTGGCTCCATCACTTCACACCATAATCAAGTCGGCAGTCAGCTGAGTGGCGAGCAGGCGACGAACCTCGTCCTCGGCTGGCAAGGTTATGGCGTCCGTATTTCGGGATGCACATGGAAAGTGCTGTTTCATCAAGACAATGCACAGTGTCACAAGTCGATGAAAACGATGGCAAAATTGAAAGAATTCGGCTACGAATTGCTTCCCCACCCACCATATTCTCCAGATTTGGCGACTATTTTCCGTTCGCAGACCTCAAAAGAATGCTCGCCGGAAAGAGATTTAAGACCGATTCGCCGAAACAGAGGCATATTTTGAGGCTAAACCGAAATCGTACTACAAAACTGGTATCGAAGGATTGAAAAATCGTTTCAATCAGTGTATCGCCCTCGAAGGCAACTATATTGATAAATAAAGTTGAATTTTGCAAAAATGTTGTGTTTTGGTATAAAACGGCATCGACTTTTCAGCCAATGTGTTATATCGGCACTGCAAGAAGATAGCCCAATTATCACACCACCTGACAATGTCGATTTAAGTGATGAAGACAGTGGAAGTGAGGATGCAGGAGATATTAGCAACCTCGCTCGTCGATAATTGTTGGCTGAAGCCGAGGTCCGATGACAGGTTCCATTAACTGAAGGAGTCTTGGAAACCGTTGAAGGAATTCTATTCATAGATTAGGATGAACAAGAGGAACGTACATACAAACCCCGTTTGGATGAACCACCTATAAAGAAAACTAAGTCTGCCATTATAAGGAAATGGAAACAGAAGGATATTACTTCAAAGCCTGAAATGGAGACAACTGTACCCGACTTTGTTCTAGATAAAGATAATCCCGTAGAATTTTTCGAGATGTTTTTTGACGATGAAGTTTACGAACTGTTGCGGTCTGGAACAGAAGAAAATGCTATTGCCAAAGGACAAGTCAACTTCCGAATAACTGCAGAAGAAGTAGAGAATTTTGTGGGTATCTTACTTTTATCGGGTTATAATAGAACATCGCATTACAGATTGTACTGGGATAAGAGCATTAATACTCACCATCCAGGAGTTGCCTCATGCATGACCCGTAATTGATTTGAAGAGCTCTTACAAGCTGATAAGTTTCGAAAAGTTAGACCTCTGTCGTATATAATGAATGAAAGATGGTTGAAGTTTTTTTCCCGGAGACAAAAATTTATCAATTGATGAGTCAAAGCAGCACATACACGGTAAACCAATCCGTTTTGGTTATAAAATCTGGTCACTATGCACTCGATTGGGCAATCTTATCTACGGTGAGCCTTACCAGGGGGCTAAAACAGGTAATACGATGCCAAGTCTCGGCGTAGGTGGTTCTGTTGTGATGAACTTGATTTCGAAGCTGCCAAGTGGTGATCACTACATATTTTACATTGACAACTTTTTTACATTTTTACGCCTACTTGATGAAGTGTAGAAGATAGGTCATGAAGCCACCGGAACTTTTCGTGTCAATAAGGTTGAAGGTGCCCCGCTCAATGAAAAGGAATCCAAGGGGTTTCTACCACCAAGTAACGGATACAGCTTCCAACGTAAGCCTAGTACGCTACAATGATAACAACATTGTGACTATAGCTTCAACCAAAAGTGGTGTTCACCCACTTGGTAAAGTAAAGAGGTGGTGCAACAACAAACGAGTCGACGTCGACCAACCTCATTGCTACCAAAAATACAACAGGTTTATGGGTGGAGTGGACAGACTTGATCAAAATGTTGGAAAGTATAGAATCGGGATTAGACTGAAGAGATGGTGTTGGCAAATGATGATGTTTCCCATTAACGTGTGTCTGAATAACGCGTTTCAATTGTACCGACTCTCGCCAGCAGGACAAGCTAAAGATTCTCACGACTTTCTATCTTTCACAAGATACATAGTTCAAACGTATTTGATACTTGGCAAAGTTTCTTCTTCCCTTCCCGACTACTACCAAGAAAAAACTACCTGATTCAATAAGACTGGATGATAGAGGGCATTACATTGTCAAAAACGCAACTCAAGTTCGATGTCGTCAATGCCATAAAAATACAAAGTTTAAATGCACGAAATGTGGAGTGGTTTGCATCAAACTTTTCATACTAAAAAATATTTTTTTTTTCACTTTTTGTTTCATAAATTCGTATATGTACTTAAATAAATGAATTGTTTATCAAGTCTTAATTTTTGTTGTTTAATAGAAAATAAATATAAAAAAAAACAGCTTTAATTATTTGCATACAAATACCATAGGCATATTCTCCCAGCGCCCCATTTAAGGTGCGGTCCTGAAACTCAGCTTGTATAAAATACAGATTTGCAAAACGTTAACCTTTATCTCTTTTAGAAGCTTTTTCTTATATATTGATAAAAAAAATGATTTTAATACTAATATAATATGGGTTAAATATTATTTAAAACATAAATTGTCTTAAAACAAAAGCCCTTCCTTTCCAGCAACAGTAAAACTAGCAGTGGTATCAATTAAATAGACTTGGCGTAGTTCCACTGATTGCTAAACGGCGCACAGTGGAGCAGACGGATCTTAAAGCTGGCATCAATTCACAGGTGCACAACCAGAATCTTTACAGTATACAATTTTCATCATAATTCCCCAATAAGTACCTTAACTGCCATCGAAAACATGTAAAATCAAAAACGCACAAGCGTGTATCAGCTGCATGCACATTTGGATACTGTTAACAGAACGTTGAAAGACGTTGTGGTACAGATTTCGGCCAAATTGTATGCAATTTGTGACTTTCAGGTATGTCTATATGTACTTTTGGTGGTACATAAATGTACCAGCCGGGTCGAAAGGGTTAAAGAAGAGTATGAATATAGCGTTTCTAACCTACACTATGGAGATGCTAGAACCTTAACCTTAACTTTTTTTGATGCAATCTTGAAGATTTTACAACTGGTTATTATATATCACCTTAAAAAAAATAAGAAGGTGGGGGGGTGAGGTTATTTGTAGACGGTACACCTTTGTACCACCCGTACTTTATTAATGGTACATATGTGTACCAGCAGTACTAAAAACGCCTACACTACAGATGTGGACTTGGAGCTGTCATTCGTGGCATAAAACTGCCCTCAGGATCATTCCAAATTCGAGAAAAATTCTCTGCTACATAACCTTCACCTTCAGAATGCGTGGTCGGCCTCCCTTGAGTTCTTCGAATTTCTTGTTGCTTCCTCTTCTGAAGATTCTACATCCTCAGAGTTGGCATCGTCTTCTGGCTCGTAATCGCTGCTACTGCCGTCCGAAAATCGCTTCCTGAACTCTCACCCGCATTCAAAGAATCGTGTTTCTACAAACTTGCGTTTCGGCATTTGCTTGGGCATTTTATTTTTGGCAAAAGAAAAAACGAAAAAAACCAATTAGAAATGGTCCACACATAAACTGCCATAAAGCACTGCTGGTACATACTCGTATAAGTACCACCATAAAGTACCACTGGTACACATATGTACCATATATGGAAAAAGTCCTGAATAGTCAGGCATTTAGGAGGATTCACTAGTTACGGTTTATACAACAATGAAACACTTGTGAATTAATAGTTTTATGCACTTTCAATCAATTTTCAGTAGCGAAATTTCGTTTTTTTAGCGAAAAATTTACCACAACGCGTGCACCTACGGCAACAGCGCAACAGATCATGACATACTCGTAGTTGTAAAATATACCGTTCCTTATGCTTCAAGGTACGAAATGGTACACATTACAATCAATTTTCATATCGATTTCAGAAGTTAGGATTTTTTGAACAAAGACCGGTACATGCCTTGTACCAGTAGGTTCGAAAGGGTTAAGTGGATATTGTTAAGAAGCTGAGAATCAGATTAACCATTTGGTCATTTGAGCGGCAATAGACAAACTCTGTCTCCAACTAAGCTATGCCCCAATACCATGGAGAACTGTGAGGGTAGAGCTTATACCTAAAGCAGATAAACCGTGATACACAACGGCTAAGGACTTAATTCCATCTATTTTTTCTCAATCTTACTTAAAATATTTGAGAGACCCACTTATGGATGTCTTCTCAGGAGAAGGGCTATTAAAGAAGCTGATCGTGAGGTAGGCCAAGGAATTAGAAGTTAGATATGCAAATTGTTCGATGCAGAAAAAAATCAATCCTACATAAGGGTTTTGTCGAATGAGGAGATACATAACTAGAGGCACCCCCAAAATGGAATTGTTTCGCCGCTGCTATGCGGATTGATAATGTACATCATCCTTAATAAACTGGCACAACTTTCAGTGATTTAAAGGGCATCATAGAGTGGGTCAGGCGATTAACGCCACAGTCTTTTTTAATTGCGCACTTTTGTAAAACAAGCGGTTGGAGAATGCTTCCTAGGTAAGTGCCGCCCCAATAGGTAATTGCTAAACTGCAATTTGGAGTGAAATATTCCGAAGCAGGTCATTCTTAAAGTTTTTTTTTATTACAAAATTCTTGAAGATGCTAAAGGCTACGAATAGAATTCAAACTTTGGTCGATTATTATCTAAGTATTTAAATTAATCTACCATTTCAATTTCGAAACAGTGTCTGGTGCAAAGTACGCCTTCATCAGACACTGAAAAGAGAACTTTCGGTAGCGCATCTACAGAGCAACATTCTCTCTCGAAGGCAATTTGGATTATGGAAGTGAATATTAAAATTCAGGGACTCTTTCGTACCCTTAAAATGTTCGTACACAGCGCGGGCGAAGGAAATTTAGAGAGGAAGAAAAGACAGGTACCGATGTACATTGTTTTTAAATGTTTGACAGGAAATACAGAGATCGGCAGGGCATTCCATAAGCGAGTTGTACGGAAAGAATCAGAATATTTTAGAGTACGTCCGAAAATGGGCTTGAGGATATACTGATGAGCATTCATAGCGAGACGGGTGTTACGGTTAAAAGTTTGAATGCGCGGAATGCTACTGGCGATTTCTACGGAGCACTGTTGATAGAAATAGCGATAAAACAGAGTGAGACACGAGACATTTCGTCGGTGTTCGAGAGTGTCCATTGTTTGAGTGATATTAGTATCACCTATGAGTTTTATCGCACGGTTTTGGATCCTATCTAGCAGGTGCAGAGATGTTTGAGGAGCACCTGACCAGATGTGGGCATCGTATTCATCTAATTTTGGGCGGATGAATGCCTTATATATTGTGGCCAGTTCAGAGGGGGTAAAATATTTCTTACATCGCTGGAGGAAACCTAGACATTTCGCAGCATTTTTGCCGACATCGAATATGTGGTCATTCCAACGTTTCGACGACGCAAGTGCCATTTATGGATAATGGCTGGGTATTTGAATTTCGCTTTAATGACAGCAGAAGCTGAAGAGCAGGGGCGTGAGTCCGGAACAATGAAAAACAGAGAGTACTGTCATCAGCAACGAAATATATATCAGACAAGAGATTATTAATGAAAATTAAAAAGAGTGTCGGAGACAGAACGGAGCCCTGGGGCACACCAGCATTTATTTTGTGATTATCAGACTTGAAACTATCCAAGACAACTTGCATTGAACGTTTCGAAGAAAAGAATCATTGATCCCAAAAGCACGCATTTTGATGCCAAACTCTGTCAAATGCCTTAGAAATATCAAGTGCAACTATCTTGCTTTCGCCAGATTGATGACCGATTTGGTTCCACTTTTCGATGAGACTTGCCATCAAATCACCAGTGGTCCTGTTGCTATGAAAACCATACTGCCGGTCATTAAGAAGTTTTCGTTATTCGAGATATTTCATGAGCTGACGGTTTATCAGCGTTTCCATGACCTTGGAAAGAAGGGGCGTAAGTGCAATGGGCCTGTAGGAGGAGAGAGAAGAAGATTCGCCTTTTTTAGGGACGGGCTGGACAAATGCTGTTTTCCGTCTTCTCGGAAAGAGTCCTAAAGAGTAGGATTGATGAAAAAGCTTACGCAATGGTTTTGCCAGCGAGGAGGAACACCTCTTCAGAAGGAGGGGTGATATACCATCTGCACCAGAGGATTTGTGAATGTTAAGATCTTTAAGTACTCTTGGTACTACACGGGTGCGAAAGATGATTCGCCCCATTGAAGATTCGACGCACTCAAGTGTAGGCAGAGACAAAGCACAATCTGGGGGTGCTGAGCTAGCCGCAAAGTGTGCAGCAAGCAGATTGGCCTTATCCAAAGAGCTGACAGCTGGAATGTCATTCTAAATGAGCGTTGGGATGGAGGATGAGACGGGATTTCTAATATTTTTGACGAACGACCAAAAATTTTAACTATCTTTGGGACATTGTGGTATTTTTTGCCTCAGTTTTTGGTCGTATTGGAATATCACACATTTAAGAAAGACGGTGCAGTCATTCCTGGCTCGTTTAAACTTTTTCCAGTTTTCCTCAGTCAGGTTGGTCTTGTAGAACCGAAAAAACAATTCCCTAACCCTTACAGCCTCTTCACAGCTCGAGTAGTACCATGCCTTTTCTTTTGGTTTGATACTCTTCATCCGATGAGGGAAAAAGCATCTCATTCCAAAGAGAATAGTTTCTGTGGTCATGTCAGCAGCGGCATCGACGTCGTTATCGAGGAAACATAACGACCAGTTAATACTGCTAAAAAAGTTGTTAAGTCCGCTCCAATTGGCTTTCTCGTATTGCCATACGATTCTTTTAGGAATCTTTTCTCTAACTGTGTGGTGGGTGTACGAGAATTTAACTGATATGACACAATGGTCCGACGAGCCTAGAGGGGAGAGCACATTAACGCAGTACTTGTCAGGGAGAGAAGTTAAAAACAAGTCCAGGGTGTTGGCGGTATGACTATCAACGTCTGGTATTCGTGTGGCTCATTTACAAGCTGGGTTAAGTTATTTTCCGCAGCAAAGATCTCAACACACCGTCCTTCGAGTGTTGTCTGTCCAGAATGTCGAAGCCACCATACGTATGAGGTTACAGGGACACAATTCTTTGAATGGAGTCAGACAGCGCATCAAACTCATTAAAAGTCGAATTGCTGTCCAGTTTTGGGCTTCTGTAAATAAAGCAGTAGTGGATAATTTGCTTACGGAGATGGAATTTTAAGCACATGAAATTTAATTCCGGATTAGAATAGGGACTACATTGTGGTGGTATTTGGGAAGCTACATCACTACACACATAAATGGCGAGACCGCGATGGGGAAAGAATAGTGGCACTAGTTCGTAGCCAGGTAGCTTCAGATCAGAGTGATCTGAGAGGTGTGGGCGGGGATCTACCTGTGTTTCACTAAGTGCCAAAACAGCTGGTCGGTACTTACTGACGTACACAGAAAAGTGATTACGTTTTAGCCCGCGTATATTGGCAATATCCACTCTGAATTCCCGAGTCATTACAAAGAGAGACAAACATAAAAAACACAAACACCGACGTTACTAAGCGCAGGTGTGAAGTACAAATCCAGAGTTGGTTTACCGAATCAAATTGTTGTAGGTGTTATGCCCTTACAACAATACGATACAGCACACCAACAAAATTCATACCACAATGTAATACAGCAACGGCAGTGACCGAGTGCAACCAACAATTAGACCAGGGGCGGGAAGGTTGTGATGCCCGCACTGTGGATGTGGATTTCGGTTTCACAGCACTCGCGCGTTGTTGTTGTCGTTTCTTTTTTTTTTATTTGTTTTGTTTTTTTTCTTCACGCGAGGAGCGAATTTCACAGTGCGCTTGTGCGTGTGCGCTTGTCGATGGACAGCTCTGCACTCCTGATGAATATACCAAACTGCCATAGGGTGCGCATCTGTGTACGGATATAACTGCAAGGCTGTTACCTAATTATGGCTAAATACTTTTGATTTTAAGGATGAATACATTTGTATCTTGGCGAGAGGCAATGGAATTTAATGGGTGCCCACATTGTAGTGAAAACATTTTCAATTGTTTTTCTACCTTACGAAGGAGTTGTTTCTGTTGACACTCCTTTAAGGTACGCGTGAAAATTTTAGCATTTGGATAAATACTACTAGAAGTCGTTTCCATGTCTGAGGGATGAAATTAAAGCAGCGATACGAGTAGCTTTAACAAATCGTCGTTATTCAGAGTAAAACCCCTTAGTTAGTAAAATTTCATCAAAAACTGCACCTAAGTGCACCCTCAACAGCCTGTGATCTCTGAAATAATAATATTCGATGTAAAACCACCGAAACAGAAGAAGATGATAGGTTTTGATGACATGTGTCACGAGGAAATCCATAGCACCATCTAAGATCAATTAAGAAGGTATCGAAAAAAAAAAAAAACCACTAATCAAAAACCTTTCTCCACTCATAAAAAATCTCCTCCAGGTAAAATTTATATCTTCACGGAAAGCTAAAAAAGAACATCGTTTTCTAAAGAAAATCTCTCAATTTCCAGAGAAAGCTACACCAAATCAAATTTACCCAAAGGTACACCAATATTCATGTCATCTATCTGCAGAACCTAAAAAGAAAGTGAAAAAATGCTTTATGCCACCTGAGAGAAATATTTCTTCCTTCTTTCGACTTGATTGCTTATTACACCTTAAGAACACGTTATTCCTCCATTCTAACTCTCACCCTCTCCTGACTGTTATATTCGTTCTTAGTTGCTTAAATATTCAAAACTTTTATCTTATTCATGAAAGTGTATCATATCATGAAAATATCGTATAACTTTACTCTCAGTTGCACACACAATTACTCATTTCCCCACTTTACACCCGGGCTTATGAACTTAACACTGAAAACTAAAGAAAAGCTAAAGGAAGCATTCCAGAAGGAACCCTAGTACGGTAGGTCCTACCTACCTATGTACATACTAGTACCTACTACGAGTAGTATGTTATACTCATCCTAACCACATTGGGGAGTTTGGCATAAAGCAACCCTTTGATGTGGTGCCACTAGCAACCTGATTTATTGCCAACATTAAAATTCTCCACAGAGTATCCTTTCTTCTCATTTTCCATTGCCAGTTTATCATCGGCAGGAGGAATGAAAGAAAGCCGGCTACCTTACCTATCTAACTATACCTGTTCAGCCAGGAGAGAATCGGTTTTTTCCACACACACACACCCCCCCCCTTTTTTTTTATTCTTTTTAATGCGATATGCCGTGGATACAACCAACGACTATGACTGAGAGTCTCGGGTATACTTCGAAATACTGCCCATCTCTCAGGGAATATAAACGATCGAGGGAAAGACGAACATGCAATACGAGAGCATCTTTACTTGTACTAAAACCTATTACAACGTGTCTAACTCCTTTCTGTGTGGGGTATCTACTTGTCAAAGTCCTTTGGAATGCTGTCTCTAACATGATTTACATGCAAAGAGGAGCTAACACAGTAGCACAACCATCAGAAATAACATCAAACCACCACTGAAAACTTAAAATGGAATCCTCGTTCTCGTTCTCGTTCTCGTTCTCGTTCTCGTTCTCGTCGTCATCCACGTCCTTGTACACTTCTGTAAAAGTGTACATGCTTCGTCTCTACACAAGAGATGTGCTGTTTTAAGTATTCGACGGCGTGGGTATGAATAAGAAATATTATTTCTGCGTATTTTCATAAGCACTCGTCTATTTACAACCGTACCAGTACAGCTACTTCTATCCCTTGTCATCAGTGGAGCCTTTTCTACTTTCTAGCAGATTTCCTGTCAACACATAAACTTTGCCCAAAACTCATTTGTCAATAAACAAAGTGCAGAAAAGTGAATTTTGATGGCAAGGATTCTCCTGTCGGCTCTTTCGTACTCGTATTATCGAATTTCCAAAAGAAAATTCAATTCCTCTCCTAGCCTGCGAAGGACGATTTTTTTTGGAAGTTCATGGGTAAGTACATAAGTTCAAGTGTAGGTAGTTAAGAGGAGATTGTTTCCTTGTTCACGTGTAGACACCTACATTCAAATACACATTACATCGCATTAAAAGCAAATAAATTGATATCAAATTTGAACAATCAGATTGGAGTATGGGAAAAGAAATTAAGTCTAAGCCTTTTACTCTTTAACATGGCTTGAATTGATTTATATGGATATTGCTTAAGTGCCACGTGTAAAAACTGTCAATATGGTATCAAACTTACAAAGAACTCTTAAAATTCGAGTTGTTTCTAAAGAATGTAAATGGTAATAGATTATTAATGAATTTTTTGTTGAGCAACATAACAAAGTTTTGTTTATTTTTCACATAGAATAATTATCAAAAATAAGTTCTCTTCACCCTCAACAAATATCTTTCGCCAAGATAAGACAGGTATCCAACCAAACCAATCGATTGAAAATGAGTTCATGGAAAAAAGAACTTCCACAAGATATGTATGAATTTTTTATAAAATTCTTGGAGACTTTCTCCAGTGTTAAAAATTACAAACGTTTACTTGTCATACACAGTCTCTTAATGCTTACCTTTACTATCGATCTACATAATGCTTCTTTGAATATGTATTCGTGTATAATGCTTTCCATATTTTTTGACAGATACTATGTGCTTCACATATTTGAATAAACATTAAAATTGAGTCCCACAGAGTTACCAATTGCGCATCTGACAGCGAAAATGTGAAACGTTTGTACCATATACTTTTTCTCGCAGTTTAAGTAAAGTTGTAAATAAAGAATGACACTCTCAAAGGAGTTCCTAGTCTAAATGACGCCTTTAGACACTGCATACAGTACTAACATATAAGGTCTATGAAACTGTCAGATGTCGCAGATGCCAACAACAAGCTTTGTGGTTAAGGTTTGGTTTCCGCTCAAATATAACATATGACAAGATTAGCTGTTTTTCTGTTCAAAGACTAAGAAATGTATAAATCTTTCAATTTTCGAATCATAGATAACCTCATTATTATTTTTTATATAATCTTTTTGAGCAACTCATTCGTTAAACAGTGAATTGGTTTCGAAGTACATACAATGATATGCTGAACAGTGGTGACGCCGATGTCGGAAGGCAATCGGACACACCGCAACTGATGTCGAAAGCTGACTTGCTAATACAGTAAAATAAGATGGTAGTACGCATCGCGTTCCCAAATCTATCGAGAGCTAAAGGGAAGTGTAATTTGACTGACAGTTTATCGACAGAATTAATTACAATATTAACATTTCAGAGATTAGGTCATCAATTTATTATTTTTTACAATTAGTGCTGTAGGAAAAAGTACTCACTCGTTACAAAGTACCGAATACATGAAAGCAATCAAGTATCTGATTGATTGATCTCTAGTTCGGAGGATTTTTGGACTAAAAATTCAATTACGAACCGTCTTGCCGTGCATTTCATTGCAGTTCATATGTATTCATATTTGAAAATATAATCATTTTGACATACTATACTCTGGCAAGAGTGTACTTCGTCTCTGGCTAATTATCAGACCCGCTTTTGAAAAAACTCGCTCACTCGGGACTGACGACGACATTATGCACAGATATTTTTTGGCGAGTTTCGAAAGTCCAGGATAAATAATTTCACGAGATTTCCAGTATTCAAGAGGATATGTCTTTCTATCCCTTATTGCTTCTTCGCTGTATTGCCTAAATTCTACTATAGCATTTGAAGTTGAAGTCGCCTTCGTCTGTGCCATACTGCTATCGTAGAAATCCCTCAAAAGATTCTCTTCTTTGTCACTCGTATTCTCTTGTTCCGGGGCATGAGATATTTCTACCTAGCAATACGAGCTCAATTGATTAATAATGGCGGCTTTGGCACGTTTTTGGAAATCCTGATTTCAAACTCTCGCGCGGGTCAAAAATTGTATCATAATGGACAACGGAATTCGCATAGGTCTTTTGAAACCTATTACGAACCAACTGGCTGAGACAACTGGATAAATTTTTACAAAATTCATTCGTTGAATTCGATTTTAATAAGTTTTTTAAGACCATTTGAACGCCATCCAACAACACTATCACTTTGGATGTTGACACAAATTTGTCGGCGCTGGATTCTTTGGTCAGAAGTTCAAATGGTCTTAGAATAGTAATCGCTTGCTGAAGATTTAACCATTCCTCGCCCGTTAGATTCGTAACAGGATTATGTAAAGTTCCTAATGTTGCACAGATAGTATCTTTCAATTTAAGGCAACGATCAAACATATAAAATGTGGAACTTCACCTGGTTATAACATCCATTGTCAACTTTAAAAGCGATTTCGATGGATTAGCTTGAGCTTGCATCATATTGAGCTTCTCCGTTGCATTGGAACTCCTGCGGAAATGTTGAACGATTCCTTTCACCACGAGATTTGTTAAGTGGGCACAGCATTCAAGATGATCCCAGCTCGGCAATTTGATTGTTAACTTTACATTAGCAGCATTATCCGTAGTAACGGCGACTAACTTTTCTTCCAAACCCCATTCCCTTAGCGACTCAATCAACATTGCTCGCAGATTTTCAGCTGTATGGGCTTCTTTCATATGAAAACAGTCCAAGAGCCCATTTTTAAAGTCCTAGTTCTTGCTGATAAAATGGCATGTAACTGAAGTATAGGACTGCATGGAGTTAGAAGTCTAGGCGTCTATCGTTAATGCTACAAAATCTATTGTATATTTTCTAATTCGGCTTTTAGTGACAAGCATGCATTTTCAGCCAAAACCGACATATCATAGCGTAATTTGGTTCTATGTATCTAAAATACTGTGAGCAAAATAACTGCACAAGAAATACCTTAGAAGAGCATTAAATCCCTCATCGTTCACAATTGAGAATGGTTGGTAGTCCTTTACAATTATTCCCAGTATTAGCTCGTCTATTTTTTTTTTGCCGCACAACGCTTATGGGCTTTTTAATAAAGCTGTGAAGAGGTGTTTGAATAGTTTACTATCCTGGATTGGCATCTTGTACTCCAATCAGAGTGGATTGTTCTGGCGCCTTTGAGGTGGAGGCACATTCATCTCTAGGTGACGAAGAAATAGCCGATTTCTGTCTTGAGCTTACTGATGTGGATGGTTCCAGGCTAAGCAAATGTTTCCCCCACAAATGCTTCATTAAGTTTGATGTGTAGCCGTCCTTGAAGGAGAACATGTGCCTAGAGAATTTGCACATGGCTTTGTCCTCAGACACCAGATTGAAATAAAAGCCAGCCGAACTCGTCTTCCTTGATCGCATTTCTAACTACGCCCATACGCAAATACACATGCATACATAAAACAATTTCAAATATTGTTAAAGGTGATTTTCTTGTCCAATTTGTTGTTATATATTCTTGAGCTTGTGTTAGGAGGATTTTGTACCTCCTTCGGGATTTTTTGTCAGTTGGAGTGGATGGAATGAAACTACTGGAGTAACATTTGTTTTCCCAATCCCGACGTTTCGACAGAGGTGACCAGTTGTATAATGCTGGCAGGTCTTCATTTATTCTGTCAAAATGATCCTCAATGAGCACAATCGGTCGTGACAAGTATATCTGAGCATCATCAGCGTAGATATGAGTGTTTACATTCAGGCTTACTTTGGGTAGGACATTAATAAAAATACAGAAAAGTATTGGTCCTATTGGTTATTGATCCCTGCGGTACTCCTGCCGTTAAGATTTTAAACTGTGATTTTTTTTCCTTCAATAATAACCCTTTGAAAGCGATTTTTTAAATAGTTACTTATCAGGCCCACCGATTTTGCACTAAAACCAAAATATAGCCTGAGCTTGTGACATAGTACTTTGTGATTCACGTTGCCAAAGGCCTTGGAAAAATCTAGAAAGCAACGTACCGTTATTTCGCCTGCATCATATTTGACCCTTATATCGTCGAGAATTTTAATCGATGTGCTCGAAAACCAGACTGTACAGGGGATAACAAGCAGTGTTGGTTTAGGTAGCTTGAAATTTGGAGAGCGAGAATTTTCTCTAAGACCTCTGACAAACAAGGCAAAATACTTATTGGGCGAAAGTCAGAAGCTGCAGGTGGCTGAGGTTTTTTCGGAACCGGAATAACCTTAGCCAACTTCCAGCTATCAGGGAAGGTAGAGCACGTAATGCAAAAATTGATTATGTGTGTAAGAGAGATTATGACATGCGGTAACATCATCTTCACAAAGCGAATGGGTACACTATCTCAACTATGGCATTGGGCTTAAGAGAACGAATGGTATTTACTACATCAACTTCTGAGACGACTTCAAAGTCAAATTCAGAACTAGAAAACAGTTGGCTATCAGGAGTAAGGCACGGACTATTTGGAGAACTTGAAAGAAACACCTCATTAAGGTCGTTTGCATTCGGAACGTTATCGACAACAGCCTTTTTTCCTACACCAATGGATGTAGACTGTTCCGCAGTTTCTTAGAGGTTTAGTCGGTGCTCAGTGTCGATAGAAAATAGCTTTCTTTCGCTCTTCGGGTCACAAAAGTGGAGTGGTTCCGAGCACTACAAAAAAACTCCCAATTAAGACTTGAGGGCCTAAGCTTATAACTTGTTACGAACTTTCATGGCATTGTGAACCTCAGTTGTGAACCACGGACACTTGGTATTTTTAATAGCAACTGTTTTTAGAGGAACGTCCCTGTTAAAAAGTCCACCAGCAGGGTTTGCAAATGGTCCATTTTTTCATTGACATTCGAGGCATAATAACAATCATTCCAAGGGAGAAGACTAGCATTTAGTTGTGACATACTGCTGTCGATAGAGGAAACGTCTCTAAATTGAAAAGATAATGGTTTAGAGGAACGTAATAAGTCAACATTGTCGTACAATATATTAAATCATGATCACAAATACTGGCTAGAGATAGCTGATCCTGGAGTAGCAAGTTTGACCGATCTGAAACCATGATAACGTCGAGTAGACTAGGAGTTAACAATAGTCAGCCCGGTTGAAGTCGCAAAATCTAAGAGTCGACGTGCTCTGCTGTCGTGAGATCGCCACAGATAATAATATCGTCATATAGAGCAGTGAACTCAATGATTGCCGAAAACACCAAAACATCAGAAATACGAGATTCTAATGCAGCATAATCAAGGCTGAAGAGCCACATTTTTAGGTATTTTAGGAACTTCCAGGTTTTGTTATTGTCTTCATTGACAGAGGGAGTTCATTAAATAAACGATATGACAAAACAGAGAAAAAATTACGATATGCAGTGGTGCGGAAGTTGGGTACAGATAACATGTTTGAAAAGTTTACACGTAAATTAAAATTAGAAATAAGACGGAAATTACGATTATCAGATTTCATGAAGAACGTTTTTAACACCTTAAAACAATACAAATGGCGAACAGGAAGAATTTTCAGGGCACAGAACAAAGGAAAACTAGAATGTCTAGCCGATTTTCGACAAATTTTTCTTAGGACATATTTCTGCAGAACCAAAAGTGGTTGTATTTTATTTCGATACACACTCCCCCAACAAGCAATCCCATATTGTAACTTGCAATGGAAAATACCATAATGAATTGTCTTTAATAGCTTGGTTTAGCATACGTTACGCAAATAATAAAAATGACGAAGGGTGCATCGGAACTACTTTTTCAAATTATCGGCGTGATTCGAAAAACTCATCCTTGAATCAAGGGTCACCAGACGAACAATAGCAATTAGACAGTTGATATCTATGACATTCAGGTGAGTGAAAGTACACATTAGCTTCCAAATTGTATGAGGAAGATAAGCTGAAAAACATTATCTTGGTTTTAGAGCTTATTACCAAATTATGTTCAGCAAACTAGTGTCTCAATAAACTTAGATCCCAATTCACATTAGAAACTAGGTCCAACGGACTTTTTAAGCCATAAGTAAAACCAATGTCATCAGCAAAAGCAGTAGGTTTACACACAAAACTAAGCGCAGAGTGAATTGATGTAGACCAAAAAAAGAATTGGACCCAAAACAGAGCCTTGTGGAACATCCAGGTTAAGGAACTGTATTTCGCTCCTTTTATCATCATCTATGGTATTTTCACTCTATGCGACCTATTTTCAAGATACGACCTAAACCAGTGGAGCAGAGCAAGACACCAGCATTTTCCAATTTTCTCAACAAGAAATTGTGGTTGACCATGTCGAATGCTTTGGTAATGTCAATAAATAAACCAGCCGTACATTTTTTCCCATCGAGGTGTGACATTATTTGGGAACAACTGTAAAACCGCATCATCTGTCGATTTGGCTCTTAGAAAACCAAATTGAACTGGATTGAAAAATCTAGTTTTATCAAAAAAACTCACTATTCTATTTTTCATAAGCTTTTCGAAGATTTTGCTAAAAACAGAAAATAGTGAGATTGGCCTGTAGTTACCAATTTCTTCAGGGGTAAGTTCCCAATTTAAAAGTCATATACGTGAGTAAGAAGACTATCCTCATTATTGGCTTTATTAATGAGCAAAATTGTTTCACATCGGGTGAAACCAATACAGAAATGTCCTTTAAAACTCTGTTGAATGTACCAAAATGAGATATACCACCTTGATCAAAAAGTTCCCGGGGGACACCATCTTGTGGCGCTCCCATTGTTCCGATTTGAGTTCTGTTTTCTTTGTTAAGTTGGTAAATCTGTTGTTGACATTCCCTCTACATCTTAGCGTCATAGCTTGACATTTGCAAAAGTTACGTAGCCAAGAGTACATCTAACTCTGTGTGTGTGTTGGTTATTTTTTACAATTTTAGAAATGGATTTAAATTTGCAACAACGAACTTGTACTTGTATTAAATTTTGTGTAAAAAACGGGTTTAATGATGCGCGAATGTTGGAAATGTTGGAAATGTTGGAAAAGTGTTTCGGCAACGATTCTCCAAAGAAAACGGTCGTTTACCAGTGGCACGAGCGGTTTAAAAGTGGTCATGAGTGAATCGAAGATGATGAACGCAGTGGCAGACCATCGACATCGAAAACCGACAAAAACATTGATGAAGTAAAGTCAGTAAACACAAATTAACCATCAGAGAGATAACGGAGAACTTGAACATTGCCTATGGATCCGTCCAAGACATTTTGGTTAATGGGTTGGGTTTCCGTTGGTGCCAAAAGACCTCAATTTCATGCAAAAAAGAGACCGTGTTGACGTCGCAAAAGAGCTGATTTGCGAGGCTGAATCCGATCCAACATTCATCAAAAGGATCATTACTGGATACGAGACGTGGGTTTATGAGTACGACACGCAATCCAGACATCAGGTAAGAATGGCGTTCACCAAATGAGCCGATACCAAAAAAACCACGTCGTTTTCAGTCGAAAAAGAAGGCAATGCTCACAGTTTTCATGGATTACAACGGTGTAGTGCATCATGAATTTTTGCCAGAAGCCCAGACAGTAAACAAAGCGTATTACGAGTATTTGGGCGTTATGAGACGATTGCGTGAAGCAATTCGCCGAAAGACACTAGAATTGTGGGCAGAAAACTCGTGGATTTCGCACCATGATAACGCATCGTCGCACAGTGCCATCATTATTCGTAATTTTTTGACGAAAAATGCAACAAACACCATCCAACAGCCACCGAATTCACCTGATTTGGCTCCCTGTGACTTCTTTCTGTTCAATCGAGATAAAAAACCACTACGGGGAAACGCGTTTCAGAAGCCGAGAGGAAGTACTCGTAATGGAAAAATAGCAGGAAGCACTGATGGACATACCGACAACCGAATACAAAAAATGTTTCGAAGATTGGATTAAGCGCTGGCATAAGTGCATTGCAGTCGATGGGGATTACTCTGAAGGGAACAATATAGATTCAGATGAATAAACTTGTATTTCCAATATTCTGAATACATTCCGGGAACTTTTCGATCAAGGTAGTATGTATATTGCGGTTCTGATGTTGGTGGAATTATTGAAACTTATTGCTTTGAAAATGACTTCGGCCACCTAGGATCATAATCGAGCCATGATCAACGAAAGTGGTTGATTCGAACAAAATGTGACTAGAAAAATTCTTGAAATTATAGGAATAGACCCGTGTCACCAACTGAACAGAACCCTGCATCTAGGGCAGCCAACTTCAACAACATTGAAGTGTCATTTTCAAATATTCAAATAAATAAAACTTTACGGGCGTTTGTGAATTAAAAGAGAGCGGTTGTGTTTTATTTCTGATCAGTATTAAAAAGAGAAATATTCTGACAGATGTAAGCGCATTCGGATGGAATTCTTACATTTATCTGCAAAATTGATAACTTACATATATGTAGTAGACAGTCGATACTCATGGTGTGCATATTCTTGAATTTCCGGTTTTGATCGTTGTCTTGCCAAATGTTTTAAAATACGAGTAGTATTGCAAGAAACAACACATTTATGTTCTAGGAAAAATAAATTAACATTTACAAATGGGATCCCCAGCGATAACATTCATTGGCATGTTGCTGCTTTTCTCGTGTTTACATTTTTGGAATGAAATTTGAAAACTCTCACATTTTGAAAAAAAAACAAAAATAAAAAAGTTTTAAAAAATTAAAGTCTCTAAATTTATCCCTTAGCCATGTCAAATCATATTTAGTAATTTCCTGAATTATGGCAAAATCACATTTTTAATCATTAGAACATTTTTGTACAAATGAACGGTTGTGTTTCAGGTTTTTGTTTAAAGAAGAAGAAGGAAAAACAAAGATTACAATAAGAACAATGTAAGAAACAAATAAACTTTGTTAAGCCCTTTCAAGGCTTACATATCTCATTCGTTGTCCCAAAGGACCAAGTTGACTTCACCAAGCAAATTGTATTCGCAGATATCCTGCGCCAATCAATCAAACTCTTACATCTGAGTTGACAATAAATCATCGACGCAAGGGAGCACAACGCTCTTGCATACATTTGTACCACGAATAAAGGCCATGTGCCTTCAACCATGATTCGTTTACGATGTTTTCTCCAGTATACCGACGTCTGAGCGCCCAAAATTTATGATGTCAGGCGCATCGAGTTTATACGAAGAATTGAAACAAAATTGGTAGTATCTCTAAGCCTGAGAATGAGAAAGGGATTACTAAAGATTGATATCAATTGACCTACACAGGAAGTAAATTAAACTATTAAATATTTATTGACAGATGTATGAGCCTTTCGAAGATGGCATTTCCTCTCTGTTCGTGTAAAGAATTTTTTGAAAATATACCTCAAAAACCGGAGATCAAGTACGCAAAAAAAAAATAAATAAATTGCTTTTGAATCAACGGTAACAGATGGAAATAATAACTTCGGTAATTATAATACAAATTTAATAAGTTGTCCAGTAAATGGGCTTAATTCGGCTCAAGGAATACCAGAATGTACGAGTATATTCCTTCATCCGAAGCCAATTTGATTTAAAGCAATAGTATAAGATCGTCTTAAGTATTTTTTTTTTTTTTTAAGGATTTCATTAAAAGTTTTCACCACGGTGATAGTACGATTTGAGAGCAGGAAAACGTGCATAAACGTCGTTTCGCTCCACAAGTGAATGATATGGTTTATGTATACATCGAGCAAGTATTATGGTAGAGTTTGCACTCAATTAAGTGGAATATATTACCAAGGGTATTTCAGGAATTCCAAATCGATCTGCTTGCGTTGCAGTCTACCAAATCAATTGATGTTCAGATGGAGCCATCAACTTAATTACAAGTTCGTATTTTTACACTGTAATTTCGTCTCATTTTCTTAATTGAAATTCACACAAAACAACAAGAAGCTGCAGAAACGTTTAAGCAGCTGCATTTACTTTTATGTAAGTAGGGCTGCATTGGGGCATTAGTTCTGTCATCGGCATTTGTCTTTATGTTGTAGTAATATTTACACTAAAAACTATCTTTTTTATTTATATTCATAAAGCTCCGTTTACATTTTTGTGTCAGTTTTGAATTACAAAGGGTACCAAAATCTTATTCTAAAAGGTTGTCAAAAATTTGAAGACAAATCTTAGCAAGTTACATTTTTACTAGTCTATCTGCCTCATGTTCTCAATAGTTATGCTACTAAGGCGAATGCCTTTTACTGTTATTGCTAAACACTATGCCGAACAACTGAGTGCAATAATTTTAAAGACAGCCGTTGCTTCCTATTTAAGTAACAATAAAAAAAACCATTTCGACCTCTTTGATGAATGATTTTACTCTAAGAATTAGCATCTATAGGACCTACGAGGGGCGTTCAAGATATTCTCGGTATCGGGGTGAAGCTGTGGTTGCATATATAAATTGACTTATTTATCAAGTAATACTATTATTTTAGTGCATTCATGTAAAATTTCATATAAATGTGATTATTAATTCGCGTTTTATCTCTAGTTAAACAGAATCATAATGGCAACTGAGGCGATGATGGTGAAAATTGAGCATCGCGCTGTAATTAAATTTCTCACTAAGCAAGGAAAAAGTCAAAAAACTATTCATGAAGAGATGGTGGCTGTTTACCAGGGTTCCGCACCTTCATTATCAACTGTGCAAAAGTGGTCAAGTGAGTTCAAGAGAGGCAGAGAGAGCATTGAGGACGACCCCCGCTCCGGCGCCCCGGCTACTGCTTGTACGGGAGAAAGCATCAAAGAAGTCGAAAAACTTGTTCTTGAGGATGCCCGAATAAAGGTGAAAATGATGGCAGAGATCACCAAGCTTTCAATTGGTACCATTCACACCATTCTTCATGACCATCTTAACCTTTCAAAGGCCAGTGCAAGGGGGGTGCCACGAATGCTCACAGCGCCTCAGATAAAAAGTGAGAATCGCATGCTGTAGAGAGCTTTTGGAGATGTGTAGTGAGAACGCGGACGGTGTTATGGATCGAATTGTTACTGGGGACGAAACATGGGTCCACCACTATGACCCTGAAAGCAAACAAGAGTCCATGCAGTGACATAAAAAAGGAACAGACCCCCCGAAGAAGTTCAAAGTCACTCCGTCTGCCCGAAAGCTCATGGCCACAGTTTTTTGCGACTCAAAGGGAATCTTGCTCATTGAGTACAAAAAAAAAGGTGAAACCATCAACGCCACATCCTACGCTTCCACTTTGCATAATTTGCGGGAGGAAATTAAAAAGAAAAGACGGGGTAAACTCGCAGCGGGTGTGTTGCTTCTTCATGACAACGCTCCTGTTCACACGGCGCGAGTTTCCAAGGCTGTTGCGCGAGATTGTGGTTTCGAAGAAATCCAACACCCACCTTATAGTCCAGACCTTGCCCCTAGTGATTATTTCCTGTTTCCGGATTTGAAAAAATGTCTTCGTGGAAAAAGATTTTCGGATGATGAAGAACTCAAGTCGGTATTTTGCAGAGAAAGAGGAAATTTATTATTTTGAGGGTTTAAAAAAGCTTATCTCAAGATGTAACAAATGCATTGATGTTAGGGGAGATCATATTGAAAAACAAAAACAATTTAAATTGAATTCGCATTTTCCTTCATATCGATACCGAGAATATATTGAACGCCCCTCGTATGTATCCGTAATGTTTAGTAAAGAGCACCCTAAAATTATCTATTGCAGAACAGCGATAATAGCTTGTTGTTGTTTATCAACATAAACTAGTGTTTCATCGTAGGGTAGGTAGGTAGAGTAGGTAAGAGTGGCTGTTGGAAATACCAACCCACTGAGGCCTATTGGCCCATTGTGATGCCACGTGGATCTATGATGCTCTTACTGATGGAACCAGTTTGAGCTTCTGACGAAGCGTAGGAGACTGTTTACGTCTATATATTTCAGATCGTTTAGGTCGTTGTAGAAGAAAGCTCCTAAGTGAAGTTTTCTTCTCTGGGAGAGAGCTGGACATGTACAGAGAAGGTGGAGGATTGTCTCCGCCTCCTCTTCGTCCATGCAGCTTCTGCAGAAATCGTTTGTAAAGACGCCAAGACTTCTTGCCGTGCTTGCCTATGAGGCAGTGTCCAGTGATGACACCTATGATGGCGCTGAGATGTTTCTTAGTTAGAAGGATCAGACACTTAGAGCGATTCAGATCCAGTTTTGGCCAGATCTGTTTGGTAGCTAGACATGTTGGTCCAACAGTCCACCTACGGTCTGTTCTTTTATTGGCATCCAGTTTTAATGTTAGTTTACACGCAGCGATTGGTATACCTATGCTACCCTTTTCCGGTAGAATAGGTAGAGTGGTTGCAATTTTGGCGAGTTCATCGGCTCTAGAGTTCCCTGGAATGTCTCTGTTGCCCGGCACCCAACATAGGTGAAGGTTGAACTGCTCTGCCATCTCCATAAGAGATGATCGGCATTCAAGGGCGGTTTTAGAATTTAGTGAGACGCAGTCCAGGGATTTGATAACGGCCTGACTATCCGAAAAGATGCGGATATCCTTTGCAGATATAACGTTTTTCTTCAGCCAGGACAGAGCTTCTTTAATCGCCAAAATTTCCGCCTGGAACACGCTACATTGATTTGGAAGACGGAAAGAGAGGCTTAGATTTCGCGTATCTGAGAAAACGCCGCCACCAACTACGCTATCGGTTTTAGATCCATCTGTGTGGATTGACTAGTCCTAGAGGCGAAGCTTACATGGAAGTTTTTGTCAAACCAAAGCTCAGGTGTGGTGTAATCAATGTTCTTTGAGAGGATTCCTAATTATTAAGAATACTGGCGTAGCTAAATGGATTATTTTTCCACTGTTTAGTAGCTGCAGTCGCAGCAATTTGCCTGCTGAAAATATCGAGGGGTGTCAAATGAAACAGAATGTCTAACATGCTGTTCTCTGGACTCTGCTTAGTTTAATGCAGTTAACCGCATTTTCTAAGGCCGTCCACCAGACAACCACGATAAGTAAGTATCGGTCTTACGACCGAGATGTACAGCCAGTTGAAAGCCCCGTTTATTCCCAATGGCTTTTTTACAAGAGAATACAGCTATTGTAGCTTTATTGACACTTTCTTGAATGTTAGGTTTCCAGTTTAGTTTTCTGTCAAAAATGAGACCCAGATATTTTGCTGCATCGGAAAACACTAAACTGGTATCGTTTATTGAAGGAGGGTCTATAGTTGGAATTTTGTATTTCCTGGAAAAGAGGACAAGATCAGTTTTATTCCTAATTCACAATTAAGATTTACTTAAAGGAGTTCTTTAATGGTAACGGCTATAGCAACGTCATCCGCATAGGCAATCACCCTGCTACCCCCCGCTTCCAGGTATATCAACAGTTCATTAGCCGCTAAGTTCCAGTGAAGGGGAGAGAGGACACCGCCTTGCGGCATACCTCTGCTGACACATCTTTTAGCAGAAGTCTCACCCAGTTTAGAGTTGATTATCCTGGTTTTTAGCATAAGACTGATTAGTTCCCCAAGTGAGTCGTCTACCTGCAGAGTTGACAGCGCAGTCGTGTTTGCGGATGTGTTGACGTTGTTAAAGGCACCTTCTATGTCCAGGAAAGCAACCATTGTGTACTCTCTACATATATTGTAGAGATCGTTCGATGTGGCTAGTCAGTGAATGCAGAGCCGTTTCCACTGACTTTCCTTTACAGTATATGTCGTATATGGATATCGATCAGTCGTTCTAGAGTTTTCAGAAGGAAAGATGATGGACTTATAGCTCTGAGGTCCTTTGGGATAACATGAGAACATTTTCCGGCTTTGGGGATGAAAACTACATTGACACCTCTCCATGACAGTGGAATGTGGATAAGTTCTACACAGCTACTCATAATATTTTCTAGCGCAGGCAAAATAATATCTGAGGACCTCTGTAGCTCGGTAGGTATTATACCGTCCGGACCTGCAGACTTGTATGATTTGAAGCTGTGCAGCGCCCAGAGCAGTTTGTTTATTGTGATCAGACAATGATTTTTGGTCCCGGTTGCAGTAGGACTGTTTGGGTTGCTACTGGCCGCGAATCGGGAGCTACCTGGAAAGTGTGTGTGAGTGATTCATCACTTGAGGTTGTCCAAGAGCCACCGATTTTTTTCAAACAGCTAGGCATCATAGGATTTTTCTTTGCCGTGATGCCTCAGAAGTTTCTGTGATTTTGACACAGATTGACCTCCAGGATTGTCGCTTTGCCTACCTCAGTTCTTTTTTGTATAATTTGAGGGATTCTTTGTATGAGTCCCAGTCAGTCACTTTTCTTGTGCTTTTTGCTAAATTGAAAAGTTTTCTGCAAGTGTTTCTGAGCAGTCCCAGTGCTGGTGTCCCCTAATGTGGCTTTTTCTTGCCTCTAGGTTGAATAAGAGGGCAGGAAGCGGCCATAGCCTGATTGAGAGCCAGAGTGAAATCTTTGACTTTCATGTCAAGCTCATTGGTATCATGCGGGGGACTTAACAGTTCAGAGGATAGTATTTCTGATAGTATTCCTCTGATTTTGGCCAATCAGTTTCCCGGTAGTTCCGGAATGATGGTTGACTGGGAGGAACATCATTCAGGCTGAAATGGATGTATCTTTGTTCTGAAAAAGAGTGTTCAGACGACACCATCCAGTTCATTAGCATTTGAGTGATGCTGTCAGAGACAAGAGTTATATCTAGCACTTACTGTCGTGTGTATGAGCCTTTCGTTTCATCGTAGCTCTACAGGAAATAATCGGAGGTAACCTTTAAAGTCGTATTCCGCTAATCGTCCTGCGTGGAACCACACTCGCATCGGACAAGCCTCATCCATATTTTCAAAGAAATACATATTAAATAATGATAGCTTGATGAGGGGAAGTGGTTACATAAGGCATATTGTAGGCATCTAATAGACAACTAATTAGACGTTTTCTGATGAAAGATCTGGCGCATTGTTGAAATAGTTTAAGTTTCGAACTACACATAGCTAGTTGTTAGAATTAAACACAACTTGAACACTTTGTCATGGACACATAATTTCTAGTTTTAAATAAATTCATTCTTCTTTTTCTGTACTCTGATGTGAACCGGATCGTTTTTCTCTTGACTTCCAAAATATTTGTCGAATAGCACACACCCATTACTTTCGTTGAATCTGAGTCTAACTTAATTCAGTTACGGACATTTATTAATCATTTGCTGTTATTGTTCCTTGGCTTTGCAGTCAGGTCATGTCATGAAATGTCAGTATAACGTCGATAATAGGTGATGAGTTAAGGATGACAAGCTCTTTTTGCCATTCGCATGCTCTATTGAGGCATATATTGTATTAGTTCATTTGGTTTCCAAACTTGCTAAGCGTCAGAATCATATAGGTAAACATCACATTAAAAGATCTCAGTCCATAATCACAAAGCATATCACGAGGGGTGATCAAGTAGTCCTTGCCTTTTTGAATTTCTCGCGTTGTATCTTGAAAAGGAACACTGATGCTGTCAACTACCATCTGTCACTATACTGAACAACCACTATTTTGACGAAACCGCGCCATTTAACAGACATTGAAAGCAGAAAACCGCATGAATGTTGGCGTGAATTCGTGTCAAGGAGTGTTTGGCGTTCTTCGGCTACAATTCGGACGAGTTTTTGCGCCGTCTCATAACCGCGGACGAAACATGGATCCACAACAATAAGATCATAGTGAGAGTTTTTGGAACTAATTGGATCGAATTAACGATGATTGATGGGAAAACGACAGCATTTGGCAAAGAAAAAAGCGCTCTTCCACCAAGACAATACACACGGGTTTACACGGGTTTCGCCATATTCTCAGGATTTAGCCCCCATTGACTGTTTTCTGTTATCATACCTGAAGAAATGACTCAGCCGAGAAATATTTGGCTCTTATGATGAAAACATCGCTCATTTGAGAAACGTTGGATGAAATGTAATGCGCTCACGGACTTATTAATCCATCCTCGTAATTATTTAAAAAATTATAGAGTTTCTTTCCTCTTGTTGTGAAAAGCTTGTCTTACCAGTGATCACTGTCGTTTCTACAAAGGATTTCAACATTAATAAAGCTTTTCACATTAAGATCACCAAATTGCCATAAATTTCCAGAATGTATTGATTGTTGGGACTGAACAGAAAACGTACATCCATCCATACATAGATACATTCCGTATGTTATATGCAAGACTTGTGTTAGAAGGTCATCAATCATTCTTGCTTTGAACCCATACCATAGAGCACAAAAAAGTAATGGGCCATTTGTTTTGTTTTCTCAAATTGCTTAGACCTCTTCTTACACATGTTTTGGCTGTAAAATACTTGTTTATCTCGATTATATTTAAAAACTCACTCATAAATGTGAGCAGACCTTCAAAGGTCATCGTTGCACCATAGCAGATAGAAGCCTCCAAACAGATAATGAACTCGCCTTTCCTGATTTTTTTGTTTTGATTTTTTTTTTATTAACATTTTCCATAAAATAAAATTTATTTTATGACGCAATGAAAATTTTTCGAGTCTGAATTCACTGTTAACCGTTATTATGGTTTCATTAAACCGGAGTGGTCAATGGACCATTACTTGATTTCATATTGATTGTTGTTTTGAAGAGCGACTTTTTTGCACCAGATTTTATTTACCACAAATAAGTTATTAATCTATTTGCCCCATTTCGTGGTACGAGTATATTATCATGAAGCCGTGGCGTGTACTTAATTTTATTTCTGATAAGACTCTCACAGTGAAGTGGCGGAGGATTTGTACTGGTTTTTCGTTTTTGTTATAGAGACAGAAATAGCTCACGGAACATGTTTTGCAATGTAGAATATGGTATACATAGTTTTTACTCTTTATTAATTTCGGAGACAGTAAACAGTCAGTTCAAAGTCAAGTTAGATTTAGGTTATGATGTTCAAAATATGACATGAATCATATAATAGAAGTTTTTTTAGATCACAGGGAGCTCTGGCTTCTTTGTCCACTCAATTAAATATGGTATTGCGAAAAATTAAGAGCGCGACAGATTTTATACATATAACATAGGTAGACTCAATTTACGCGATATTTACCACCACTACATCGATTTTTAGGTCACTTGTAATAGAGTTTGTAGAGACCAGCTACAAGCAAACTCGTTGGGTTGTGCAAGACGTCAATAGAAAACTCTATCAACGTCGAAAGAAACATCACTGAGAACCCGTTGAAGTTTAAACTGGATAACACGCTATCACGCGAAATGGGAATTCTTTAATATCGTGGTTGAAAGAATTGTGCGCAACTACATCTCAAGGCAACACCAGACACACAATATTTCAATAATCTGCCCAAGTTCTCGCATATACAGATAACATTGACATAATCGGGAAAAGCCAGGGGGATTTCAGTGGGACATTTGTACCTATCGGTCAACGAAAGTAAAACAATGTATCTGCTGTCATAATTGTTGATTATACAATGACGTTTCAGTCAGAGCATAACAATTGACATCTGCCATTTTTAGGTGGTTGAAACATATATCTACAGTGGTCTCCAGTAAGACATAAGCGCGGAGATCATGCGAAGAATAGTTTTTGCCAACAGCTGTTTCTACGAGTATTAATGAAGAAAGTAATTGAGTAGAAAAACCTTACCTCGAGCAATGAAGAAAACGCTATAGAAAACCTTCATCATCCTTGGAATTTGAAAGAAAACGCACAATGAAGAGCTATATCGGCTTTGCAGCCACAGATGACTGAAGGGCTTTCGGATCCATCCCAGTAGCACAACGCAGTACAAGATGTATGTAACTGGATAGAGCTACAGATCAAGTTGGCTGGAGACGCATTTTTATTGGGGTTGAGGACCCAATACGGTCAGTTAGATGTTATCAGAAGTAAAGTAAGTAGGGATCAGGGAGAGCTATGGAATTTTCTTTTTTTTTATACTTTGCGCGCGCTCAAGGGATTTAAGTACTCTCAAAATGCTTGCACACAGCTCGGGCGAAGGAAAATCAGGAAGGATAGAAAGAGAGGTACCGGTGAACGTTGGTTTTAAATGTTTGAAGGTTATAAAGACTAGGAAATAAAGAGCTAGGCAGGGCATTCCATAAGCGAGTTGTACGGCTTAGGAACGAATCACGATATTTTAGAATATGTCAGAAAGTGGGCTTGAGGGTATACTGATGAGCATTCATAGCGAGACGGGTGTTACGATTAAAAGTTTGAATGGGCGGAATGCTACTAGCGATTTCTACGGAGCACAGTTGGTGGAAATAGGGATAAAACAGAGTGAGACACAAGATATTACGTCGGTGTTCGAAGGTGTCCATTGTTTGAGTGATATGAGTTCTATCGCATGGTTTTGAAACCTATCTAGCAAGTGCAGAGATGTTTTGGGCGCACCCGGCTAGATGTGAGTATTGTACTCCAATTTCAGGCGGATATATGACGTCAGATCAGAGGGGGTAAAGTATTTCTTACCTAGATATTTCCTAGCGTTTTAACGACACCGGATATGTGATTAAACGTAAGTTTTCATTGACACACATACCGAGAATGGAAAGTTTATCGGTTTCGACGATGCAAGTGCCATTCATGGATAAAGGCTGGGTGTTTAAATTTCGATTTAACGACGGCACACAGCATTGTGTTTTGGAAGCATTAAATTCTACTCTATTAGTGTTTCCCCAATTAGTTATGCTGTTAATATCAGAATTTAATGAGTTTAACATACGCTGCCGTTCCAGTTTTACAGCCGAAGAGCAGGGGCGTGAGTCCGGGAACGAATATGAAAAGCAGAGAGATTAGAAGTAGCAGACAAGAGATCGTTGATGAAAATTAAAAAGAGTGTGGGAGGCAGAACGGAGCCCTGGAGCACCAGCATTAATTTTGTGAATATCAGATTTGAAACCATCCAAGACAACGCATTTTCGACAAAAGAGCCTGATGCCAAACTCTGTCAAATGCCTTGGAAATATCAAGTGCAACTATCTTGCTTTCGCCAGATTGATGTACGCTTTGGTTCCACTTTTCGGTAAGATATGGCATCAGATCACCAGTGGACCTGTTGCTACGAAAACCATATTGCCGGTCATTGAGAAGTTTTCGTGTTTCGAGATATTTCATGAGCTGACGGTTTATCGGCGTTTCCATGGCCTTGGAAAGAAGGGACGTAAGTGCAGTGGGCCTGCAGGAGGAGGGAGAGAGGAAGATTCGACTTTTTTAGGGACATGCTGAACAAATGCTATTTTCCGTCTTCTCGGAAAGAGTCCTAAAGAGTAGGATTGATGAAAAAGCTTACGCAATGGTTTTGCCAGCGAGGAGGAACACCTCTTCAGAAGGAGGGGTGATATACCATCTGCACCAGCGGATTTGTGAATGTTAAGATCTTTAAGAACTCTTGCTACTACACGAGTGCGAAAGTGGATTTGTCCCATAGCTGATTCGACGCACTCAAGTGTAAACGGAGACAAACCACAAGCTGGGAGTATTAAGCTGGTCGCAAAGTGTGCAGCAAGCAGATTGGCCTTGTCCAAAAAGCTGACAGCTGGAATGTAATTGTAAATGAGCGTTGGGATGGGGGATTAGGCAGAATTTCTAATGTTTTTGATGAACTACCAAAAATTGTTACTGCCTTTGGGACATTGCAGTATTTTTTGGCTCATTTTTGATCGTATTGGAATTTCACACGCTTGAGAAAGACGTTGCAGTCATTCCTGGCTCGTTTAAACTTTTTTTGGTTTTCCTCTGTTGGGTTGGTCTTGAAGGACCGAGAAAACATTTCTCTATATATAGGTAGAAAATATTTTCAAGATATCTACATCTACTATGGCGTATATTGCATAAAAGCACTGTGTACTTTATATGTGAAGTGTTTTTCTCACTGTGATAAAGTCAAAGCTATCATTTAAATAAATAGTTAGTAACGTTATCGATGTAGAATTCACAGGATTTTCTTAGAAATTTACATTTGGTATCAACTCCCTCCTCGATTTCAATACAAACTGCATTAAATGTTCTTTAAAGATCAAAGATATCATTTGTTTAAAATAAATAAAAAATAATAAATAAAAAAATAAGCCCTATTTCTTGACGAAAATTGTCAAAAAAAGGGGCGAATTTATCTCTGCTATAAACCGGAAGAACATTCTTCGTTTTCTATTCGAACAAAGTATGTTGCTCAGATAAAGAACTATTCCATTGTACTTTTCATATATTTCTTTTACTGAATTATCGTAGATTTTCGCCGAAAGATGCGGCAAAGTTTCAGTGATAAAGTGCATACAAACCAGCCTTATGCGAGCATATGACACACAATCACAGAGGAAATACTCCGATATTGTGTCACTTATGTCCAACATACTTAGGTGCTTAACAAAGGCCAGGAAAGTCATTGCTATTTTAGAGCAAATTCGAGAAGTAATCATTTTATCTGCCAAGAATAATGTCGTCGGAATGCTCACAAATAAAAACCTGACGGTCAATGGAAACTTCAACCGAGGACACAGACAGTCATGACCCAGGTACGGGTCCTAAAAATCTCTCCTATGGGTATTGTTTAACAAGTTTATCAGCAATCTCGTTTCCTGCAATCCCATTGTTATCTGGGACCCACACAAAACTCAGTGAATTCTGCGTTCGGACTACGTTCAGAGAAGACTTGCGTTCTCGAAATAACTTTGAAGGTTCAGCAAAAAGCAACGCAGCTGACGCAGATACTTCACCCCCTCTGATGGTTTGTTATAATATGCAATAGTTTATTGCCATAAGGATTGCGTATATATACACTAGGAAGGTAGTCACTAATTTTCCTAACAATGTAATGTTGTCGTCCTTTATCTAGTCGCAACCTAGATCGGGCTTAGAGCCAATCTTCATTCAGTTTCTGACTCAGCTTCTGACCGTGGGCATAGCTGATGTCACTGCATTTGACAGCATGTCTATAAGACAAGTTGGCACACTAAGTCTATGTAAACTGATAGAGGAACTGGCCATATCAATACTTCTACGGAGTAGTCAGTTGTGCTAGAAAAATGAGCCAGACCGTTCTTTAGAATCTTGTTAAAGCAGCATAGATCTTTGGAGTCTTGTAAGAGCAGCGGCGCGGTATTAGGGTGCAAACTTGTTCCAGAATAAATCCAAGAGTCTCTTCTGGGTGGCTATTCCAATGTCTTGGCGAAAACTTCGTTATACTCAGACACCCGAAAATGCCCTGGAGTTTTACGATGCGGCATATTAAGTCCAAGGAAACTTGGATGAGACCCAAATAGTTTCTTTGGGAAAACGGTTGGTGAAGTTGTAAGCACTAGACGAGCCAAACCTTCTGGCGATAAAGAAAACTTTCAGTTTTGAGAGGATTGACTGGAAGGCTATTTCTAGCCGAAAGGACACACGTCAAAATATAGAAAAGTGATTTTAGTGATGACCTGTCCTCGAGCTATACTCCTGTGATCGGATCAATGCCATAACAATTGCTGAGAAGCAGCAAAAGATAGCACACCGGAACCGCACTTTCAATAAAAAAAGACAAACCTTCCAACAGAAATTGGGTAACTAATAAACACACTCGTATATGAGTCGTTGGCCTCATGCAGTGCTCTTTTAAGCATATTTTCAGTATATTTTTTTGTGTATTTTTAAAGACTCGCATCGAATTAAGACAAGAAGGCACGCTGAAATCACATAAGTAGTTAATATATTTTGCATGCATGAGATCCTTGTTCTTCCTTCTCGTTCTCCTCCTCATATAATACAAACAAGAGGAGCTCGTTACTTCCTTTTAATCAAAAATCTGTTTGTATCGACTCGTACATTTGAATTTATATTTTTTGCGAGAGAAAATCAAATAATTGCAATATTGAATTTCTTTTGAAAGATGCCATCTTTAAAAGAATCTTTCGTAGAAAATAATTGTGTAAGTTTTCATCATGACAAGCTCTTTTTTGATTCTGTTTTTGCGAACAAAAAAATTGAAAAAGTCTATTTATCCGGAAATTTATTTTCCAGAGAAAGAAGAGACTAAACAAATGTTACTTGTGGTAGGTAGAGCATATTGTAACGACTTTATGTGCTTCTCTTTGATATTATTATATTATTGTATTATATAAATATTATTTGCCTTTGATAGCTTTTTGTTTATCCTGCTATATCTTTTTTCTTTAGGATCATTCACACAATACTTTACTTTTTATTGACGTGCTAGACAACACCTGATGTTGTAAAGACTTTATTTATATTGATTGTATATATATTTAATTAAAAATTGACAATTTCTCCTTTTCTTTTATAATCGTGCCCGATCTGACCCGAAGTTAGTTGCTTTTTACAACGCTGTAATTAGTTCACTTTCTCTGTCCGGGACAAATCTTGCAGTCAAATTGTTGACTACTTCTAATTAAGCTAGTGCTTTACAATTTTGCACACATTTATAAGTCTGATGACAGTGCAGGGTAGTATATCTAATACCGTTATAAATCCAATATGACGGATGGCGCAAGATGAAATACAGGGCAGTACAGCTGATAATGCAGTGATGCATTTAGAATCAAAAACATTAGAACAAGGTCAAGCGTACGAGGTGTGCTCAGAAAATAACGGAAATTTTTAAATTTCGCGGGTTTGGAGAGTCCGATTGTCAAATTCTTTTTTTATTATATTGGTATACATGCCTCTGAAGTATGATAAAATTTTCAGCCGTATTCATTGTTTACTTTGTCTGTGGCAGCCGATAAGGTTAGGAGTGTTTTTATAAAAGAAACGGATCAAAGAATTTGTATCAAATTTTGCGTAAAGAATGAAATAAAGTGTAACGAACGGTGTGGAATGTTCAAAAAGGCTTATGGTGAGTCTGCTATGAGTAAAACAAGAGTTTACGAGTGGTATAAGTATTTCCAAGATGTCCGTGAAGACTTTAAAGATGACGAACGCCCCGGATGCCGCAGCACATCAACAGCCGATGAAAAAGTGCAAAAAGTGAAAGAAGTCGCTGATGATGTTGGCATATCGATTGGCTCATGCCATGACATTTATTCAAAGGTTTTGGGTATGAAACGCGTGGCAGTAAGGTTTGTTGCAAAATTGTTGGACTTTGAACAAAAACCGCGGCTAACGGAAGTTGCTCAGGAGTCACTAAATGAAGTCAACGACGATGCAGAATTACTGAAATTCCAGACATGGCTCCGTGTCACTTTTTCCAAAAGTAAAGAGAACCTTAAAGGGTCGTCGTCTTATAAGCATAGATGACATTAAAAGCGCATCGCTGAAAGAGGTAAAGGCTACCCGAAAGATCGAGTTTGAGAAGTGTTTCGGGGGATTGGAAGAAGCGCTGGCAAAAATGCATAATATCTAATGGGGACTACATATTTTGAAGACGACAACATTAATGTACATAGACGAATAAATAAATATTTTTTTTCAATTTCCGTTATTTTGTAGCGCTTAGCAGCGTGCGACCAACAAATGGTTTAAAATTACAACAGCTTGATACAAGAAAATTAATCGGCAAAACACCATGTAATATGAAAATACTTGAAGAAATGAATTACGTGAGAAAATACTTCTGTGTACTAAACATAAAATAATTATTTTTTTTTATAATTTTCTAAAAAATATTTCAAAATTTATATATGTAGAATATCGAAGCAAAAAGCGCTGAACACAAAAAAAAAATTAAACTCAAGAAGTGGGTGGCCGTGGCTTAAGTGTTCGTGTATTGGCTTCCCAACCGGACGGTTCGGGATTCAGTACCAACCATGACCGAAAGACTTTTTTTCAGGCAACTAAAATCTCGTGCGCTGAATGGTTGCCTAAATACCACCTTGATCAAAACGAATTTATTCAGAAAATTAGAAATACAAGTTCCATCTTATTTGTCCCCTTCAAAGTAATCCCCATCGACTGCAACACACTTATACCAGCGCTTGATCCAATCCTCGAAACATATTTTTGTTCGGTTTTCAGTGCTTTCTGCAACTTTTCCATTACTTCCTCTCGGCTGCTGAAACGCGTTCCCCGTAGTGGTTTTTTAACTCGATTGAACAGAAAGAAGTCACAGGGAGCCAAATCAGGTGAATTCGGTGGCTGTTGGATGGTATTTGTTGCATTTTTCGTCAAAAAATTACGAATAATGATGGCACTGTGCGACGGTGCGTTATCCACGAGTTTTCTGCCCACAATTCTGGTCTCTTTCAGCGAATTGCTTCACGCAAACGTCTCATAACGCCCAAATAATACTCTTTGTTTACTGTCTGGCCTTCTGGCAAAAATTCATGATGCACTACACCGTTGTAATCCATGAAAACCGTGAGCATTGCCTTCTTTTCTGACTAAAAACGACGTGGTTTCTTTGGTCTCGGCTCATTTGGTGAACGCCATTCACTTGCCTGATGTCTGGATTGCGTGTCGTACTCATAAATCCACTTCTCGTCTCCAGTAATGATCCTTTTGATGAATGTGGGATCGGATTCAGCGGTCAGCCTCGCAAATCATCTCTTTTGCGACGTCAACACGGTCTCTTTTTTGCACGAAATTGGCATCAACTTTGCTGCTATACGACGGAAACCCATTATGTCTTGGACGGATCCATAGGCAATGTTCAAGTCCTCCGCTATCTCTCTGATGGTTAATTAGCGGTTATTGACAAACATTTCTTTTACTCGTACTTCATCAATGTTTTCGTCGGTTTTCGATGTCGATGGTCTGCCACTGCGTTCATCATCTTCGATTGACTCACGACCATTTTTAAACCGTTTTCTTTAGAGAATCATTGCCGAAACACTTTTCCAACATTTCCAACGTTCTGGTGCACGAAAAATCCGTTTTTTACGCAAAATTTAATGTAAGTTCGTTGTTGCAAATTTAAATCCATTTCTAAAATTGTAAAAAATCGCCAACACACATAGAGATAGATGTACTCCTGGCTACGTAACTTTTGCAAAGGCCAAGCTATGACGCTAAGATTTAGAGGGAATGCCAACAACAGATTTATCAACTTAACAAAATAAAACAGAACTCAAATCGGAACAATGGGGTCGCCACACAGTGGTGTCCCCCGGGAACTTTCTGATCAAGGTGGTAGTTGTTCGCGCTCAATGTGTACGAGTATGTATAAATTTCGAAATACTATATTTTTATTATAAAATCATAAAAAGAAATTGTTTAAAAAAAATATTTTTTTTATTTCCTTTCCCTGCACTGCGGGCTTACACATTTATCAATTTCGTTTACAGGCTCGACCAAAATTACTCCAGTGCCCTTACTTTACTACACTACAATATTGGTAAATAGAAATATTATGCAACCAAAAAACATGCATGAGTTATTTTTGTTTGTTTTTTTTTTCTTCAAGATACATATTGTCGACATTTTTTCACGAAGCATAATCACCTATAGAAATTAAGTGTAGAATAGTTAGTTAAAGTACTGGAAAAAGACGAGAGAGAGAGAAAAACAAATGAAAAATGTTCATACGAGTTCACAATTTCTTGCGCACTAAAACAACACTTTTCATCGTGTTGTCAAAAGTTAGTGGGTTTCGTTAGTATTTCCGGCTACAGTTTCAAATTATTTAGGGAAATTTTTATGATTTATTTTTGCTTGAAACTTACCAAGTTTCCAACCAGATATATGAGACAAAGTTATAATTTATAGACATCCGTTTAGGATATTGTGCCGTTCACATGCGACTTAATTTTTTTTTTATGTGCAGCATACTTAGGATAAAGGTTTTTCTTTTAGTTCAGAGTAGAGTACATTGATATCAATTCGTTAACATTAGTACGTAGTCTTTAATGGATTGGTCATATATGTACATTGTACATAATAGCAGGACGGTATGTATGAACTTTTACCGTGAAACCTTCCATATGCTTTTTCTAAAGCCATTGACCTGTACTTGATTTAAGCGAAATGGATTTGGTATCTGCTTCAAACTAACCGGAAGCAGATACCAAATGTTTATCCTGAGAAGGTGGACTTATTTGTTTATCGATAACATACGAGTATATTTTATATTGGCCTCATAATTTCAGAAGCCAACAATATTGGTTTTCTTTTACAAATTAAGCGTACGAAAGACTTGTAAAGGACACAAAAAACTACCCAATTTACGACATTTATCCCACGATAGGGCAATGTGCAACATTGTTACCACAATTCTCTTGTTCGCACTTTGGAACGGTAACTCCTTCTATATAGATGTTAAGAATTTAGTTTGCGGGTTGTGAAAATTAAACAGATTTTGAATACTGCCAACTTTAGCTTCGAATTTTCCGGTTATTCCCGTTTTTCATTCAACTTTCATTAGGATGTTATACTCGTATATGTAAGATATCTCAAAACTCTATTGAGTGGCTTCCTCAAATCCAGAACTCTCAAAGCAACGCAATATACATAGTATTTCTGCATCACTATACGTAAATTTTGAATTACGCGGCATGTCAACCTGCCTCCCGCAAAGGCAAAAGAAAGTTACTTCGTTAAGTATCGTATTTAAGGACTCTATCCACCTATTGCAAATTTCGTTGTTCTCTGTTAGCAAACGTTCTTGTTCGTCTTTATTTATATTTTTCGCTGATTGAATCCCTTGTGAGTTATTTTCTTCACAATTTTAAAAATACTAACCAGTTTGTTTGTGTTTTGTAAACCTTCTTCTATTGCTTGTCGAATATTTATTGACTGTAAGGATACAGTTCTAAGTCCCGATACAGTGCCCCTACTGCTAGAGTATATGTTCTAACTCTACAGCTTTGGTTGCCTATTTTGGGCACAGTTTGTAGTATAGAGCAAGACGCACTTTATCAATCACCTGCATCGTCATCAGCTGGAAAGAAAGTGCCATCCATGTTGACATCCAACCTATACACAATTTGTGGTTGCAAGATATTAAGGAAATTGCAGTGGATTAGCAGTCAACGAAAATTTCTAGGTAAGAAAGTTTAAAACGAAAAAGGCAAACAAACCATAAGAACAAATATCATTCCTTGCAACTTTATCACTCACTTCAACTGCAAATATTTAAATTTAAGAAATTAGTCTCATCTAAACGATTAGCAACTTAATTTTAAAAATATGCTGAAACTTCAATTAAATATTGGACAAAACTATTGTAGATGATAATATGGATCTTTATATTGAACATTAGGAAGTCCCTAATAACAATACTAAGTATCATAATCACGAAAATCATTTTCATTTTTTTCCTCGCAATGGTGCTTCAATCATGCTATCTGCAATATCTATTTAACAATTCGAATAAAATTTGTTATCTCAAGACCTTGGAACAAAAAAACTGAATTGCAAATGCTCAGACCACATCAAATAACTTAATTTTCTTATACCCAGAGATAACATAACTATAGAGTTTTACTGTAATATATACGATAATAAACTGTACGATAAGTGCATTGAAATGGACTATACAGGTCCTGGCTGTGTCAATACAGTCGCTGATCATCAAACAAATAATAAAGACAATTCTACAAAATTACACCAGCTAATTTCATTGGGAGATGGATTTCATTTAAATTTATTAACATGTGACAAGAATAACGATTCAATTTGCTGAATGTCGTTCCTTTTAATGTCATGATTCGCTTTGGTTTGTCGTTCGTAAAGTCTTCACTATTTTGGTTTCATTATTTAAACCAACAGTAATTTCAATTAGTTTTATTTTCTACTAAAAAGAAGGTTTGAAATAAATTAAGTTGGGCTATAAAATCTTGTACTACCTACATAAAAGCGAGGCAAAGTGAAGTTTACTAAATTGTGCAAAAGAGTAGGCTATGCTGTAAAGGACTTTTTCATTTTACGCACCGAGATTGATTACAAATTGATGATGTTTATCCAGAATCTAAAAGAGGTTTTTTGGTATCGTTTTTTTTTTAAATTTGGAAATTTGGCTTTCTGTCCAACTATGTACTTAATGGGGTTTTTTTCCCCTCAATGAATATCTCGCCACATTGAAAGAATTAACTCCAAATGATACGAAAACTTTTTAGATTTCGAGTGACACAAAGCAGAGTATTACTCTAGGTAAGTCAACATATGAAGAGATAAATAGACCTTAAGGCCTTAACTTTGTTAAGACGAGGGTTGTTTGAAAAGTTTCCGACCGAATAATGATACAAGAGATTTTCTCTCAAAATTTTTGAAAAAGTCTTAGAGAAGCAAATCCTGAACCTGAACTTGTTCTACCCGAAACAATCAGGGTTTAGAGTAAATCACAGTTGCTCTACAGCTATGGTAAACCTACTCGACGAAATAAGGCAAGATTATGACAAGGGCTATGTTAGTCTCCTTTGTCTGCTTGACTTTTCGAAAGCTTTCGATAGGGTAGATCACAACATCCTAAAGTGGAAGCTAAAAAAACTTGTTTGGTTTCAGTGATAGGGCTGTCAAACTTATTGGTAGCTATTTATCAAGAAGATTTCGGAGAGTTACCTCTGGCAGCAAATCTTCTTCTCTAAAAGCTTTAGTTCAAGGAGTTCCTCAAGGGTCAATTATTGGGCCATTATTAGATATTCTGCATGTTCATCAGTGATCTCCCATCAGTCTGTACGCAAACATCTGTCCATCTTTATGCTGACGAGGTTCAACTTCATCTAGGGAAACCCTTTAACCAGCTCTCTGAGCTGGCTCTTCTTGTTAATGAAGATCTATCCCGAATATACTATATTGTTTGGTCCGTCGTTAATGGGCTGCTTCTGAACCCACTAAAATCTCAAGTTATACCAATATCTAAAAGAAAATTTAACTTACCAGATACACGTTTGATCAATAATAAAATTACTGCTGTTGAGCATTGCACTAGTCTTGGCATTGTTATTGATCGTACTCTATCAGGCTACAGTCATACTCAAATAGTCATTGGTCGGATTTACGGATGTTTACGCAAATTATGGCTATCGGCTTATTTTACTCCGGTCGAAACTAGACGCAAGTTGGTACTAGCATTAATAGTCCCAATCATTATGTACGCTGATGTTGTCTACAGTGCCCTTGACTCACTGTCCCAGCATAAGTTACAAGGTAGCATTCAATGATGCGGTGCGCTACGTATACGGCCTCCGTAGATATGACCATATTTCTGAACACTCAAAAAAGCTATTAGGCTGCAGACTGCAGCAATACATCAATACAAGAAATTGTATATTCCTACATAAAATCATTAACAATAAATGTCCGTCCTGCTTATTTAACAAACTCGTCTTTAATCGTTCTGTAAAAAATTTATGTATCGTTCCTTTCCGCCACAAATATTTGAACTCCAGCCGTTTATTTTTCATTCATGCTGTCAAACTATGGAATTCACTACCACCGCAAATCAAACTCATTTCTGACCGCGAATTAATATAACGTTCCTCCGGAGTTTCAAAAAAAACAACTTTATTCCATTCTTTACAACCAACAAATGACAATGAATCTTTGATTTTATTCGCAATTTATAATAAGTCAACAAAGTATGAAAGACTGTGGGAACGGAAGCTTGAATTTGGTTCTCACACGGTTTTTCTTATGGTTTAATTTTACAAGTTGTGAAAAGCAAGCATGTTATCAAGAAAAGGTTTAGTGTTACAATAAATGAATTTTGAAAAGCAAGCACTTTAATTATTTTACAAAAAAGTATTAAGAGTAACATATGTATGTATAACATAACTTTGACAAAAGAGTATTATTAGTATGTATGTAACATATAACTTATTGATGTACACAATTTGATGTACATAACTCCTCCCGCTTAAGATGAAGCGATGGCCATGAAAGGCTGTTACTTGAAGACTTATCATGAGCTGGAGCTTCTAAATTTATATCATCTGTTTGTTGACTGGAGGCTGCATGATTCTGGCGACATTTCTTTGTATAGTTGATCAGGTACAAAATTAGCAGGATCATAGTTACTACAACACACATTGAAAGTGAATGATTTTGTTGTTGTTTAGTGGTTTCTGCCAGGGTAATAACTTCTGTGTTAGTAAAGTTGTCCGGGGTTAGTCTACTGGTGTTTAATCGATCTATAGGATAATATGAACTTATATTAGTGAATATTGAGGATATAATTTGTATTCTATCCCAAAATAAGTTTGTGTTGCCCTTATATACCACGTTGTTTAGGGTTACATCACATTCTTCGTAGTGCAGTAAAAGTGTTCCTGATATTAACTTGGTTTCGATTCCACACGTGGAGGACATTTCTATATTGGGAGAGTTTACTAAAAGTATATAATTTTCTTCTGGTTGCATGATGTTGGCTTGGTTCAGGTCTTCCGTTAAGAAACAGGTGGCTCTTTTGTTTTTGATTATGTTTGAAATGCACTTCTCCGTTGTGATATTCTTTAGGTTTCCTTTTGTGCAGTAGAAAACTTGTTCAATCATTAAACATGGTTCGTCAATCAATTGGATATAACGGTCGTTTATTAGGACATAGGGTTTGGTTATATTAATTGTAAGGGTTTTGTTTATAGGTAATTTGATTAAATGGTACAAGGTGAAGGATTCTTCGAACAGGATTGGTAATTTAATATTAAATATGATATTTGTATGGTTATAGTAGGCCTGTAGACTCAAGAATTCGTATATTTGTTCATCCGAAGAGAACTTTATTTTCTGATTTGCGATATGTTTATGTATAAATTCTAATTCATTCGGATTTAAAATTTGTTTAGGGACTATATTAAGTTTTGCAAGAGTTATAGATTCAGCGATTTCTTGTAAATGGTTCGTTAGTATTTCAATGTTGTAGTTAGTTTGATAAACATATTGCATATATTGAAAGTTTTCTTGATCGGTACGAATTCTCTGGGACAATGCTAATTGGTACTTTGTTAAATAATCTTCCAAATCCTTCTGTTGTGAATTTATATGTTCGGTTATGTTACTAAACCTTTCTATCATTTTGTTATTAATCTGGACCTGTTTTGTCATTTCTTTGTTCATGTCCTGTTGATTAGATTGTAATATCGTTTAGTTTTTCCATACATCGTATTAATTTAAACACTTTACTATTGGCGAAGTATTTGGAGTATACTTCTTGAACTATTCTGAAAGTATCATCGTCTGTGTAAATGGCTGTTAATTTATGGGGGTTTAGATATTCTTTGAGGATTGATACAATTATTTTTTCGTTATGGAGATCAGGTTGCCTAAATATACGTCTACGTTTTGTTTCGAAAAGGATATTATAAATCATGGAAGGCTTAACAATGCAGTTTGTTTTAATCAAAACCAACTGTTCCGTAAACTCGTTGAGGGGTCTTTCTGAAATATATATTCCGTCGTCGAGATTTTCATGTGCAGAGTGAATGGTAGACAAGCTTAAACTGTTTTCTAAATCATTAGCGTTATTGTGTAAGGATATATTGGAATTTGCAAGAGAATTTGTATCAGTAGATGATTCATTAAGATTAAGTTCGATACGACTGAGTGCGTCGGCATTTGTATTGGCCGTGCCCTTTTTATATACTATTTCATAATCGAATTCCTCTAACCTTAACCGCCATCTGACTAATTTTGAATTCGGTTCTTTTAGTGAAAATAACCAGTTGAGGGGTTTATGGTCAGTTATAATCTTAAATTTTCGACCAAACAGATACGGGCGGAAATATTTAGTAGACCAAATTATGGCCAAAAGTTCCTTTTCTATTGTGCTGTAATTCTGTTCTGTTTGAGATAAAGTTCTTGAGGCGTAGCAAATTGGCTTGTCAGATCCTATTGGGCCTTGACTAAGAACAGCACCAATTGCAACGTTACTAGCATCGGTCGTCAAATTAAAACTCTTACTAAAATCAGGGTATTGTAATAGTGGATCGTTACTTAATATATCCTTACAATGTTCAAAACATTTAACATAACGGTCGTTGAGGGTTATGCTTCTTCCTTTCTTTAAGCATTCAGTCAATGGTTTTGTTATATTTGAAAAATCTTTAATAAATTTTCTGTAGTAACCTAGCAGGCCAAGGAAGGACTTAATCTCCTTTTGAGTAGTGGGTATCGGATAATTTTTTATTGCATGAATTTTACTGGGATTGGGCTTAACACCATCTGGTGTAACTACATGACCAAGAAACTCTACTTCTTTACGTAAAAATTCTGACTTATCTAATTGAATTTTTAGATTGGCTGCACGTAATTTTGAGAAGACCTTTGCCAAATTTTCGATATGCTCTTGCAGCGAGGTTGAGAAAACTATAATATCGTCCATGTATACTAGGCAAATTTTGCCTTGTAAATCACGTAAGATATTGTCCATTATTCTCTGGAAGGTTGATGGGGCATTTTTGAGTCCAAACGGCATTCGAATGTACTCATAGTGTCCATGATCAACCGAGAATGCGGTTTTTTGAATGTCTCTGGGATCTACCTCGATCTGGTGAAAGCCGGAGGCCAGATCTAACGTAGTGAAATACATGCATTTCCCTAATTTATCGAGAATCTCCGTTATATTAGGTAAAGGATATCGATCGTCTATCGTTTTTTCGTTAACCTTACGATAGTCGACAACAAGTCTCCATTTCTGAATACCTGATGCGTCTCGCTTTTTGGGTACGATCCATATGGGACTACTCCATGGGGAATAGCTAGGCCTTATTATACCTTGCTGCAATAGGTTTTGAATTTGAGACTGTACCTCTGTTTTATGTATCTCTGGATATCGATAGGACTTCGTATATATTGGAACGTCGTCTTTTGTTTGTATACGATGTTTAATTACGTTGGAAAATGATAACTTCTGCCCTTCTATGAAGAAAATATCATCAAAATTTTTGCACAGTCTAAGAATCAATTTCTTTTCTTCATTATTAAGGTGATCGACCCGAAGTAATTTAGTTATGTCGGTTCCAGATAGAAGCTCAATTTGATTGTCAGTTTGACAAATATTTATATTATTAAATTCTTCGAAATTTTTAAATTTTTCTACCTTTATTGGTTGTTCTACAAATAATTTTTGTTCCATATTAGAGTTGTTTATTACCTCCAATTGACTGTACCATTCTTCAGATGTATATATTCCTTCAGGTATTTCTAGAAAATCATTTATTTTTGTTGGCTTGATGTATATTTCGCCATTTTGGATATCGACCGGTAATGTAACCAACATTTTGGATCTTGCTGGTATCATATAGATTTTTGACATTAAATTGGGTTTAAGCAATAAGGGAATAGCTGCACTTTGAGTTTTTAATAGTTTATTCTTAAGATCTATTGAAGCATTTAATTTCGCTAATGTTTCTAATCCTATCAGGCCGTCAAAATAATTGTGAAATTTAAATAAAAGAAATGTAAACTGTTCGTTAGAATTGAATTCAGAGAATGCCGGAAATGTGATTTGTTTATTGAGTTCATGTGTACTCAAAACAGTGGTGATTTTAACAGTGTTAATATTTTCATGATATTGGGGATTAGTAAGTTCGGGGTCAATAAAATTAGCAGAGGCTCCTGTATCTATGAGAAACTTTAGTTGTCGACCAAAAGGTGAAGTCACATTTATGTAAGGGAGAAGATTGCTACCGTGTTGATTAATTTCTAGGAACCCGTATTGTTTTCCGAGGCATTGGAACGAAAATTTTTGTCATCAATTTCATTCTCATGTATTGTTTCATTTCCAGTGACCTGTGGAACTTCATCATTTTGAATTTCTTCAATTGTATAATGGTCCAAATTAGGTTGGTGGTCGTAGTATCCATCAGGTAACACATATGTGGGATATTCTTCCCCATAATTTTCCTGATTTTGTGAAAAACTATGTACTTCTCTTATAATGTATCTGGGATTTTGCATTAAATTGTTTCTTTGATAGGGTTGTTGGGATTGTACTGGTTTCGGAAGAGTTTTAGCATTACCGCTAGATATTTCCATTGGAATTGGACGTTGCTGTTGGTAATTGAAATGTGGTTTGGATGCAGAAATGTTTACTATAGGGTTATTGAATCTCTTTTCTTGCTGATTGGGAGACTGAAGATGGGGTATTTGCTGTAAGGGCCTTATTTGGGGTTGATAAGGTTGAGATGGTTTAAACTGAGGTAAGTATTGAGGAAAGGAACTATATGGCTGTGTAACTGGTTGGTATGGTTGGAGCCGTTGATTTTGTGGGGGTCGTTGTGTCAGTTTGGGGAATGGTAGTGGGTTTGGTAAAACAGGAGGTTTCGGGTTTGTATTTTTTAAATAGTATGCGTTTTGTTCCTTGATACAATAATTTAATGCCTCCACCAAGGTTTCAGGTCTCATGGCTCTGATTGTTGAGCCCAATGGTTCTTTTAATCCTATAAGAAATGTATTTAAACACATTTCTGAATACAGCGACTTTTTTGCATCTATTACAGCTATATGTTTTTCATGTATACGGATATGGTTTGTCATTGTTGACAACAACTCAATGATCTTTGAGTAAAATCTCTCAACAGTATCATTGTCTTGTCTCAATCCATGCAAATCTCGAATCAAAGATGATTCATTCCGCTTATCTGAATAGTGCAAAATTAAATTAGCTCGTATTTGCTCCCATTCCGTCGGAGTCCCGTACATATTTAACACTTCATTGGCCTGGCCAATGATTTTGTTTCTAATAGCTCGTAATATAATGATAGCATATGATGTGCCGTCTAACTGAGGTATAAGCTTCAAAATTTCCTCTACGTTATTTATAAAATCATACAGAGAACGGGGGTTACCGTCGAAATGTGGCAGATCTTTAACGGCATCTGGTATACGTAAGCCATTAAATATATTGTTAATATCTAAACTACTTAATTGACTACTACTTGTGTTCCTATTACCAACGTTTGTAACAACGTTAGCGTTTACGCTTGAGCTTGAACTATCTAAATTCATTTCGGAAAGATTTGGAAAACTGGTTTTTACTATTGCACTAAGTTTTGAAAGATTATTTGTCTCTAGGAACTCGCACCGATTCGATTCTAAAGTTGTAAAATTGTTTTGAAATTCGTCAAATCTATCTAAGGATGAACAATAAGGTTCTTGAATCTTATTTCTACTTATTCTATTTTTGGGCATAAGGATTATAAAGGATGAAGAAAGGAACGAATGTTAACCAATTAACAGACTTACATGCAAATGATTATAGTCATTATCATTCTCTAGCCGTAGGTTCCAGGAATTAAAGATTTGAAAACCACCAGGAGTCAGGATCTGCACACTTCTTGGACACGATAAACCTTCGTTATAATAACACTTGCATTAACGAGAATCACTTTCTCAAATAACGATTGCCGTCGTTACAAATGCACTTGCAATCACCAAGAGTCTTTGTACAGTCTTTAAATGTCCACACACTAACCGCAAGAATAACGATAAACCGTCGTTATTGGTATTGAATGTTCATTTAATATATCGCACTCCCGTATTCCGATTAATTTTAAAATGGATACACTTGTATCCTACCGACTGCGCCAATTAATATAACGTTCCTCCGGAGTTTCAAAAAAAACAACTTTATTCCATTCTTTACAACCAACAAATGACAATGAATCTTTGATTTTATTCGCAATTTATAATAAGTCAACAAAGTATGAAAGACTGTGGGAACGGAAGCTTGAATTTGGTTCTCACACGGTTTTTCTTATGGTTTAATTTTACAAGTTGTGAAAAGCAAGCATGTTATCAAGAAAAGGTTTAGTGTTACAATAAATGAATTTTGAAAAGCAAGCACTTTAATTATTTTACAAAAAAGTATTAAGAGTAACATATGTATGTATAACATAACTTTGACAAAAGAGTATTATTAGTATGTATGTAACATATAACTTATTGATGTACACAATTTGATGTACATAACTCGCGCAATCTTTAAAAGTGCAGTCCTCTCGCATTTCTCTTCTTTAACTACCCATCCTTAATCCCTTCTTTGTTCCCTATAATCTCTACCTCTTAAGTAATTTAAACAATCTATTCTTGTATCGTAGTTCAAGGTTTTAAGTTATAAATGTTAAATCAGTTCTACTTTCTACTCAATTTGTATCTACTCGTAAGTACTAAAAAAGATATTAATCTTATTGTGCATCCCAAATATTTAATAAATGAAATGAAATGAAATACAAGGAACACGTTGTAAAAAGGATGTTCAGCAGTAATCTCCTATACGAGATTCCGAACAATGATACAAGACATTTTTTTTCTCAAATTTTTTTTTTTTATTTTTCTACATAGTCTCCTTGTAACTCTACACACTTCTCCTAGCGATGCTCCCATCTCTCTAACCCGTCCAAATAGTATTTGGCGTTTTTTCCTGCAAAATAATTGTTCACGGAGGTGATTGCCTCCTCATTTGACGAAAATCTTGGGGCTAGATCTGGTGAATAAGGCGGATGGTCAAACAGTTCAAACCGTAATTCAAGGATTTTCGCCTTGGCAACCGCTGAGGTGTGAGATGGTGCGTTGTCTTGGTGAAACAGGATTTTCTTTTTCTGCAAATGTGGCCGAGTTTCCGCAATTTCTGCCTTCAGCTTGGCAAGTGATGATGCGTAGTATTCTCCTGTAATGGTTTTTCCTTTTTGAAGATAATCGATTAAGATAACTCCTTTACTATCCTAAAAAACAGTCGCCATCACTTTCATAGCCGAAAAAGCAGTTTTTACTTTTTTTGGAGCCGGCTCGCCCTTTGCAGTCCACTGTTTTGACTAAATTTTTGTTTCGGGCGTATAATGGTGTATCCAAGTTTCGTCTACAGTAATTAATCGGCGCCAAAACTCGAATTTATTGCGCCTAAACTGCGCCAACAGAGCGTTGGAAATGTTCATTCGAACACGTTTTTGGTCTAACTTAAGCAAACACGGCACCCAAAGGCCGGACAGCTTTCTCATGCCAAAATCTTGATTTAATATGTACCAAACACGTTCTTTGGACATTTTCATAATCTCTACTATCTCTCTCACTTTAATTCGGCGGTCGTCTAACACCATTTGGTGAAATTTAGCAATGTTATCGTCAGTGGTTGCAGTTTTTGGATGTCCCGAACGTTCATCATCTCCCAAGCTCTTATGGCCACGTTTAAATTCAGCTGCCCAAAATTTCACTGTGGTAAAAGATGGTGCAGAGTCCCATACACAGAGGCCAACTCATTTTTGATTTTCGTAGGCGTATTGCCTTTCAAAAACTGCTGATCCAAAATAACTGAAACTTCGGTAAGTAACTATCAAAAGATGCACAACTAGCAATCACTAGCTTTTATTGACGAGTGCCGCTATCTTTACGTCGGAAACTTTTCACCCAACCCTAGTATAATCATCGCACACTGAGGAAAAAAAAAATACACATTTTCATCAATTGGGGTTTACTACTATTGTAAATTGTCAATTTTTTATTGATTCATAAAGTATACAGTATAGGGTTATGTATGGAATAGCATATCGGATAAATGGCCTCCACGGCTTTGCTGGTACATACGCAGTCTTTTGTCGAAATTTTATATGACAGTTTTGCGTAAATGTGGCTCAATTTCGTTGATACAATGCTCAATTTGCTTTCTCTAGGCTTTAGACTTCAAAAATTAACCCCTCGCTGCATACGAAGCCATATTTGGACTCCGTTTATGATTTTTTTATAGGCTTATTATATACGAGTACATCATCACAAAAAACTAAATTATATCAAAACCAGTGTTTCATCGTAAAACGGATCGTTAATACTCGTAATTTGTACATTGTACAATTGTGATCTGTCAAATATTTTGAAGGTTATGTTCAGCGCGTGCGACGCGCCGGGTGTATTGAAAAAAGTGTGAGTAGTAAATAAAAAATAAATATCAAAAAGGTGAGTAAAGTGGTGAAAAAAATAAAACTACATTCTCTGGACTTTCTTGAATACGGGAAAACATTAATTTTTGCTTTTTTTTTGCTTTTTTTCTCACTTTTCCACTCCTGGTGATGGAAACGTGAGTGATGATCACATTGATTCCGATTGTGATGATGATCTTAGTTCAGTTCCAAAAAAGCACATTATCATACCCGAGTCTGACTCTGATTTTTCTCAAGAAGACGACGTACCTTAGATAAATTTACTGCATTACATCAAAATCCAGAGGAAAAAACTGCTAAAAGGGTTATTTGGAAAAAGGGGAAAATGCCAGCATACGATGTTAACAATTTCCAATTCTTGGGTAACATATGTAGATTTATCGGACACTATATATAAAACAACTGAATTCTCCTGCAGACGTTTTCAAGTTCTTGTTTACAGCTGATATGATTAATTTTATTACTTAGCAATTTAATCTCAAATCTGATCACAAAAAACGAAATGGAAAAATTTATACTAATTGTCATGTTTATGTCCTGTGTGAAGTTACTGGCAGCGGGGAAGTATTAGTCAAAAGAAATAGGGGTGTCGCAAGTTTATGAAATAATAACGTGTAACAGATTCGAAGCTATCAAAAGATTTTTACATTTTAATAATAATGAGACTTTTGTATCCCGTGGCCATGACAAATTATTTAAAATTCGGCCTTTGGTTGATATGATACCTGGGTGTTTAATGTTAGTCCCTAAAGAAGAATATTTAGCCGTAGACGAACAAATAATCCCTACCAAATGTCGTCATGAATTAAAACAATATAACCAGCTAAACCTCACAAATGGGGTTACAAAAACCAAGTCCTGGTGGCGTTAGTGGCTTTAGCTAAGACTTCGACGCCTTTGCTGGAGACCAAAGCAATTCGTACCCTTCAGACGCGCCAGATCTTGGCGTAAGCTCAAATGTGGTCACTCGATTGACATCCACAGTTCCACGACATCAAAACTACAAGATTTGTTTTGATAACTGGTTCAACAGCCCAAACCTTCAAGTATACCATATCTTTACAATAGCGGTTTACTTCACTTAGGAACTGTGCGACTTAATCGTGTGTCAAACTCAAATATTCCTACAGAAAAGGAACTGAAGAAGCGAGGTCGCGGAAGCATGGAAAAAAAGGTAGCAGTCATAGACTAAGTAAAGTTAAGCCTGGTTTCCTGGTTTGATAGTAAGAATATAAACCTTCTTTCAGCCTACGTTGGAAGCGAGGCAACGACAACAAAACGACGTTATGTTCGACAGGATAAAAAATATGTTTGCATACCTTCTCCGCAAGCTGTTGATGTTTATAACCAGCAAATGGGAGGAGTCCATACTGGGTTATTACAGAATCCATTTGCGGTCTTGTCAGTGGTACAAAAGGATTTTTTTTCACATGGTAGACATGTCCCTTGTAAATGCTTGGTTGTTATGGCGCCGAATCAATGCAGACGTAAACACCTACATGACTTTATATGATTTTAAGCTCGCTGTTTCTGAGCATATGCGAAATTCAGGGAAACCTGTTATAATAAAGAAACGTGGTCGCCCATCAAGTAGTCTCGGAACACCGACATCCAGACGGAGCGGCACACCCATCGGTTTGCCTGACTCTCCAGTACCCGCGAAAAATCCACGACAAACTCCTACTAGACATCAAGGTATGCCTTTGGATTCGGTACGTTCTGATGGGATTAGCCATTATCCGATTTGGAAGAAGAACGCCCGATATTCACATTATGTGAAAAATATAATGTTTTTTTGTGTTATAATGACAACGCAATTGTTATAAAGATTTTCACGAAGTATAAGTAATTGCATACGAAGCCACATATGACTGACTGAATTTTAGCTACAGTGCATACGAAGCCATATATGTAACTTCTAAAATATAAGTAAATAATTTTTTTTCTGAGTTTGATCTCACCATTTAAGGTTAAATAAACACATTTTCGCAAAAAAAAAAAATTTTTGTTTTATCTCTTTAATAATTCATGCGGTAAGGGGTTAACTTGCATGATCTGGGCGGCCAATTCTGATCACCAAAACGGGAAATTATACGACCAGGAAATGACTCATGCTGTAATTGAATTGTTTCTTGAGCTGTATGGCATGTGACACCGTTTTTGTGAAACCACATGTAGTCCACATCTATGTATTACGAGGGCGGGTCAATAAGTCCGTGACTTTTGGATTAAAACTGATTTTTTGATAAAAAAATAATTTTATTTTTCAACGTAGTCTTCCTTGAGCTCTATACACTTTGTCCAACGCTTCTCCAATTTTTTTATCCCTTCCAAAAAAAATGATTTGTCGAAGTCCTCAAAATGACGAGATGACTTCATCATTGGAGTCAAATCTTTTTCCACCAAGCCATTTCTTCAGGTTTGAGAACAAGAAGTAGTCGCTCGGAGCCAAATCTGGAGAATAGGGTGGATGAGGGAGCAATTCATAGCCCAATTCATGGATTTTTGCCATGGCAACTGCACATGTGTGCACACTTGCATTGGCTTGGTGGAAAAGAACTTTTTTCTTGGCCAAATGAGGTCGTTTTTTTTCCAAATCGTCATTGAATCGGTCCAATAAGTTGGCATAATATTCCCCATTGATTGTTCTTCCCTTTTGAAGGTAGTCAATGTGGATTATCCCGCGTGCATCCCAAAAAACAGTCGCCATAACTTTATTGGCTGACAAACCCACCTTGGCCTTCTTTGGCGCCGATTCACCCTTAGAAACCCGCTGTTTTGACTGTTGTTTGTTCTCTGGTGTGTCGTGATGGATCCATGTTTCGTCCACGGTTGCAAAACGGTGCAAAAACTCCTCCATATTGCGATTAAACAACGCCAAACCTTCCTGTGAAGTTGTTACACGATTGCGTTTGTGGTCGACTGTGAGCAAACGCGGCACCCATCTTGCGGAAAGCTTTCTCATGCCCAAGTGATCATTCAAAATTGAAACCACTGAGCCACGCGAGATCCCTACGGCTTCCACAATCTCTCGCACTTTCAATCTTCGGTCGGCCAACACCATATCGTGAATTTTTTCGATTGTTTCGGGTGTAGAGACCTCAACTGGGCGTCCAGGACGTTCGGCATCTTCAGTGCTTGTACGGCCACAACGAAATTCAGTAAACCACTTTTTTACCATTGAAATCGATGGTGCAGTATTTATCAAGCTTAGCCTTGGTCTCGGTAATGGTTTTTTTTCGCAAGAAATAATGCTTAATAAGCACACGAAATTCACTTTTTTCCATTTTCTCCTCAAATTAGTGAGTAGTCTGATAAAAATAGCTGTCAAACACAAACTAACTGACGCAGCAAGTTTAAATTTTGACAGGAGTCAACTGACAAATGCCTGTTGACAGGAGCAGTGTTGCTGTTTCAGTAAAGAGGTCAGAAATTCAAAAATGCACAGAATTATTGACCCGCCCTCGTATCTTGCAATTTAGGCATAAAAAACTGGATTATCATGTCACGATAGCGAGTACCATTAGCTGTTATTGCCTGACCAGGGTCATTTTAAAAGAAAACTGGTCCGGTGAAACCTCTAGCCTAAAATCTGCACCAAACAGTGACTCTTTGTGAATGCATTTATTTCTCAACAATCACTAGCGGGTTTTCTGAACCCCAAATTCGACAATTCATATTCAGCATCCACTTGTTATTGTTCCATAATCCATTCAACGAACTCTCGTTCTTCAATAACCCTGAATTGTCAGCTGTACTAACGCTGTCTTTTTTTATTCGTTGACAACCGCACAGATGGCATAAAATTAAAATCATGCTTGAATTTTGGGACACCCTTTACATCCCAGTTCGAAACTTTTGTTTGAACCAAACCAGCCGAACCGGAATTCATGCGGTTGGGTGGTGCGTCGTCCGTATTATATTGGTGCATGCAACCTTTACTAGGGCGAGCATGAAAAAGAAATCACACAAACAAATACATTACGTATGTATTTATATGTAGTTTGGTTTTGGTTTATTATCATATTTTCTAATAATATTCAACTTTAATTGTTCCTAACCTAACCTGTCTGTCTGTTGGTATGTCGTTTTTCTCCATACCATATTATGCCTGTGGGTACGCTTCCAATTTTGTGGATTGGAGATACGTTTTCAGTGTTATAGGAATTTTTGGAATTATGTAGGTATGCAGGTATATTTTTGTGTACGTTTTTAACTACTCTACTACAACAAAAAATAAATTCGAAAAAGAGATATTTACTCACGGATGTACGCAACAAGAAATCTCGCCCTTTGTGTTTCTGTACACCTTTTGCTGAGTGAATTTCAATTTTTTGATGTTTGCTTTTAATTCTTTTGTTAATTCGCTAAGAGCAGTAGATATTTTCATAATAAGACAAGAAGAGCAAAATAAAGCAACTCGTTTCGATGGCTAAAGCAAACGTTATTTTCATCAAACCAACTAGGATCTCGTATGTCTCGTTTGTCTAATCCATTTCAAAGTTATAGTTTTCCTAATATTTTGTGAGTGGAGCACTGTCTAAAAATTACATGAAATATTTTGAAACGAAACTATTTTGAGAAAAATGTTCGCCAATATAAAAAACTCAGAGAGATATGTTGACATATTTGTTTCATTATATTTTTGGCAGCTACAATTTGAACAACAGCTATATTTGTAAAACATTTTATGAGATAGATATGCTGCAAAATATCGGATTGCAGTTATTTCCAAAGAAACATTATCTTGCTCTAATGTTCTGGTTATACCATGCTCTTCTAAACTTTTGTCGCAACTGAATTCTTTCGACTCCATATTCTGTATGGTATCGGTTGATTTGGTTTGGAAAGCATCTAGACTTAGAAATTCAACATCGTCATCATAGCAGTTACCCAATGGAGTAATAATAATTTTTGACATGATAACGTTAAATTCATATACTGAGGGATTTTTATTATTGCCACTCTTTATGCGTATAATAAAAAACAAAGTTTCTAAGACGTCTTAATAAATTCGGAAACGATTTTTTCGAAGAAACCGACGACCACTTGCTTCGGAGTGCTTCATGCGCAAACAACTTTTGTTGGTTTAAGCACGTTTTGAAAGACCCATACAGTCGACTGCTGTTTAGTTTCGAGTACATGTGCATGGATCCATGATTTGTCGCCTATCACGATCCTATAGACGTCTTTTGAAGCACCGCACAGTGGCCGATTTCATACGTCTGTAGCTGGACAAAAGTCAAAAATGAACATATTTTTTTTAACTTTTTTACCGTTTAATTTAAAGAGCAATATACAAATAACTTGTTCAAAACAACAACAGGGACTAGCACTCAAATTTGCAACTACACTTGCACTTTGTTATTATGTGTTCCAGTTGAGAATTTGCGTTATCACTGTAAGTACAAGTTTTTATCGACTAAAGAAAATTAACCAAAAAAGCTAATATGTCAAAAGTAATCCACAAAAAAATTAATTTCGTATATATATTATAAAAATTAAGGCGTGAAAGTGGTGTTTACATGCAGTAATTTAATGATTTCTAAATTAATATTTTTTTTTTGTATAAAGAACGATTAAAAAAAAGTCCGACATAGTCTGATCACAAAAGTCATTTTATTATTTATTTTCAATCTTTCACTTTAATTAACAATAAACATTACATGTCAAAAACCGCCATAAAATATATTTTTTCCTTTATAAAAATAGCAATGCTCTTCCAACAGAGAGGCCGTCACTTACAAGAAATGAAATGTTTTTATTTATGCGCGAGAACGGACTTTTCAGATCGTCTGTTTCTGATTGTGCGGATGAAGTAGTAAAGTTTATTTATTCAAAGCTTTCTATATTGGACGTAAATGAGGAACAACATAAAAAATGTTTCTGTTATATGAAAAACTTTGTCACTAATTTTTCAAAATTGGGTTGCAAAGAAACGTACGCTTCATGTGTTCTTAAGTTCAGAAGAGTGTTGGCTATTCAAGCAATTTCAAATGCCTATAGAAATAGAAGAAAATAAGGAAAAATCTCAACTTGGAAGGCCAGAAAAAACATTTCAAGAAAGTGGATTTAAGTCTAAAAAAAGAAAAATTCGAAAACACATGAATAAGTCTTCAGAAGAACTGTCCGTTGCAACGTAAGCGAAGCTAAGACAAGAAGCTAAACGTTCTATGGCCGAGGTCGTAAAAAAAGCTGTTGGCAGCTTACCCAAAAGTCAGAAGAAACTTAAAGTACCTCAAATAACAAAATCAGCAATCCCGTATACTGAAGAAGTCTAATGACTGAATTAAAATTAACGAAGCATCAGTGTAAAAATCTTAAAAAAAAAAAAAATGCTAAAGAAAGAAATGCGAACATATAGTAGACCCTAGCTATGACTCTATACTGGAATCAAAAAAAGATGTTATCCATTTATTACATCAATTACAGTAACCTCATCTGAAATCAAGCTACAGTCCTTACTGGATTTTACTGTGCAGCGTGAAAATGGCGATACTTTTGAATGTACTTGGAAGTGGGGAGTTGACGGTCGTGGGGGACACTCCCGCTATAAGCAAAACTTTTTAGTTAATCCTTCCGGAAGTGAAAATGCATGTTCAAAATGATGGATAAATTCAAGAACTTCATCACCAAGATACTGCCGACCACTAAGGTTTAAATTTCCTAAGGAAAGTTCAGATACCACTACAACAGAGTTCAATCGAATGGAATCTGAAATAAATATGCTGCAACCCACTAATATAACTATAAACGGAAAAACCATGAACATATATCAGTGCTGTTGAAGACAATGGTTGACGGTAAAACTTGCAACGCAATTATCAAAAATAAAGCTAGTGCAGTTTGCTACATACATATGCAAAGCATCTCCAAAGGATATGAATGATTTGTAGAAATGTTTAAACAAGCCCTACGATAGTAATGCATTCGGACATGGTTTACAAACTCTTCACACACACATACGATTCATGGAACAAATGTTGGCAGGAGAGGAGGCCAAAAAACTGGTTCAAAATAAAAAAGTCCATCTTCAAAACCAGCTCAGGAATGAGTTGAGAATATTAGTCGATTTTCCAAAACAAGGAGGGGGTGACACGAATGATGGTAACACTGCCCGTATAATTGGTACTAGTTAATCTTTCATCCGGATTGAAAATTGACACAACCAAATTCCGAAACAGTCAAACTATTTGTCAGCAAATATAATTGGTCTGCCTGCGAGCGTCCATAAAATACTTATTCATGGTGCTGACGTTATTGAGAACTTCGCTATTCCCATTGCCCAACTGTTGGAAGACGTTTTTGAGACCCGTCAAAAAAACTACAAGCTGTACCATGAAAGCTTCTTACGAAAGATGTTACGGGTCGCACCCAATGAGGATGTTCTTCATAATTTGCTAATTTCGTCCGAACCTATTGTATTATAAGTGAAATAATAAATCTTTGCCTTCTGAAGCATTAGATATGTTAATAGAATCATAAATAAATAAAGTCTGCATTACAAAAATTAAAAAAAAATTCATTTAATAGTAAAATCCAGCTAGCGAACATAAAACGGCCAGTGTGCACCGCCATCAAATTTTATCAACATTTTCAACATGCAATTATATAGTATCCAACGCGAAGAAATATGTTCAAATGTTCATGCAATATTAAATGCATACGAGTGGAACTAGCGAAGCAAGCCTCAATTTCACGAAAAGCCACACGATCTTGTAATATCAGTTCCTGCACAGCATCGATGTTTTCTGGCACAACAACCAATTTTGGGCGACGTTCACGAAATTCTTTCTTGAGCGAAAGACGACCACGATTGAATTCGGAAAATCAGCGAAACACAGCAGCCCAAGATGGTGCTTCATCACCAAAAATAGAAGCGAGGTGATCGGGATACTATTATCATAAAAAATCATCGCACGAAAGTATTTACGAATTAATTCCACTGAGATGAATATTTCAGTCTCTGTAAAAAAAAAAGCAAGTGCACCATTGCAAATGTCAAACTTTACGATGCTGATGTCAGATTTGACGTATCTACACCGATGTTGTGTGATTGTAAGCCGCATTTTATATTTTTACTCCATTTTTCAAAATGTTTTTATAATATTGTTTAGCCAGCTCAAATAGTTAAGGCGATGAGTCATATTTATAGGACTGGCGGATGTCCTATTAAACACTTGATTTACTAGACGAACTCTCATTTTTTTCAAATGCATTTCGAGTAACGTGAGCACTAGTGAATTTCGAGCATGTCTTCGCAATATTTTCTTTTTCTAAATTATAAATTTTCTTGAAAACGTCAATAGAAATCTTGAATTCTAGGGTTTCAAAATCTTTTAAGATTGATAAAAAGTGGATATAGACCAAGAGCCTGCAGTATAGATTTGGCAGTGAAGGATAACCAAAAAATATGTACATTTATAGGCAGTATTTATTAGTGTAATATCAAACAAGGCAGTCTGGCAGTCCTCACTGGCGGACGAGGAAAATAACAGTACTTTTAAAATGCGATATTATGCCCAAAAGGTATAGGGGAGATAACTATTTAATTTTTATTGAAAACGATAGAGCAGAATTTGTTTGCCTTAGATTCATTTATGTCAGACGTTTAGGATGCGCCTAAGGCCACGATAGATGCCATCAAAGTGTTTGAATTATGCCGAATTATGTATAATTAAGGTAACCATGCCATTTTTACATAAAACATAGAACAGAGTTATATTACAATATTATGAATGTACGGTTCCAAGACGTTTACGGTGCGTTTAAGGCAGTGTCAGGCACCGGTAAAATAAGCAAATATTCCATTTTTGCATAACTAACATAACCAATTTTTTTTTTCTCTCAAAAAATAGTTGAACTCTTCCAAATTACAAAAATATGAACGCCAGACGTTTTGCGCGCGACCAAGTTCTTGTCAGACGCGTCCAAAGTAACTAAGATAACAAAAAACATGAAATGTAGCCGATCGAAAATAACTCATAAAATTACTATTTTTATGCGTAAACACCAGAAATTGACCAAAAATATAATAGAATACCCGTTCTTTATAAATATACTAACATCAGATACTTCACCTATCGCCAAGTCCTTGCTAGGCGCATTCAAAATGTCCAAACATAACAAAACCATCCAACCTTCACTTAAATCACCAATCATACGTCTAATAATTCAAGTGCCACCTGAAATTTCTAACAAGTAAAGAACAATTTCCACCGATTGCTAACACATTATATTGTAGTACTCCATCTGTTGTCAAGACTTTACCAGATGCATCTAAAATATTTTTTGGGTACAAAACATATGCAAAATACACGACTGCGAAAAATACATGAAAATACTGCAATTTTAGTGCAAACGATTGTTTTTCTTAAGACTTACCGTCTTGTATCTTGTAATTGAAAAAAAGACGAAACTTTTGGCTAATTCCAACAATTAGTCGCAATTTACCCACGACATACCTGAATCGCTAGAATGTCTTACACGTTTAGGGGAAGCAAGATCGTCCAAATCTAAATCCTACTGACTTTCAATGCTATCCAAAATTAATGAAGGTACAGCATCTCTCTTTAGCATTTTCCTATCAATAACTTCGCAGAAGAAAGATGTTGGCAAACGAAATAACTTCGCTCACTCTTAAGGCCACATGCTTGCCTCTACAAATGGTTTAAAATTAATTTTTCTCATTTGATGGGCAAGCAAATTAGAAAAATCCCGCTTCGTTTTCTTGCATTGTCCCGATTTGTACTTGTTGTGACCAAAAGTTGAGAAAAAATAGGAATCAATCCGAAATTTAAGGCGAAGCATCAGAACACCAAAACTTTCCGCTCTATTCAGAAATACGAGTATATCGAAATTTCCCTCAGATCAACTAAAAATAGCAATTAAGTTAGAACGGTTTTATTCACTCGAGAAATCACGCAACGACTACCATATTACGATATCTGACTACGATGAGTACGAATATTACGAATTAGATGTTTAAATATCTACTTCTGTCTGTTTAACTTTACTGGATGGATTTCTCCCACTTTATTTCGCACAGATGGCCCTCTGATGCAAATATTTCGGGTATCAATTAATTTGTTTTGCACTCAAATTGTCATTGTTAGTTTGGGTTTGGGCTTCTCTGCAATCGACATTCTGGAGTAAAAAAAATATCTAAGTGCAGTAGTAGATTTCAACGCAGATTTGCAAGAGAAATATAAATTTATAAAAAAAACAAAATTTCTGTGACCGTTGACATCATTACAAAAATTTGGACTATCGAAAAGAAACGTTTGCAAATCAATGCGCCGAAAAATATATTGTGCGCTGATTTGTTTTCCAATTTTCACAAAAACAAATATACTTCGGCTTCAGAATTGGATTGCTGAAATCAAGTCCTAAATTACTTGAAGAAATTACTGCCGAAAATAAAAACCTATACCTTCAAAATTGAAAGGAAGAGCGATGTCAATGCTGGTGCTAGTACTTCCTCTGCAGATATGGATTTGTAAATGGAATGTCGGAAATGATTGATATGTACTCGCACATTGCTTTGTTCTTTTGTTATATGGTATGTCTGTGTCAGAATATTTCTCTTTTTAATGCTGATCAGAAATAAAACACAACCGCTCGCTTTTAATTCACAAACGTCCGTTAAGTTAAATTTATTTGAAAATGACACTTCAATGTTCTTGAAGTTGGCTGCCCTAGATGCAGGGTTCTATTCAATTGGTGACAGCTCGGCCAAACGATCATACCTCAGACATCGTTTCACTATGTATGGTCCTTTATACCGTGGTTCCAACTTGTGAGACTCACCACTCGGCTTTGGAACTGCCTTCACGAGCACTAATTAACCCTCTCGATATGTTGTAGGCGACTTATGATTACTGTCGAATCGCCATTTCCACTTCTCCCGTTCCCTATAAATTCGTTCTGCTGCAATCTCTCGTTTCGCACCTATAGGTTGTTCGTCATCGACATCATGCACAGCTTGAACGAACTGGTTGATAATGATGTCTTTCAACTTGAAGTCGAATACGAGCGCAGCTGGACAAAATCCCGTTGTTGTGTTGCACCACGTGTTAATAACCCATTGTAGATTTCTTATCTCCAAGTCCCAGTCGTAATCGCTTTTGTTCGAAGTCCGAAGAAACTGGAGAATCGTCTGGTTGATCCGCTTGATTTGTCCGTTGGCCCGAGGAGTGCGCACTGCTGTTTTTATATGACGAATGTTGTTCCTTTCGCAGAAATCCTCGAACTCTTTCGACGTGGAAGCTGTTCCACGTTCGCTTATCAGAACATCTGGTAAACCAAAATAAGAAGTTAATTCATTTAAAGACTTAATTACCGGTCTTGTCTTCGTGCTCTTCAACGCTTTGACAACCACATATTTACTAAAAGCATCAGCGATCCTCAAAACATGAGTTCTTTGGAAATGGAACAAGATGGTCGATGTGAAGCTCGGATCGGGTTGACATCGTATATGTGCAACTGCCCTTCTGATGCTCCTGGCGATCGTTTATTGTAGCAGCAGTGAACACATGCAGCTATGTATGATTTTACATAATTCCTCATCCTTCGGAACAAAAGTGTGTTGCTGATACGCTGCATGACTTTATCGACACCGTGATGACCCATGTCATCATGAAAGTGCATAACTACTCGCCAACGTACACCTGATGGAACCACAAGCTTAGGTCTGTTTTTAGTTTTCTTAAAAAGTCGCCCGTCCTTCATAACAAAATCCTTCTTAAATGCTATCTCGTCCCTTTGTAATGCACCCATAATATCAACAAGTCTACGATCTTGACTTGCATACAATAAATCCAATCATCATGCTCGATTCCAATGTTCAACACGTTCGCAGTCATAGTCGATAGTTCACATGCAGGTTTCACTGGTCCACGGCTAAGCGCATTAACATGTGTCATGCGGCTTGCACTCCGATGAACAACTCCAAAATCAAACTCCTGTAGACGCAACCACCATCTGCCTATCCAAGGTATAAGTGACTTAGATTCTCTCACGGTACTGATAGCTGAGCAATCGGTGACTACGGTAAATCTTCTTCCCAATAAATACATCCTGAATCGTTCCAGTGTTGCAACTACAGCGAGTACCTCGAGTTCATGACTTGCGTACTTTGATTCAGCTGGTGTGCATGTCCTGCTGAAGCAGAATACTGGTTTCCATTCGTTATCGTTGTCCGTTGATTGAAACAATATTCCAGCAATTCCCACGGAGCTTGCATCTGTGTGCACATCTTAATGTCGAACACTTCCAATCCAACACAGGTTCGCAGCACAGGATTTCCCTCAATGTGTTAAATGCTGTCGCTTGTGGTTCCTCCCATCGAAAAGGAGAATTTTGCTTATTCTTTTTAAACAGTGACATCAGTAGTTTCGCGATTATGGAGAAGTGTTGAACAAATTTGCTAAAGAAACTTGATAATCCAATGAATCTTCTCAGTTCATTAATGTTTCTTGGCTGTGGGAAGTTTGCGATCGCTACCGTTTTCCGCTCGCCTGGTTTAAGGCCGTCCTCGGTGAGCTGGTGACCCAAGAAAAAAATTTCGTTTGTGAGGAACATACATTTATTCAATCGCAGAGTCATACCTGCACGTCGCATAAGTTGTACGAATTCCGATAAAATTACAACCCCTTCCTCCGGTGAATTCGATGGGATAATTACTTCATCCACGTAACTAAAAACCTTTCCCTTCAGCGGCCTGACTAATTTCGTTGTCGCCTCATGAAAGACACAGGGAGCATTTACAAGCCCAAACGGCATGCGATTAAATTCCTACTGTCCACTGTTCGTTATGAATGCACTTCTCTTCAATTGGTATCTGGTAATACCCAGACATGAAATCCGAAACAGTGAAAAATCTTCTATTGTCGACATCGGGTATTGTATCTTTACAGTAATGGAGTTGAGTCCTCGGAAGTCCACACACATTCGATCCTCTCCAGTGGATTTTTTGACGAGTACCACTGGCGAAGAGTAGGGCGATTCACTTTCACGAATAACTGCGCAGTCGAGCAGCTCTGCCACAATATTATTAATAACTTCTCTCTTAGCGAAGGGTATACGGTATGGACTCTTGGCAATCGGTGTCTCTGACATAAGAGAGATGTTCATCGTTGTTGTGTTGCATTCCCCTAATTTGTTGAGCGTTGCACCGAAACAGTCATCAAAGGTGTTGATCAGTTCCAAGATGCTATTCTTCCAAATTGTTGCCGAGTTTGATTGTTCCTGTGGATGATTCAAGATGACATGCTTCTTTTCTTACAACTAGTTGAAAATTGTTGTCGTTCAACGTATCGTTTCCCATGATAACTGCGTGAGGGAAGATGTCGTCATCTACAACCATTAGTCGATGTTCGAACTGTCGATTGTCCATGGAACTGTGTGCGTGAATGCAGCTGTTGCCTGTCCATGTACCTCCACCAAATCCAGTCAGATTAAATACGTCACAAGGAATGATCAGTCCAACGTTATTCGCAACGCGTCGCTGGATAAGGGAGATATCGCTGCCTGTGTAGATAAAGACGATGACGTTGTGTCCGTTGTTTTTCGTTCTATTGTTGTCGATTTCTTCGCTTGATATTATTCGAAGGATATCCTTCTTTGGTGCGTTGGAGGTTGATTTGCCTCTTTCAGAACAGGAAATTTCGGCGTGACCAGTTCGGCGGCAATTCGTACAACGTTGTTTGCGCTGTGGTTGTGGGCAGTTGGAAATGGAAATATAACCCGGTTGCTCACAATTAAAGCATTTCATCGGTCTTGCGTTGTTCGTTGACTGTGCGGTTCGTTGAGATTCGGTTGTGAAACTTCTATACGTTGTAGTTGTAGTTGGACGATTAGCGATGAATCGATCGATGGCGTTTCTGAATTCGTTGAGTGAGATGAAGTTTGAACTCGCCAACGCGGTCTGCAGTTCTACGTGCTTCATCTCGCTCCGCATGTACGTGATTATCGCTGAATCAGACAGATTGTGCTTTTGTCCCAGTGTGCTCATTGTAAAAAAATAATCGATCGGCGATTCCGAAGATTTGCGAGTACTTTCAACCATAGCAAAATTGATGTCAGCTTCGCTCATCGTTTTGCCAAAGTCTTCTACCAAACGATTGGTGAATTCGTTCCATGTTTTCATCGAACCTACGAGAGCTTCTGACCATATCTTCGCTGGACCTTTCATCTTTGCTTGACACACAAACAAAACGCTCATCTCGTTCCAATGGTATGCTGAAATTAAAGCGTTTACTTGTTGCACGTATTGTTCGGCTGTCGGTGAAAGTTGATCGGATGGATTATATTCACATTGGACAAAGGCGGTGGTGGATTTAACATCATTGACGACAAAGATGGCGTTGAAGTAGCGGTTGACGTTGCTGCCTGTGGCATCGGCGTTCCGTTAGTTTCTCTGAAATTTAAAGCAGTAGCAAAGAAGGATAATTGCAATTGCAAACCTTGCACCAAATTCGTTAAATTGGTGATGTCGGTCCGTATTGTCGCTATCTCCTCTTAATCGTCGTCGTTGAGTAGATACTCGTTCGGAATTTCGTCGCTTTCCAGAACGTTCTGCACGCGCTGAATGAGAACCGTTCGATTGCCGGTGGTTGGTTGATTATTTTACCTTAGAATCAATTTAAGATCCTTTATCCGTAATTTGTTGATTTTTGTGACGGTCATGGTTGAATTTTTATAAAAGAAAATGTTTGTTCATCCCACTTGATGATGAATATTTGTCAGAATATTTCTCTTTTTAATACTGAGCAGAAATAAAACACAACCGGTCTCTTTTAATTCACAAACGTCCATTAAGTTTTATTTATTTGAAAATGACACTTCAATGCTGTTGAAGTTGGCTGCCCTAGATGCAGGGTTCTGTTCAATTAGTGACATCTGTATGTAAATTATTTGTAGTTAAAAGTGGTCAAATTGACTAATAAAAATACTTGTACAACATTCCGAAATTTCGATTAAGATTCCGAAATACATTACAAAATTTCACCAAAAGTTGTTTGGTCGGATTATTTATACCTACTCTCATTTTTTGCTGGGCATTTCCTAAGATTGTGAAAGGTTGAGGGGATGTCAGTCATGGATGGTCCACAATGTTCTATCCATTGCCTGCATTGTCTTTTGTATTTAGTGCAAAATTAATCACGAATGGCGACTGAAGAAAACAAAAGAACTTTAACATCGAGGCTCGAGAATGAAAATTAAATAGTGTACATATGTAAATACATCAAAACTCCCAGGAAAAAATTAATAATATAAGTCGGGACATACTTATACTAAACAGGAAACTCTGGACTTCAAATTATTTGACATTTTCTTTTTTTCTTTACAACTCTGTCTTACAAACATCTCTCAAATGTCGACGACGAGTAAAAAATTAAATGAAAAAATGAAACTAAGAAACTGGTTCGCTTTCGCGAGCACGCTGTGATTGTTTTATGTATGAAGAAGATGGTTGAAACCAAAACAATAAAATTTTGCACGGTTTTGGCTGTGCATTTGATGGCAATCGGCACAACGCACAACAGCATACGTTCGCAGGAATTGAGTTTTTTTTCTTTTCTGTTATTGTACGAGGGGCGTTCAAGATATTCTCGGTATCGGGGTGAAGCTGTGGTTGCATATATAAATTGACTTATCTATCAAGTAACACTATTATTTTAGTGCATTCATGTAAAATTTCATATAAATGTGATTATTAATTCGCGTTTTATCTCTAGTTAAACAGAATCATAATGGCAACTAAGGCGATGATGGTGAAAATTGAGCATCGCGCTGTAATTAAATTTCTCACTAAGCAAGGAAAAAGTCAAAAAACTATTCATGAAGAGATGGTGGCTGTTTACCAGGGTTCCGCACCTTCATTATCAACTGTGCAAAAGTGGTCAAGTGAGTTCAAGAGAGGCAGAGAGAGCATTGAGGACGACCCCCGCTCCGGCGCCCCGGCTACTGCTTGTACGGGAGAAAGCATCAAAGAAGTCGAAAAACTTGTTCTTGAGGATGCCCGAATAAAGGTGAAAATGATGGCAGAGATCACCAAGCTTTCAATTGGTACCATTCACACCATTCTTCATGACCATCTTAACCTTTCAAAGGTCAGTGCAAGGTGGGTGCCACGAATGCTCACAGCGCCTCAGATAAAAAGTGAGAATCGCATGCTGTAGAGAGCTTTTGGAGATGTGTAGTGAGAACGCGGACGGTGTTATGGATCGAATTGTTACTGGGGACGAAACATGGGTCCACCACTATGACCCTGAAAGCAAACAAGAGTCCATGCAGTGGCATAAAAAAGGAACAGACCCCCCGAAGAAGTTCAAAGTCACTCCGTCTGCCGGAAAGCTCATGGCCACAGTTTTTTGGGACTCAAAGGGAATCTTGCTCATTGAGTACAAAAAAAAAGGTGAAACCATCAACGCCACATCCTACGCTTCCACTTTGCATAATTTGCGGGAGGAAATTAAAAAGAAAAGACGTGGTAAACTCGCAGCGGGTGTGTTGCTTCTTCATGACAACGCTCCTGTTCACACGGCGCGAGCTTCCAAGGCTGCTGCGCGAGATTGTGGTTTCGAAGAAATCCAACACCCACCCTATAGTCCAGACCTTGCCCCTAGTGATTATTTCCTGTTTCCGGATTTGAAAAAATGTCTTCGTGGAAAAAGATTTTCGGATGATGAAGAACTCAAGTCGGTATTTTGCAGAGAAAGAGGAAATTTATTATTTTGAGGGTTTAAAAAAGCTTATCTCAAGATGTAACAAATGCATTGATGTTAGGGGAGATCATATTGAAAAATAAAAACAATTTAAATTGAATTCGCATTTTCCTTCATATCGATACCGAGAATATATTGAACGCCCCTCGTATTGTAGGTATGTTGGTCATGCAAATCGTTCAAACTTGGAACTTGGAACTTGGAAGTAAAAACGAACGATTGACAATGTGTCGTTTTTTATCTTTGGTATTATGCTTCTAAATATATTAAAAAATGTTCCTAGCTGAATATGCTTGAAGACTTCTTACCAACCGCTCATTAAAAACATCCGGTCGGAAAAGGACATTCAAATTCAAACCCAGCGAGCCACTTAAACGTCATCAGCTTACTAACTAGCCGTTTACTCAGCTACAAAACGAAGAATCCGAAATAACAAAATTTATTTTACAAAACTACAAAAAGAGAACATCCTTTGAAGCGAACTACTACATACAAGTACGACTACGACTACGACTACGACTACGACTACGACTACTAGCTACTACTGATACCGCTACAATCAGAAACCAGGGTGGTGGCAGCAATGATAACAACTTCTATAAACACTCTGCGCAACACTTAACACTTTCTATTTATAAACTTAAGTACTGGCAAAGTCGTCTTGCTCAAACGATAAGACGTAGAAGGTCTCTCTTGCCGGTGTATGGTATGCAAACTCTAAAACAGTTTTTTCTAAAGCTTGACGAAGGTATCCGCAAAAGTATCTTTTCTAAAGAAAATTACCCAACAAAAGTGGTAGTAAATAAACAAGAAAAACTACAGCAGTACTACGAAAATGAAAAAGGGGGAAAAAAAATGACACACACACACATAAAGGAAGAGAGAGAAAAACAGAGGGAAGAAACAAAACTAAACGAACAGTTTGAGTTTCATTTCAGTTTTCAGTATTTGTGATTCATTTAAGACTTTTATCCGTTTTCATTTTTGCAACAGTAGATACAAGTACAGGTTGGGGTGGAATAGCCCTAGTGGGGATACTAGGCGTACTAGGTATGTACGAGTACTCGAAGATACAACATCCTTTACCATTGTGTCGTTGTTCTTATCTTATTGTGGAATGGTAGTATGTAGTAGTAAAACAAGTAGTCGTTGACTGCTCTCCACAAACTCTCCAATGGTATACAATTTGTTGTTTTACTGTTGTAACCGCACAATCCTCGAGAATATTTGTTACTATACCATAGTTCGTTAGATAAGAACTTCAAATCTGCTTGTAGATTACCATTGGGTGTACTGGAAGAATTTTAATTGGAAATCTTTTGTCCTTTTTATCCAGAAGAGAAGAGAGATCCGACCGAGTACGAGTATTTTGCCCTAATTCGCAATCCATACAGCCATCCACACTGAGCTGTTACTGACTCAGTAGAGGCTCACAAACGATAGTTGTATGTGTATACACTTTTAAAACTTAATTACGCTGTTATTTGTAACGAAAGGGATTCTGTTGCTGTTGCTGTTGCTGTTGCTGTTTCTGTTGCTATTCCTGGTACTGGGTACTGTTACTGCTACTGTTACTAATATTGTCCCTGCTACTGATAGTCCTTTGCTAAGTTTTTTTATTATATATATTTTTTTTTGTGTGTTTACCAACCCCACATTCTACTTTTGTTGTGTATAAATTTAAAATTTAAAGCTACAGTTATAGACGAGACTTTTTTTGGCTTTCATTTTCTTTGAAAAAAAGTGGCGCCCAGTGGGAGGATCACCCTTATCAAGTAGGAATACCAACTATTAATTAGCCCATTCAGAAATTCATGTGGCAGTTGGGAAGTTGAATCAGTTGGCTATATTGGCCTATATGGATGCTTATGTTTATGTTGGCCTGTAGTTGGGCTAAGTTGGGCAATCCAAGACCGCAATTTCGATTGTTCAACTCCTATAAAGTATTTGCGCTCGTAAATATGTGGTTTTACAGGATGCTAGCCCAACGCTCTGCATAACTGTATGCCTGGGACACAGATGTGTTTTCGCGCAAAAAATAAAATAAAATAAAAATCGCGAATTGCAGAACATACGAGTACTACGTCCAAAGCATTGATTAACACGAAACCGCAATCACGTCAAAGCCCATGCATGTATTTAGTTTTCGAAAACCCCATTGTCAGAGAGAATTTTCGGTTACGTGGTTAAATATCTCGTATCGACCAACCGCTCTACAGAGATACGAATCGGACATACGACATATGTATGTATAACTATGAGCGCTTCAGTAATAGATGATAGGCAATCAATTTGAACACCAGATGCCCCGTGGGAACGTGAGAGAAAATGTCATTTATCTACGAATGGGGGTCATTTAATGAATTTGAGAGTAGAGGAAGAAATTAGAAAAACATTTTCCTACCACGTACTCATCTGCCATGCTGTTGTCGTTCTGTTCTGCTCTGTTTCACAATGACGGGCTACGACTAAGGGCATGACGTAGGTGATATTATGGTGTCACGGTGTTATTTTTGCACCAAAGCGACTAAGCACGTGCGTTCATCACTTGTCCTACTAAACGAGTATTTCAAAACGACTTAACAAGAATTCATGCAACAATTAAAGGATGACATCGCAATTTGTTTCCAACATTTACAAAAATTCCCCATCCGAAGTCTATAACTAGAGATGAGGTCTTCATCGTGTGGATCATCCAAAATTGGAAATATACGAGTAGTTTTATTTGAAAATCATAAACCATAATGTGAAATGGCAACATTTTAGCATCCCTAGCAGTTGAAAGCCAAACAAGAGAATCATTAGATAATTGGGCTTTTAGTGTACATTTTTGCCTAAAGTGTGGACTTTTTCTTTTTTTTTTTACTCATTACGACAGATTCTGTTACAATCCATGCTAAAGACAAGCAACCAAGTGTTTTTTTTCCCTCGCGTTAAGCATCAACGATGTTTCGGTTGGTGTTTTCCTTCAGTGTACTCACGGAGATTCTGTCATATCCTACGAATACCTTTATGAGCAAAAAAAAAAAAACTATGAAAACGGAAAAAGTTCCACCATACGAGTACTTCGCGTTTTTTTATCCAATTTTGACCGCCCCTTGAGCTTTGCATCATGCAGATATGCCGAAGTAAACACCCAGGGTTTTAGTTTAGGATTTTACGATTCTCGAACCCAAGTCCATTGGATGATTGCGAAAATAGTTCGTATGAAGACACGGTCAGTGAAGCTTTCATAAAGCGGATTAGTTGATGCCCCCTCTTTTGATTTTTTTTTTCTTTTTAATTTACGTGCCAACTTTGGCTGTAGATCGTCGTACATTAGAAACTGAATAGCTAAGCGTAAAAGCAGAGAGGTTTGTCTTTTTTTTTTTACTGCAATTCTAAATGCAAATAGCCACCTGTCAGAGTAAAAATTGAAAAAAAAATTATGTAACGAGGAGTGAGGGTAAGTAAGCGAGAGTAAAAAAGGATATTGAAGTACATAGGATGATTTCAATGCGGAGAGGTTAGTTTTCAATGCATACCATCTGCTTTGTGGCAGATAAAAAATTGTCTGTAAGTTATTGCGTTTCCACTAAAAAGAAAAAGAAATAATGACAGAAACTTTTTTTGAATCATATTATGTTAAACAAAATTTACGGTTATTATGCAAACGACTTTGGAAAGGATTTCTTGAAAATAACGCAATATTATGTAGGTCTGAAATCATCTACTTTCGGCTCGGATTTAAATTGAAACTACTCGTTATTATGAATCTTAGAATCCAACCTTAGACGTCAACAGTGGCAAGCAGGAACAATGTATTTATTCTGCAGTTAAATTCAGCACATAATATTCAACCCCGGTGGGAAATCTTTGGTGATTTCATCAAGCCTTAGGATTCAAATACTAATTCTACATATACAGTGTATGAGACATATTTCTTTTTTTAAGTCTATAATCTTATAACTGTGATTACACTGGCAAACACTGTTTTTGTCACAGGAAATTTGTGATGAATTTTGTTCATGGTGGTGTACCCTTATACGTTTCACTCACGTCCAGTTTTTTTGTGACAGCTCGATATTCATTTCTGACCTCATATACGTGTCTTTTCTTGAATAACTTCATTTAGACGACTGCAATAGTTATGCATTCAACTAACTTACATCTTACTATACATACGTTTGTTATATCGTAAACATACCACGAAAGCGTTCTAACAATCCCGACAGTTTTTGTTATATGTGTGGAGAATTAACTTTTACATCTCAGCATCGAAATTTCACATCATTAATTGAACAGTGCTACTAGATGGAGTGAAAAGTGACCTCCTTGGGAATTAAATTTTTTTTTTTAAATGTTTTTTTTATTTTATTCAATATAGTCCCCTTTTAGTTTGATACACTTATTCCAGCGATTTTCCAACTTCTTGATCCCGTCCGAAAAGTAATTTTCCCGGAAGGTCTCCGTTGCTTCGATGATTTCCTCGCGTGTGCGGAATTTTTTATTGATGAGCTATCTCTTGAGGTTTGGGAAGAGAGATTCCGCATCAGCAAGTCCAAACACTCTTTCGAAGTGCTCTCACGTTAATGTTTTTGGTCATGCGCGGCACCCAGGGGCAGGATAACTTTTTCATATGCAGAATATTGCCCAAAATATGGCGTGTGCGCTCAGTACTAATTTTTGTGGTATCTGCTAGCTCGCGCACCTTCACTTCACCAATTCTTTTTTTTTTTGACATTGTCCTCTGTAATCGCATCGGAGGGCCTGCCGCTGCGGACTTGATTGGTAGTGGAGTTGCGGCCACCACGAAACTCTCGAAACCAATATTTGACGGTTTAATCTGACGGAGCATTAGCCCCATAATATTTATCCATCTTTTCTTTTGTTTCCTTCGCCGTTTTGCCTCTCAAAAAATAATGTTTTATGAGAGAACGAAAATCGTTGTTGTCCATACTCAACATGATGCCAAACACGTCAACAACAATCAGCTGTCAAAACAAAACTAAAGACAGTATAGCACTGAAATTTGGCATGTCTGCCTAAATATGAACGGACTTCAAGGCACCATAACTTTTATTGCAGTAGCAGTGCATTCTGGCAGTCAAGGAGGTCACTTTTCACTCCATCTAGTATTTAGGCTATTTTGGATTTCCTGTGAGGAATCAAGATAAATCCTGGGTCCCAGATAAATGTTTTGTAACGTGTGTGAGACTGCTATTAGGTTGGCATAAACAAGAACTCAGACATATGCCATTTGCTATACCAATGATTTGGACCGAACCAAAGGATCATGTAAGTGATTGTTATTTTTGTTTGACTCAAACAAAAGACATTACAACCAAGTCCAAACAGACTATATAGTATCCAAACTTATCTTCGGCCAACAGACCCATCCTACATAGTGTCGAACTGCCTGTTCTAAGTCTTGTTCTAAGTCAGCACGATAAGGTATCTGAAGATAGTGAACCAAGTTATGAACCGTCAACTTCAAAAGAACCGCACTTATTGACACAAAGTGATTTTAATTATATAGTACGTGATTTGAATCTCTCTAAAAAAAACAGGCTGAGCTTTTGGGGTCTATGTAGCTTAAACGACTGGAATTTACTTTCTCCTGATACGAAAATTTCTTATTTTCGACATCGGGACGATGAAATAAAACTTTACTTTTCTAAAGCAGGTATTGTAATAACGTTCCTGTTTTGATGAATTTATTAAATTTTGAATTCGATCCAAATCACTGACGATTGTTCATTGACTCCTCAAAAACTAGTTTGAAAGCAGTGTTGCTGCATAACGGAAATAAACTTCCTTCAGTGCCGGTTGCTCATGGTTCTGTTATGAAAGAGACTTACGAAAATATGAGATTTCTTCTTGAAAAAATTGAATACAGTAAACACGCTTGGAAAATTTGTGGCGATTTTAAAATCATTGCACTTTTGCTTGGACTACAGCTTGGTTACACAAAATTTTGCTGTTTCATCAGCAAATGGGACAGTAGGGACAGAAAAAATCACTATACAAAGAAAGTGTGGCAAAAGCGTAAATCACTCATTCCAGGCCATAAAATGTTAAAAATGATCTTTTAGTGAACCCCGATGCCATTCTTTTACCATCGTTGTACATAAATCTCGGCCTGATGAAAAGTTTTGTAAAATCTATGCCTAAAGATGGCAGTGGCTTTGTATATCTTAAAGAGAAATTCCCCAAACTCAGGGAATATTTGTAGGTCCACAAATACGGCAACTAACAAAGGATAAGAGCTTTGAAGAAAAACTGAATGATTAGGAAAAACTCGCCAGGAAATGTTTTGTGAACGTTGTCGAAAATTTTCTAGGAAACCATAATTCGAAAAATTACAAAGACTTAATAAATGAACTTATAATGTAATATAAAGCTTTTGAGTGTAATATGTCCTTAAAAATACATATGCTGGACTCTCATCCTAATTTCTTTCCGGCAAATTTGGGTGCTGTGAATGACGAACAAGGTGAGAGGTTCCATCAGGACATTTCCTTAATAGAGAAGCGCTATCAAGGGAAATGGAGTCCAGGAATGCTAGCAGATTATTGTTGGAGACTTAAAAAAGACCTCCCAGAAGCCAAATATTCACGAAAATCATAAGTATTTATTATATATTAAGCAATAATTTCTCTGATGTTTGTACTTTTTACGAAATTATATGTTTTGATGTCACAAGGGAACCTGATGTGTCAATTTTTTTTCATTCACATATTATTGATTGGTGGCTCATCCGTGGCATATACTTTCGAAATTTGATATAAGTTTTCATGTGACAAAAAAAAAAGTTCAAATTTTGTTAACCAGTGTTATTTATACTCGTACATAACATGTTTATTCATTTCATATCAATTGAGTTGGTATTCGTCCAAATCGAGGTACTTTTGTATCTAATGGTAAATCTTGTGTATTTGATTGAACTATTTCCGAGGTTCGATCTAGTGGTAAGGGTGAACAGGCTGGGAGTATGTGTATTACAGCTTGTGTGGTCTGATTGAAGTTTGCTTGAGTGTGTGTCAAGGCCGGGGTAAGACTAGTAGGTTCATTATTACTTCCGGACCTGTTATTAGCGCCTATCGTTTTTCTTGTTTCGACAACGGCTTTCGTAGGTTGGATTTGACTCCTGGTATGTCGTGTTCGGATGAGTTGTTATCCATAGGAAGCGTTATTCTAGTTGTCCTGCTCATCAATCTTTGCTTCGGGGACTGAAATTGTTCGCTTCTTGATTTCTCACACCTAGTATCCGAGTTGTCCTTGTAACACTTTTTCAAAGTGGTCTTTCCTAAATTATGCTCTGCCAATCCTCTGGGGTTTGAATAATTTGGCCTGGACGTCTGGTGTTTGGTATCCCATGAATTTGTTGGATGAAAACTGAAGTCCGTTGTCAGATTCTATAAGCAAGGCTATGCCATGGGTGGCAAATAATCGTTTTAAAGTTTGAATGACTTCAAAAGATGTAGATTGTTTTAGCTGCACAAAATCAAAAAATCCAGAGTACGTAATTGTAATGAGGAAAAAGAACGTTATTATAAAAATGAAATATGTCAGTAGCTACTATCTCCCATGGAAGACTCGGAATCTTCTTTTAGTATGAGAGCCTCCTTAGGTTTTGCTATCGGGTACGATTGATAAATACCACGATGTTCAATAAAATCTTCTATATCTTTATGCATGCACAACCAAAACACAGAAGTACGCGCTCTTTGCAAGTTTCTTTGAATTCCAAGATTCGGGCATGGGTTTTTTTCCCCCTGGTTTTGTAGTGACTTTGGTACCACCATGTTCGTAGCCTTGTAAATTATTCCCAACACAGTATGTTAGCTCTTCATTAAAATTCCAGTAATTTCTTACCTGTTTTTGTAGCTCCGTGATTTTTGATGCTCAGCCACTCCGGATGTAGCCTTTTCATAATTATCGGTCCGTGTCTTTTATTAGTACTATTTTATGTTTCGGTGAAGGCTACCATTGTTTTGGAGAAAAACAGCTACAATGCTTAATTTGCTGCCATCAACTTCTTGTGGGATCATGAAAACGTAAAACCGATGTAGAAGACAAAACTTTTTTAAGAGTATTAAATGAGATTTCTTGATTATTGGGCCTGTGCCAGGCAATCTCTTTTTTGACAAAGATACGCATTGGTTGTATTACTTCATATTTGTGACAAATTTTTGATGAATTTTCTTACATAAGTGTTCAGCACCAACTCCTTCAGATGATAGAATATGTCCTAAAAATTTCACTTTGTTAACACCGAAGACGCATTTATCTTTGTTGAATTTTAAAGCTACGCCCGCAACAATTTCAATTACCTATTTAAGTTTTTCCTCTTAACTTTTCCTTGCCTACTGTATGTATTAGGATGTCATTCATAGAAACCCATGTGTCCTTCCAATGTTCTAAAATTTTCGACATCATGGCTTGATAAACTTCCGGGGCTAAAGCTAGACCAAATAGTAACCGCTTATAGGAGTATATTCCCCAAGGGGTTGCTAATGTTGGGTACTTACTGGTCCTTTCTGTGACTTCGATCTGTCAAAAGCCTTTATGTAATTTATTCATACCAGTTATTTTTCTCCTCTTTGTTTGTGTCTGATTTTGCTACTGATAGGACACAAAGATAGCTAAAAATCGAGCTGGCTGGAGACGTTTGTTGGTTGCGGTCCAGGTCCACCCCGGACTGTAGCGTAAGTTAGTAAGGACAAACATTGCACTCGGACATGAGCTGCTACTGTTAATGTCATTTTCCTGGTTTCTATGTTTGTCTCTTTCTATGTATTGTATGTCATAAATTTTTTCCTTCTCTTATTTTGCCTGTTCTTAGGTTTCAGAAATGTACAAAGTGACCTCTTTGCTTGCAAAACTTATAGCACCTCTTAAAAGCGGGACAGTTGCACGAGTACTTTTTATGTTCCGTTCCATAGCGATTACTTTTATACAAGTACGTGCTTTTTTCATTCGATTTATGGAGCTCAAGTAACTGTTGGGAGGCCATCTCACCTGCTCTGTATAACTTCTTGAGTTCACCTTCTGAAAATACTAACTATTATTTTATCTCTTAAAAGTGACTCCAGATTCTGGAATGAACATTTTTACGCTTGATTTTTGATTTTGGTTAAAAAGTCGTCAGAATACGAATTTCGTTTGGATGACCTCAATATCTAGGCACTGAGCATCGGTTATTGCAAATGACTTGTAAATTGTGGCAGCGTCCGCTCAATGCAAGACATGAATATGGCGACGTGTATCACAGATGATTTTTTTAAACTGTGTTGCTGTATTGTTGGAACCAAGATTTCCACGTTGCGGACATATTATTTTCTAATATCGCTATTCATAAGATTAAGACTTAAAAGTTAAGACGACCTTGCCTCTTCTACTTCAGGCATTTTTTATTTTTAGTTTTTTGTTCTTATTGTCGGCCCACTCCTGACACTACATATATCATGAACAAGACGAAAGTTAAGCAAGAATATACATAAGTATGTATATACATTATGTGTACATAGTGCATGTATCTAAAATGTATCTAAAGCCACCAAACGACAATTTTCCACGCAGTTGCTATATAGATTTCTTTTTTGTTGCTGCATCTACTGCAAACATAACAGAAAATTAGCCGCCTAATGGCCTAAAAATACTTGTGCGTTTCTCTTTCCAAAAGGCAAAGGAATATTGGTGTATTATTTTGGATCAATTGAATACAGCCACTCTTTATAGCAACTGCTTTAAAAGGCATAAGAACAATGTGAAACAACTTTTCACGTTGAGAATATTTCGCCACTTTTCGGCTAAAGCCTTGATGCCACCGGTGAAGAACTTCTGTGGTGCTCACACGCCAGTCTTGTAGCGAATTTAATCCCATTGAGAAACATCTAAAGTAATTAGAACAAATGATAGTCAGAGGGTGTCTGGACTATACGGTGAGTGCATCAAAACTACCCAATCAAACACTTGCAATTTCTGATGGGCCATCAAAGAAGTGGGTGGTCGACCCAAGTCATTATGGAATATAGTATATCGCTTTTCCTATTGATGAATTTGGGCCGTTTTCTTTCAATTACCTGGCGTTATCTCTCGAAATGTTCACAATAAAGTTAAGAATTAACCGTCTGACCATTTGGAACTACCGTACCTTATGGTGGACGATTTGCTTCTAGTCCCACTACACATGAAGCATTACCTTTTGCGCTCTCAATCCTGGCTTCGCTGATGCTTGTGACGGTTCACCATTTTTTGTCCATGATCTTTGACGCTTCCGGTTATCTTACGTGACCCTAGTCAATCATGTTTTTCAGGTTGAATTCATAAGCAACATATACCATACATTGTTGTGCAAAACATACCGGATTTTTCCTGAACATTTTTCTTTGAAGAATTTTACGGGAGAGGAATCAGTAGGTACACTTGTTTCGCAATTTAAGAAAACCTATTGAATAAGTTTACAAATTCTTTAACTTGCTGATAGTGGTTTCGGCTGTCATTTGAATGAGTAATAGGCTTAACAAAACTCAAAAGGTCGGGTGTCTCCAATATGTTTGCTAATAAAATGGTTAAAACTAAATACAGTGGTATGGTTTAAAATCAGTTGGTAGCGGATTTCAGGGCAGCGCTAAAACAAAAATCTATAGCCAAAAAGTATAAAATCCCATCATCGACAGTGCGTGACGTTATAAAAAAAGTGTCGGAATGGAAAACCGGTCCAAACCATTCACGGTGGAGAACCTCCTAGAAAAACTACACTCCGAACCGATCGGGATATTAAGAAAATGATTCTTAACGATCCTTTCTTGCCTTCAAGAAAGATTGTTAGTGAGCTCAATTTTTCAATTGAAGCAAGCACGGTACGCAGGGGTTTAAGAGAAGCTGGTTTTTGTTCTTTTCGACCATCGAAAAAGCCTTCACACACTGTTAAGCACAGACAAAAAAGGTATCATTTTATTCCTCTAGTAAGTCTTTAATCACTTTGCTGACGCTAATCGTCTTCTAGGCTGGAATCCGCAAGAATTGGTCAGCAACGAAGTGGAAAACTGTACTCCTTATCGCCGAGAGTAAGTTCAGCTTGTTTGCTTTCGATGGAAGTATCCATGTTAGATGAAAGAACGGGACACGTCTTCAGCCACAGCATTGTCGTCCATCCGTGAAGCATGGAGGAGGCTCGATTATGGTGTGGGGATGTTTTTCTGGTGCGTGATGTGGAACAATATATGAGATTAGTGGTATTATGGATCGTTTTCAGTATAAAGATATACTGGAATCCGTAATGCTACTATTTGCTGAAGAGAAGATGCGACTGCGTTTGGCTTATGAGCATGGTAATGACCCGAAACATTCATAAAAGTTGGTTAAATAGTGGTTTGCGCAGAAAAATGTTGATGTGCTGGAATGGACCTCTAAATCGCCCGATCTAAACCCTATTGAAAACTTGTGGGCCATTTTACAAAGACGGGTAGGGTCAAAGACGCACACATCCAAAAACGCACTTATGACGTCACTAAAGAGTGAACGGGAGAACTTTCAAAAAGAAGTTTTTGAGAATCTAGTGTCGTCCATGCCTAAAAAATGCGAGGAGGTTTTAAAAAAAAGCAACAGTTACTGGACAAAATATTAAGTACAACGAAAATCCGGTATGTTTTGCACAGGCCGTTACCGAGTTAAGTTAAGTTTTTGTTTTTTTTGTATGAAAAACCATTATTGCAAAACCTTTTTTTTCTTTTATTTGTACACTTATACAATAAGTTTTCTTAAATCGACAACAGATTTTAGGTTCTTTCTGTTCCCTAAAATTCACCAAAGAAAAATATTCGATAAAAATCCGGTATGTTTTGCACAACACTGTACCTACATAGACCTTCTTCTTAAATCCAGTTTTCTCCAAATTGTTCAATACAGTTTTATGGTCAATGCCCAGCCCCATACCAATACCAACAAGATTATATGCCTTTGTTGGACGAAGTTCTTAAGCTTTTTGGGATAATGGACGACTAGAGCGTGGCTTATCTTTGTCAGAGCGAAAGCGGGCGAACCATTCCCGCATTTCGGATTCTTCCCCTATAAGGCACGAATCTTTCGCCAAAACGCAACGAAATTTTCCCAAGATCGAATATCCCTGCTAATAAAAGGGCAGCAGAACCTATTCTTATAAATAAATTTATATCAAAGTTGATAACATTCTTCAAATATTTTTTTGACTGCTGATTCGGAATGTAGTATCCATCAAATAAATGCTTAATATCAGATCATAGAATCATATCTTAGAAAGGAGTAGAAAAACCAAGAGAAAATAGAAATTCTTATTAGGATCCGAAGAAGTAATAAAACCAGGAGAAAAAAAGACCATGTCAAACAAAAACATCTACCTATAGAGCGAACCTTCGTCAGCAAACCTTTATAGATCACCTATAAATACGAGATGTTAGAACTATGCTACGAAATTGTGTATTTGAAGTCTAAGATGCCTAGACTGTAGATCTGAAGCACTTTAATAATACGGGCAGGCGTCTGCGTTTTTAAGGCAGTATGGCAGGATAACTGTAAGCTTGTTGGTTCAGAAAATATTGGCGAAGCTGTAGCGTCTTCTAAATAGAGAAGTACATCATAAAACACATCGAAAATATACATAACGCAACAAAGTGTTGAAGTTATAAAATCAATTCCTTTACGTTATCATTCAGTTGTGAATAAGTGAATAAAATTTCACTTCTCTGTATACCTATCGCATTAATGGGAAGTTCCCAGATGTTCACAGGCACTCTGCGTCATAATATCAATATTTTCTGCTGCAAACTGACTAGTTTTCGCCAAATCCAGATATGCAATTTTCAAAATTATTCATTAAAAGTTTGGCCAAAATTCACAACAAAAAAATCACACAATTTTCTTCGCGTATTCACCCTTGAACAATTAATGAAATAAAATGTTGAAATAACTTCAAAAAAGTTGTTCCGGCGTTAGCTGAATCATAATATTGTAAATTGGCATTGAACATTCTCCCCGACTGTCATTGTCCAATGAATTGACAAAGGACATTCAAACCATGACAGTCAAACAAAACGGGTCTGAAATATAAAACGCACCCTATATTATCATTTTCCTTACCGCATTAATTATGTAACTGTAACATTAATCAGCAAAGCCAATTCCTCGAGGGGATCATTTAAGCTCTTAAGCTTAACGTAATGTGATTAGTAACAGATCCCCACGATACTCGAAATGACGTAATGTGTTGCTAAGGTTGTCATGTTTGACACCTATGTTAAATACGTCCGCACATGCAACAGGATGATGGATCTTTACTGTTCATTCTCATAAGGTTTATGCAGAGTATCAAAATAGATTTGAACTGTCATGTTAGTTGTTTATTAATTCATAAGCAACAACAAGCACAATTTTTATGATGCGTATCTCGAAACATTAAATAAGGCAACGTTGTTTACTTAAGTTTAAGGGAATACAAGAATATAACCTTCAAAAATCACGACACGGACTTTTTTTGAATTAAATTTAAACCAAGTCCAGCGACTAGTAACGCTTCGGCCCGAAAGAATATTCACGACTTGTTAGCTATAGAACTAACTAACTCGAAAGGGAAAAGTTTCGAAAACTTGTATGGCAAGAGTGAAAAATAAAATTAAATTGAATTTTCAAAATTATACAAAAGCATATTGAAATGAGGTTAGGCTTGTAATTTCGGTCAAGGATTCAAATGTTTTTTTTTTTTGTAATTGGAAGTGGTCTTAATTTAGGTGAACTTACCCTGATAGTCTATTAAAAGAACAGCACAAGCTTTCATTATAAGTTGTTTATACTAATGTTTAATTTCTTACCTGAAAAGAGAAAGAAGAAAACTACTTTGTGACAGGAAATGTATGTAATCGTAAGTATTTTATATAATAATATAATAAAATCATATTTCGGTGCATCAAATTGTTAAGCTTCGCTTAGTAAGTATAATAGAAAACTTGCAAACTCTCTATAATATGGGAAGCTTCTTGCTATCGTTTTCGAAACTAGACAATCCATCTTACCGTTCGACTAAAAATGAACCATAGTGTTTATGCAGTAAAATTGTATACCGTTGATGATAATAACAAACGCAAAAAGGGTCACTGTCCTTTTCTTCGTTCATGTTCTACTGTAGAAATCACGAGTATGTTCGTGTATTTTTTTAGCTGAAAGTAACAACAACATACTGAGAATAGCAACCTCGAACAGATATCTGCTGTGATAAAGATCGGAGCCGGAAATCTTATCAAAATTATCAGGAGCTGAAAGCGGTTAGGTTAGTGCAAGGCCGACTGAAAATGGAGAGCAATTGATTGACAGTCAGGCCTCCCACTTAAATGCCACTTAATTGACATAGCAATGGGTTGGGCAAATTAAAGGGAATCAACAACGTTTAGCTATTACACAAATATTGGAATTTTAAAATCTGCTTGCTAACGACAAAGTAATACTCACATTGCCGAACAGCACCAATTTTATGTTTTTTATCTCCCGAATAAGACCCTGCTGCAGTGTCAGCTTCTACAATCCCCTCAATCTTAATATCCGTGCATGTACACATATGCATATATGGTATATGCATATATGGTATATGTATGTATGCACATTTGATATTCATTCTTATTGCACCTTCCCCATAACTACTACTACAAGTAAGAGTACTCCTAACAAAACAACAAGATCGAGTATGTGTAGCATGATTTCGCAGTAGCCGCAGGACTACGTATTTATAGTATGTGAGCTGTGCACACGCATACCACACATGGCTTATCTTGTCTGAAAACTGTCAGCTATGCACTAAGATGCCATTTATGGGTTACGGCCATATACGAGCATTTCGTATTGCATTGCCATATCAAGTGGAAGTGGCCATCCCACCTATGCCTGAGAGCCACCTCTTAGAACGACAAATAGGTTATGGCCTTGGCTGACGTTTCGAAAATCTTATGAGATTCGAAGGGGAGAAAATTGCCCCACGCCCACAAACGAAAATTTTTGTCTTAACAAAGTTGTCATTTAATCTACAATACAACCATAACATCCCTCCACTCTCACGAGGGGTTTTTGCTTTTTTTATTTTTTTTTATTTTAATGAAATGCGCTCATACTTTCTTCCTCTACTTTCCGACTCTACTCATGTCTACTCGCAGATTGCTTTCATGTGAACATAATACCGCACAGCATTTAGGGGTCAGCTACACCGATAAACTTCACGAATGAAGGGGAAAGACATCTGATCGAACGATAATGGAGCGGAAAACGATGCTTTTCAAAAAAATATTATTTGCTTCGATTTAGATTGTACCCTCGGGGGAGTAATGAACGAGGATACGGAAACGTACTGAATATCATATTAAAAAAAAATAAGAAACAAACAAAAAAGCAAATTGAAAGCACTGGTAATCCTTTTTTATAGTTTCTACGTGGAAAAATTTTTTTGTTTTAGCTTGTTATTGACACGCCAAAGGAGCATTAGAGCTTTTGGAAAATTCTGTGTGCACTTTACGCTCTGTACTTTATTGGCAAGGTAACATTTTATGGTGTTAGACTGCAGTGTAAGTTCAAAGTTGAAAGTCACAGATGCAAACACACGCAATAGTGTTGCCACTGACAAAAACAAGCACAAGTTAATGTTTGCAGAGTTTCAAAAATATGTAACGTACGAGAGTGGTCCCAGAAGTACCTGAGCTGACGTATAGATGGCGATTGTTGTTTAAAAAGAATGACAATTGTAGAAAGTACCAACTTTATAAAGCTGGAATTTGAAGTTTGACGACGCTATGTTGTTTAGTATTTGTTCTCAAGGAATTTTTAAATGTGGAAAAAATTGGTCATCGTTATGTGATGCAATACTTTCATTTGAAAGGCCTCAATCCAACCAACATCAAAACACGGAACCAGATTCTACTCTGAGGAAGTCTGCTCCTTCGTTTAAGCGATGACGTACGAATTGCCAAGACGAACGTCGCAGCGGTCGACCAAATGAGGTGAATTCACTAGAAATGTTGAATAAAATCCACAAAATGGTATTGGATGACCGTCGATTGAAAGTGCGTGATCTAGCAGATACGGTAGGCATTTCAAAAAGCGCACGTTGACTGAAAAATTGGACATGAGAAAAATAGGACAAGATGGGTGCCGCGTTTACTCACAATGGAACAAAACCAGCGTCGTGAGGATGTTACAATCGAGTGTTTGGCGAAGTTTCACAGCAACAAAGCCGAGTTTTTGCGTCGATTCATAACCATGGATGAAACATGGGTCCATCACTTCACACCTGAGACGAAGGAACAGTCAAAACCATGGGCTTCAAGGGGAGAATCGTCTCCAATGAAGGCGAAGACAGTTCCATCTGTCAGTTTTTAGAATGCGCGTGGGATAATTTGCATTTATAACCTTCAAGAAGGAAAAAAATCTACGGCGTGTATTGCAGCGTTTAAAAAATGAAATCAAGAAAAAACGGCCGCATTTGGCGAAGAAACAAGTTTTGTTTCATCAAGATAATGCTCTTATTTTCTTTTTTTTTTATAATTTGCTCGCGCTCAAGGGATCTAAGTACCCTTAAAATGCTTGCACATAGCCCGGGAGAAGGAAAATCAGGGAGGATAGAAAGAGAGGTACCGGTGAACGTTGGTTTTAAATATTTGAATTTATAACCTTCGAAATAAAGAGCCAGGCAGGGCATTCCATAAGCGAGTTGTATGGCTTAGGAACGAATCACGATATTTTAGAGTACGTCCGAAAAAGGGCTTGAGGGTATACTGATGAGCATTCATAGCGAGACGGGTGTTACGGTTAAAAGTTTGAATGCGCGGAATGCTACTGGCGATATCTACGGAGCACTGTTGATAGAAATAGCGATAAAACAGAGTGAGACACGAGACATTACGTCGGTGTTCGAGAGTGTCCATTATTTGAGTGATATTAGTATCACCTATGAGTTTTATCGCACGGTTTTGGATCCGATCTAGCAGGTGCAGAGATGTTTTGGATGCACCCTACCAGATGTGGGAATTGTACTCCAATTTCGGGCGGATAAATGCCTTATATATTGAGGCCAGATAAGAGGGGGTGAAATATTTCTTACATCGCTTGAGGAAACCTAGACATTTCGCAGAGTTTTTGATGACACCGAATATGTGACCATTCCAATGTTAGTTTTCATTGACACACATACCGAAAATGGAAAGTTTATCGGTTTCGACGATACAAGTGCCATTCATGGATAACGGCTGGGTGTTTAAATTTCGCTTTTACGACAGCAGACAGCAGCAGTGTTTTGGAAGCATTAAATTCTACTCTGTTAGTGGTTCCCCAATTAGTTATGCTGTTAATATCAGCATTTAATGAGCTTAACATACGCTGGCGTTCCCGTTCTACAGCCGAAGAGCAGGGACGTAAGCCCGGGAACGAATATGAAAAGCAGAGAGTACTGTCGTCAGCAAAGGAATATATTGGATTAGAAGTAGTGGACAAGAGCTCGTTGATGAAAATTAAAAAGAGTGTCGCAGACAGAACGGAGCCCTAGGGCACACCAGCATTTATTTTGTGAATATCAGACTTGAAACCGTCCAAGACAACTTGAATTGAACGGTTAATTGCTAATCCATTGAAGAAGAGAGTCGTCGATCCCAAGAGCACGCATTTTCGACAAAAGAGCCTGATGCCAAACTCTGTCAAATGCCTTGCAAATATCAAGTGCAACTATCTTGCTTTCGCCAGATTGATGTACGCTTTGGTTCCACTTTTCGGTAAGATATGCCATCAGATCACCAGTGGACCTGTTTCTACGAAAACCGAACTGCCGGTCATTAAGAAGTTTTCGTGTTTCGAGATATTTTATGAGCTGACGGTTTATCAGCGTTTCCATGACCTTGGAGAGAAGTGCATTGACGTAAGTGCAATGGGCCTGTAGGAGGAGAGAGAGGAAGAATCGCCTTTTTTTAGGGACGGGCTGGACAAATGCTGTTTTCCATCTTCTCGGAAAGAGTCGTAAATAGTAGGATTAATGAAAAAGCTTCCGCAATGGCGAGGAAGAACACCTCTTCAGAACGAGTGGAGATGTACCATCTGGACCAGCGGATTTGTGAATGTTAAGATCTTTAAGAACTCTTGCTACTACACGAGTGCGAACGTGGATTTGTCCCATTGAGGATTCTACGCACTCAAGTGTAGCCGGAGACAAAGCACAATCTGGGAGTATTGAGCTGGCCGCAAAGTGTGCAGCAAGCAGAATGGCCTTGTCCAAAGAGCTGACAGCTGGAATATCATTATAAATGAGCGTTGAGGCAGAATTTCTAATATTTTTGACGTCATCGCGGTGGCCAAAATCAATGAGTTAAAGTTTGAATTGCATCCTTATGCACCCTATTTGTCAGATTTAGCACTCTTGGATTATTTTCTATTTCCGAATTTGAAAAAAATGGCTCAATGGTAAAAGATTTGCTAAAAATAAAGAGGTGGAGGCTGTGGTTGATGGCTATTTTAAGGAGTTCGACGATTCTCACTATAAACAGGATATCGAAGCTATTGAACATCGCTGGGAAAAGTGTATTGAACTAAAAGGAGATTACGGAGAGAAATAAACACATTTGTCCCCATTTTTTTAGTTTTGTTAGGCCGCGTACTTCTGGAACTACCCTCGTATGTATGCATATTTGGTACCTACAATATTATTAAGTTGAAATACGTAAGATCAAAAACTAATATACAAGTACATATTGTAAATTACAAATCTGAATGTAAAAGATCTGTTTTAGTGGTAAGCGAACATCAAAGAGGACTAAAGCACTTGAGTGGGAAAGTCGCTAAATACATTGAGTGGCACAGTCTTACATCAATGTTATAGGTCTACAGGTTTAACCAGTAAAGAGGATAAACAAATGGTTTCCGATCACTCCGACGGAGTGATCCTTCTTCTACGCGTCCAGTAGATTGAATTCGAACGATATCTTTATCGATACTGGCAAGAGTGATCAGCTCATTACGCTCAAAATATTAACAGAATACCGCATCGTCTTATTTTGTAAGTAGCTGCGATCTTTTCATTGGCGCTCCAAACCGGAAAGGCTAACAGTGAAACAGTCTCAATAATACGGCATGTAAAAGAAAATACTACGGAGACCAACTATTGTGGAGAGCAAACGTGGAAAAGAAGCCATGCATCTAAACAGAAGGTTTAGTAATTACCTTCAGGGTGAAATATTCTACGCAAGAAACCCTCATGTGGCGAAGCAATTATGTTCTGAAAAAAACATGATTCTTGAGGAAATGGTCCTGACACGAACGAATATGGTACGAGTATGTTCAGAGGGAAATCAAAAACAAGATGGATCTTCCCTCACTGAAGGATAAGTTCTCGATTGCTAAATCAAAATTCACTACAGAATTCTTCTTCAGTATTTATGCAGGTAGAAGAACATCTGCAAGGTATTTCATGGTTCTGTTGAAATGGTGCATATTGGTCAACTTTCTGCTCGATGGCCTTTTCTAATTGATAAGCCTTTTCCATTCAGTCTATCGGTGGTGTTGTAGAATAAGCTCCCACGTAACTATTGTTTTCAATCAGCTACATAGGGCACCCTAGGTGCATTATTGAATCTCATCCCCCTAATGTTAATTTCATGTGCTGCATCTTGCTGCATCAACCATCTTCGGGTTGAAAAGGTTTTGCGACTATGGAAGTTAAGTTCAAGTTATACGCATAAGTAACACAACCTGCTGTTAGACCTATTATGAGAGCTATGACAATGCTGCGAAGCATTGTAAAGAAAGACTTGCTGGTGGATGCGCACAAACAAAACACACGTGAACGGTTTTGCCGAATAGAATTTGAGCACTAAGAGCTCAAAGAAGTTTCGGAATCTCAGTAATCGAAAAAAGTTCATAGCGATACTTAAATAAGTCATCGGCAACACTGCCTTGTAAAACTTACTTTACCACGTAGCGTAGTTCTTGGCCCCTAAAATGAATTTTATAGTTAGATGATTGCTGTCCTTCAAAGACTTCGTGAATACACCTAAATGTGTACATATGTATGTCGGATGCTTTGATCCAATGTGTCGTAAAAGAAGTCTATCAAATAGCCCAATTTTATTGTCACTATTTGTACATCCACTAGCAGACCAAATGTAATTGTAGTCCCCATCGAATTGATACTCTCAATCTCTATATTTCCTTACTCGCACCACATCAACTCCCACCCCTCACCCACCAACTAACAGCTATCCAAACAGGGGTCGGTTCGCAATTTCAGAATCTAGTTCATATGTACGAGTACCTACATATGCTCTGTAGTTTGTACCATATGTCAACAACAACCTGTCTACCCAGTGAAACTGGTTCTCTGTAATATACCAAGTTGGCAATTTTGTTTCACCTTAATTCCAGTTTGTCGTAACCAAATGAGTTGAATTCCCCCAAGGCCAACTCAAGCTGTACATATTCGAACGACGTACGACGTGCATACTCATACGTCGTACACCGTTTGACTTGGTTTCATAAAAACAGTCATGTCCAACATTCACGTATTCGAAATATCGATTACATTTTACCACAATCTCCGCTGCCAAAGTGAATCCCCAATGGCAGTGAATACAAAGGATGACTACGGCTATGACATACATAACATACATATGTATCTATTTACCTATACAGTAATGTTTGACTTGTACCTTTACTTGTATGAGACGTTCAACAACTGAACGAATCTCAAGCTGAAACCTATCGTACTATGAAATTTATGCCAATACCCCTATATTGATGGTACTTCAGCTCAATGCTCATACTAGTACTGCTGGTGTTGTTAATGCTTGTTGCTGATTTCGCAATCACCAATTGGTCTCAAAGGACACGATTTCTCGAGTCAATAACAACGAGATGTGCCATACACCAGAAAACGCATCATAATAATAGACGATCTGGCGCGACACAAAGGGAGACACACAGAACTTTATGGTAACAATTTTGCGCAAAACAAAACATCAATCGAACCAATTTAACTCCCAAAACGGATCCACAACAAAAGGAAGCACTACCAAAGTCGATTGAATGTGAATACATTCGATGATTGCTTCTTTGGGCCCGGACTATGGCTTGGCTTGTTACTGCACCTCCGTACATGAGGATACTCTTACGGATACATACTCGTATGTACATATGTATGTACTCGTAGTTCTGCCATATCATCGTCATCTGCTCATCTCCCAAAGGTTGAACGAGCATACTCGCACTATTGTCAATGAACCTCATTTTCACAAATTGCGTGAAGCCATTTCAACAGTAAGTGTATTGAATAAGGATTTAACATAACCTTGCTTGGTCTGATGCTTTGAATTCGACTCGATTGATTCCTGGCTTTACTGAGAATATTTACCAAAAAGGAAGTCCCTAGAGCAAGCAGAAACTTAGTGGCTTTGTTCGGTTGGATCTAAAAAGACTTGGAAAATTGAATTGAAATCTAGGAAACACACAGCAAAATTACTTTCAGTTCCATGCAGACAAAGGAAGATTGTCCCTTCTATACAATAGAATATCGAAACCAGTCACAAAAGCTTCGCATCATTTCCACCTTTTGGTCGTAAACGGGAAATTACAATAATCATATGGTATTGTATCTTCGGTTTCATCTCAAGAATTTTCCAAGTCAAAGTCAACTCACTTACGAGAAGAGTGTTTATGTACGTACGTTTGGGTTTGCAACAAAATTTGATCACGAATGCGGGAGTAAAAGATACAAACTAAGACCTGCCACAAAATCAGTAGCTGGCCGATGTTATACATGCAATGGAAAAAAAATATCACGATATAAAGTTTTTCCAAATATATTGTACAAATATTACATTGATATCCTGCCTCGCAAAATTTTTCAAAACTAAACGGCCCATTTGTAAATCTGGGTTAGAAATTTAAATTATGAGCTCATAGAACATACCATAATCGATAATAACATGAAAGAATTCTAATCACTACACGATATTCTGGTTAATAGTAAAAAAGCGTGCACTTTAGGGTACCAAACAAAAAACAGATTTGAATGATCGATATTAAACAACTGTCATGACAGGAAACTTGGTATGCCCAACTCGAGGTGATTACCTGACTCCGGACTGTAGCGCTACCTTAAGCAAGAAAAGAAAGCTTGGTTACTCTGTCGACTTCTAGTACCAATTCGCTGAGATAAGTTAAGGTATGGGAAAAAGTGGCCAAGATCGAAGCTTTTCCAATTTTGGCTACTACAGAACATGGGTTCAGAAGATGCAAGATAATCACGCCTTCTTATTCGCCTAGAGATAATAAACAATTACAATTATATTTATTGAGACTTTAAAAATCAATACAATTATTTTTTGTACTTATCCAAGATTGTAGCCGACTTGTACAGTATATGCCTGGCTAAACAGAGTTTAGAAATACAGCTTCGTGAGCTTTTCTATCAATATACATACATGTATTATTTGTAGCAATGATCGATTTTCTGTATGCTTGCTCCCGGCATACTTTAGAGATAATAAACTATCTAGCATGTCTGTATATCGCACAATCTGCAGTTAATGCATTTTTAAGCATAAACAGATGTCTCAAAGTGGACTTTTAGACAAAGTATCAGCTAGGGTTTACTCGTAATTAATCTTTGTCTTCCGTAGCACATGCTTAGGAAACACTACCACCTTGATGAAAAAGTTCCTGACCACACCACCTTGTGGCGCTCCCATTGTTCCGATTTGAGTTCTGTTTTCTTTGTTAAATTGGTAAGTCTGTTGCTGACATTCCCTCTAAATCTTAGCGTCATAACTTGACATTTGCAAAAGTTTCGTAGCCAAGAGTACATCTATCTCTGTGTGAGTTGGCGATTTTTTACAATTTTAGAAATGAATTTAAATTTGCAACAACGAACTTGTATTATTTAATGGTGCTCAAACGTTGAAAATGTTGGAAAAGTGTTTCGGCAACGATTCTCTAAAGAAAACGGTCGTTTACCAGTGGCACGCGCGGTTCAAAAGTGGTCATGAGTCAATCGAAGATGATGAACGCAGTGGCAGACCATCGACATCGAAAACCGACGAAATCATTGATGAAGTACAAGTAAAAGAAATGTTGGTCAATAAATGCGAATTAACCATCAGAGAGATAGCGGAGGACTTGAACATTGCCTATGGATCCGTCCAAGACATTTTGGTTAATGATTTGGGTTTCCGTCGTGTAGCAGCAAAGTTTGTGCCAAAAGACCTCAATTTCATGCAAAAAAGAGACAGTGTTAACGTCGCAAAAGAGATGATTTGCGAGGCTGAATCCTATCCCACATTCATCAAAGGGATCATTACTGGAGACGAGACGTGGGTTTATGAGTACGACACGCAATCCAGACATCAGGCAAATGAATGGCGTTCACCAAATGAGCCGAGACCAAAAAAAACACGTCGTTTTCAGTCAAAAAAGAAGGCAATTACAACGGTGTAGTGCATCATGAATTTTTGTCAGAAGGCCAGACAATAAACAAAGAGTAAACTCGTATTTGGGCGTTATGAGACTTTTGCGTGAAGCAATTCGCCGAAAGAAACCAGAATTGTGGGCAGAAAACTCGTGGTTTTTGCACCATGATAACGCACCGTCACGTTGCACAGTGCCATCATTATTCGTAATTTTTTGACGAAAAATGCAGCAAATACCATCCAACAGGCACCGAATTCATCTGATTTGGCTCCCTGTGACTTCTTTCTGTTCAATCGAGTTAAAAAACCACTACGGGGAACGCGGAAAAATCGCAGGAAGCGCTGATGGGCAACCGAATATAAAAAATGTTTCGAGGATTGGATCAAGCATTCGCAGAAGTGTGTTGCAGTCGATGGGGATTACTTTGAAGGGGACAATATATGTAGATTTAGATGAATAAACTTGTATTTCTAATTTTCGGAACTTTTTGATCAAGGTGGTATTTCGATGTAGGCTATATTGTGATTCGTACTGGAGTAGTTTCGTCAAGTAAAGTCGTAATTTCTGTATTTCTTTGATCACAATGACAAGTAAGTTACCCTCCCCATAAAGAGCTCCTCAACCGTAAGGCAACGCAATTCGCTTCAATTTCTTACCGACGATGTCGATTGGAAGATGGTTAATGTTTTTTAATGCCGTCTCTAAAGTAAATTCTCAAGATCTCAATTAAGGGTTTCAGAATTGACCAGAAAAGATGTCAGGCAGATTGGTCTAAGATATTTAGGAGTGAAATTGTATCTGTTTCAGGTTTAAAAGCCAAACTAACCTTTCACAAGTCAACAGGTAATTTAGAGCTCCCAGTGCCAAAAAGGCTTTCAGAATACAGAACAGATTATGTTGTGTTACTTCAAATGTCATCTGGAACTGAGATCGAAAAGTACAATCTGATCTAGGAGATTTAAAATGTTTCGAATAGCTGATAAGATGATTTGCGTATGAAGTGTATCTAACCAAAGATAGGCAGAAAGAAAATGAGTACAATAGTATCCACCATGATCCATACACATTCATAAGGACAATTGGAATTCGAGGCGTTTTTGTCAAAACGTGTTATAAAGCTCTTCGGACAGAAGTTGCACCTATACCTATCATCAGATTAAACCAGAATTAGGCCCTATGTTGTTCTACTAGTTCGATGAATGTTTCGTTAGTTATAGTTAAGTTACTTTCTACTTCAAGTCAGACGTTTTGTTGTCTTGTTTTTTCCAGAGAATTTGGTAGATGTGGAATTAAGAGCATTTGTCCCAAGTGTTGCTTGCAACAATTGCGAAAGACCAACTGCAACGTATGTGAGCAGTTTTCCCAAACAATTCCGAGATAGCAGTTTTTTAAGGATGAGTGGTTATTTATTGTAGTATTACCCAACTTAAGTCTAAGCATATAACATATTGGGTCTACAAGTAAGTTTCCAGAGTTTTTTTCCAAAATTTGAAGTTTTATTAGGAAAACATAGTTACAATGCTTTATTCAAAGTATCGTCCATCGGAAGCTACAACTTTCCCCGATCTTTCTGGCAATTTATGAATTCCGGACCAAAAAAATTTCTCGTCTTTCGAGCCCAAGAACGTATCGAGCCAATTTTTGATTTCCTCTACTGAGCTGAAGCGTATTCCCGTAAGAGCGTTCTGCATCGAACGAAACAAGTGGTAGTCAGATGGTGCCAAGTCTGGACTGTAAGGCGGGAGAGGCAGAATTTCCCATCCACTATTTACCAAATAGTTTTTCACCGAAACCGCAACATGTGGCCGAGCGTTGTCGTGATGAAAAATGACGGACTCATGCCTGGTCTCATATTCTGGCCGTTTTTCTTTTAATGCCCGCTTCAAACGAATTAGTTGGGTTCGATATAATGGTCCTTTGATGGTTTCACCATTCGGAAGCAGTTCGTAGTATACGACACCCTTTTGATCCCACCATATGCAGAGCATGACCTTATTCACGTGAATATTTCGTTTCGGCGTCGATTGGGCGGGCTCGCCGGGCTTTGTATACGATTTTCTGCGTTTAGGAATATCATAATAAATCCATTTCTCATCACCAGTGACAATACGATACAAAAATGATTTATTTTTTATACCGCTGCAGTAACATTTCGGACATGCAAAATCGCCGTTCGACGTATCTTGTCTCCAATTCGTACGGCACCTAGTTTCCAACCTTTTGAACGAATCCCAGTGCTTTTAGGCGCAGGGAAACGGCTTGTTGCGTGACGCCCAATGATGCAGTAAGTTCTTCTTGAATCTGACACGGATCCTCATCCAGTAAAGCGTCCAATTCCTCGTCTTCAAAACTTTTCGACTTTCCGGGACGATCTTTGTCTTCAACTCCAAAATCACCACTTTTGAACCGTTTGAACCACTCGCGGCACGTCGATTCACCAATACATTCCGCCCCATAAGTTTCCAAAGCAAGCGATAGGCCTCAGCCGCACTTTTCTTCATATTAAAGAATAAAAGCAGCGCTTCCCGGAAATGACGTTTATTTGGCTGGAAACTTGCCATGATTTTGCTCGATAAAATGTACGACACCGATAGAACTGCTCAAATATAACGCTGCAAAGTTGTTGACAGATACAAAACCTACAAATAAAACACATGGGGTCTGACATTTCTGCCCAGGATCCACTGGTGGCGCCATCTCTGACAAACGCTGGAAACTTACTTGTAGACCCAATAATTCTCAAAAAATAAAGGTGATATACTCCTATATTAACCCTCGTCGGGTTTTAATATTAAATGAGTGATAATTTTCTTAGGTGCAGGTTATCCCCATCAGAGATTTCCGGTGATGTCGTCGTGTCCCCTTTCAAAATAACGACCACCTTAAATGTCTAAAAGCAGAAAGATGCAATTATTACTCTACACACTGTGCGGCAAAATTTTCGGCAAGTGCTTGACAATAGTCGTTATATGGTAATATGAATATCAATAAAAATAAAACTTAGTAATAAAATTATGAAACGCTCCATAACAGAAGCTGAACAGAAGGAAGATCAAAGAAATAACCAGCGATGGTGGCATAGATACTTCTGTCCCGCAAAACCCAATATTCAACATTGACGACGATGAGCAAGATTTTCGTCCACATAGTCTTGACGAAGTTAGATTTAATCGAATAAAGATGTAAGCGCTGACATTTTACGAGTATCAGCCAAAATATTTAAAGCCGCCAGTGGTAAGATTTATGCACCAACTTATTAGCAACACATGGTCGGAAGAAAGCATTTCCAGTAAGTGGAACTTCAGCCTCGTTTGGTTGGTCCTCAGTAGAGGAGACCGTCAGAACTATATCAACTACAGAGGAATCAGTTTTCTAAACATCGCATATACATATGTATGTATGTATAGAGTGTATAGCTCCATATGAATGTGGTTTTAGGCGGATATTGCTTACCTAGGCCCCAATGTAAACACGTGTAATACCATCAGCGCAGAGATTAAATGGAGAATAACTCTTGCCAATCGCTGTTTTTTTGGCTTAATGAAGCAATTGTGTAACACAGTTCCCTGTCTCACAAGTTGACCCTAAATAGGCTCCTGATTATCCAAGTCCTATTCTATGCTTCGCGGACATGGACATATCAAAGAGTGCGAAAGGAGAAATGCTCTGGGTGATCTTTGGTCCTTTCTGCGTCGAGTGTAATGACAGGTGCAGATTTAATAACAAACTGTGCAGTCTGTACAGCAACATTACCTTGGTAAAAAAGATTCGTATACAATGATTACATGTAGATTACAATGTAGAGCCAATAAGCATTAATGTTCCGGCCAGGCTAAGCATCGAATTAACGCTGGACCGGAATAGCCGTAGAGGATCACCGGATCTTATCGTGTACATTAGAAAATGGGATTCGTTCGGTACTGAAAACGTATAATCAATGATCGTGCTATCTGATAAGATCTGTTGACTAAGTTTCAGATCCGCCTCAGAATGTAACGCCATATAAGTAAATAATTAAGTTAGTTAGACATATTAGGTCGGTATATGTGTATGTATTGTAGTACATACCTTTAATAAACAAATTGATTTGCAATAAAAGTTCGAACTGCAACTACAAATAGACAACTCAACTCAAGACAATAACAACTTTTCAAAAAAAAAGGAACAATACAAGTTCGAATTGCAACTACAAATAGACAACTCAATAGAAGTCAGAAATTGCCCATTGTTGCGATTTGAGTTCTGTTTTTTTGTTAACTTGGTAGATCTGTTGTTGATATTCCCTCTAAATCTTAGCGTCATAGCTTGACATTTGCAAAAGTTACGTAGCCAGGAGTACATCTATCTTTGTGTATGTTGGCGATTTTTTACAATCTTGAAATAGATTTAAATTTACAACAACGAACTTGTATTAAATTTTGAGTAAAAAACGGATTTAATGGTGTACGAACGTTGGAAATGTTGGAAAAGTGTTTCGGCAACGATTCTCTAAAGAAAACGGTCGTTTACCAGTGCCACGAGCGGTTCAAAAGTGGTCGTGAGTCAATCGAAGATGATGAACGCGGTGGCAGACCATCGACATCGAAAACCGACGAAAACATTGATGAACTAAAAGAACTGTTGGTCAATAACCGCAAATTAACCATCAGAGAGATAGCGGAGAACTTGAACACTGCCTATGGATCCGTCCAAGACATTTTGGTTAATGATTTGGGTTTCCGTCGTCTAGCAGCAAAGTTGGTGCCAAAAGACCTCAATTCCATGCAAAAAAGAGACCATGTTGACGTCGCAAAAGAGATGATTTGCGAGACTGAATCCGATCCCGCATTCATCACAAGGATCATTACTGGAGCCGAGACGTGGGCTTATGAGTACGACGCGTAATCCAGACACCAGGAAAGTGAATGGCGTTCACCAAATGAACCGAGATCAAAAAAACCATGTAATTTTCAGTCAAAAAAGAAAGCAATGCTCACGGGTTTCATGGATAACAACGGTGTAGTGCATCATGAAGTTTTTCCAGAAGGCCAGACAGTAAACAAAGAGTATTACGAGTATTTGGGCGTTATGAGACGTTTGCGTGAAGCAATTCGCCGAAAGAGACCAGAATTGTGGGCAGAAAACTCGTGGATTTTGCACCATCATAACGCACCGTCACGTTGCACAGTGCCATCATTATTCGTAATTTTTTTGACGAAAAATGCAACAAATACCATTCAGCAGCCACCGAATTCACCTGATTTGGCTCCCTGTGACTTCTTTCTGTTCAATCGAGATAAACAACCACTACGGGGAACGCGTTTCAGCATCCGAGAGGAAGTAATGGAAAAATCGCAGAAGCACTGATGGAAGTGTGTTGCAGTCGATGGGGATTACTTTGAAGGGGACAATATAGATTTAGATGAATAAACTTGTATTTTTAATTTTTGATCAAGGTGGTATATGGCTTTCAATAGTCAAATAGCTCACAACTTAGATCCCAAGCCGAACAGAATTTGATTGAAAATAATTGTGGGAAGAAAAAGAAAGAACATGGCCTTTCAAATCATATTGTGGTAGCCAAACTCCATTTTGCTTGAACAGTGTTGGTAGATTTCATTACAAATTACTGACAAGAAAAACATCGCCTGTAATCCTGCCCTCAAATCCAGTACACTCTTTCGACGGGTATCGTCTTTTTATACAAAAAACTAAGACAAATGGAGTTGAGTTTATTACTCAATGTGTGGAAAGCGCATACAACATTAAGTCCAAGCTGTGATTGTTTCTTTCTACAATAATTGTAGGTCGAAATTTCTGTTTAAAGGATCACCACTACAATTACTAGCGAACTGCATAGATTTCGGAATAGATGTCTGAACATCACATTGAATTCGAGTTTTCTGGTCAAAATGCATCTTTAACCAATAGTTCCACAGGTGGATTAATCAGAAATTAGTAGACTTCTGGAGAAGCAACAATTGATTGGTCAGACAATAAGATGAAAATATAACTTACCCATCACACAAATAACCCTTTCTAAGAAGCAGGGGTTCGACAGAGCTTCTCCCCAATCTCAGAGTAATAACCTTCAACAGGTACAAGTACTCTTGAGCTCAATATTCTAACAATCTAATGAGTTGACATGAATATGGTATGTCGTATATATAAAAAGGCTGATCTCTCTAATTGGCGGCCAACAAAAGCCTTTCAGCAATTTTACAAAAGGACCCACCACATACGGGAAAATTTATTTTCGAATCTCACTACCACAACATCAACAGTACTTTGATATCATATTTATAGATATGTGTCCCTGTCATCTATGATCTGAAAATTCTCATATTCAAGGGTGCAATAAACAAAGTACAACAAAATGAGTTGGCCGTCTTCCGAAATATTTTCAGCTAATTAGTGCTGAAAGCCATACAAAATACCACTGTCATAAATGAACGCCAAAGGATTGGCGCAGTATTAATACATCCATATGGAATAGAAATTCCGAGCAAAAGCCAACAACAATTCAACAATGTCAACAATTCACGTATAACATTCCAACAACATTGGATTCAAATAGACACTGCAAACAATAAAGAACCACAGAAAACGCCTTCCCCTTCATTATCCAAGATACGAGTATATTCCCTATGTTATTCTGAAATTCATAAAATATTCAGATTACAAATTCATTTGGGAATCTGAATTAAAGCCCATCAACACTCTGTCAGTTGGATTATTTAAACAAAAATCTCACTTCCCAACCAGAGAGAGTAAACAATGTCAACAATAAACAAAACGCAAAACACATAAAAGACAATCGACAATAACTACTGGTTACGGTAAATACCTGCTGCAAATACGGGCTTGAATTTAGCTGTTGTTCTAGCAATGAGTATTCCATTCAGAAATACCGTCCACCAGATGAAATATTGGAATCCTTCCATTTTGTCACAATCACACTCGAAATTTTCTCTCTTTTTCAATTTATTCCTCTAACAAGTTTCAATAAATTTTCTATTTTTCTTATACAAGTATGTGTACGGAGTATTATTGGCCCCCAGAAACTAGGATCGCTCCATTCGCATCTCTACTTGACATTGAACTTACACAAAACCGACAAAAAAAAAAAAAAACAATCTGCCCAAACCGAGAAAAAAATAAAAACGACACTTTTTTTCGAAAGATAGACCGAGATATTCGTAAGATTTTTAAACCGAAAAAATAATCGAATTTCACTCAAAAAAATACGACAGCAAACGATATTTTCGAAAAAGGAAGATGTAAATACTCGAGTTTCAAAAACTATCAAGCGAAGAATATTTTTTTCTTTTTCAAAAACGTTTTAAAAAATCTTTGGCTCTTATAGAAACAACAGAAAAGGCCAACAAGAAACCTTTTTTTTTTTCTTCTTCGTTCTTCTGTGTTGTTGTAAATCGTAATTTATTCGTATCTCCAACACTATCCGTTTTTGAAGATACTCGTACTATAATTTCAAAAAAGCTCTGCCAAAGGATGTAACAAAGAAGAGTAACAACAACAACAACAAAAAACAAAATAAAACACAAAAGCTTGTTTTTTTTTGTAGGCGAGATAGAGAGCGACAATAGCAAAGAAAAAAGGACGAATCTGACAGACCCGATTGCAAAAAATTCTCGATACAAACTGAAAACACCACGAAAATCACTGAAAATAGTGGAAAAATGGACCAACTCCTTCTGCAATATGCTTTCAGTTTTCACGCACTTGTCTCATGAGATTTTACATAATTATCAACTAATATTTGTTAACCGTGCCTCGTCAATTTTGAAACAACAATTTTTATATGTACGAATTGTTGTTTTTTTTTTTGGGTTTTGTTTGATAGGTAAAGTATCTCTGTATCGGAAAGCAAAACACACAGTATCCGTACGTGTCTGGTAACTTGCTCTAAGGAAACGATTTTTAACGTCCGAATTTATTTAACGTCCGCAGATAACTGAAACTGTGCTGCTCCAGCTTCCTCATAATGTATCAAGCTTAACGCTGCCTCCCGAGATAGTGGTATAGAAGACTTGGTCTCCCTCTCTCTATTCTCTTTGTTCATCCAATGTTTCGTTATGGACCAGTTTTTGTCTTATCTCGAATGAGAATATACGAGCACGAGTACATTCTGCGCATAGCACAATCGAGAAGGGTGAACTTTTTCGGGTTGGAAATGGAGGATTTCTCGGAAAGTTATACGAAGGCAACTGCGCACTTTTTCCCAACTGACGACGACAACACAAAGTTCCTTTCCAATGCTATAAAATTGCAAAAAAAAAAAAAAAAAAAAAAAAAAAAAAAAAAAAAAAAAAAAAAAAAAAAAAAAAAAAAAAACCTAAAATGTTGGAACGAAGAGCACCAAATTTGACACGTCCGTCGGGTTAAACCCTGCACCTAGAATGGGGGTAGGTGATGATGATACTGCTCATAGTCGCATCTTTTTTGGCAGCATAAACCTACTTGCATATGTATGTAGACTCAAACTCGTACGTACAGATGTACCACAGAGCACAGATGAGTAATACAACGAGCATAGAACGAACGTAAAATGAGCACAGAACGAGCACGGAGAGTATTGTAGAAGAAAAATAAAAACAAATTAAGGATATGAGTTATGGGGATGATGGCGATTAGAGAAGATTTTTAACCGAAATTTCAATTTTGAAATTGAAGTGGGATAAGCGGGTATTTCTTCTGGTCTTTTGGGAATAACAACTCTGGCTAGCCTTCTTGGTATTTTTATTTTGATCTGGGAAATTCCACTTTTATGGAGTACTAAAGCATGATTTGATTTGATTTCATTTCAAATTTTGATGGAGAGGTTACTTACGTAGAAAGCGCCACAAAGATTTCCGCTTAAGGGACACTCTAAATGCAATGAATTTGATGGTTTAGCTGCGTTTATATTGTACTAATTCTATTCGAGTTGACTGCTACATATTATAAATACAATATTTGTTGCTCCATATTTTTGAATGCGAGTTTAGGTTTTATTCTGGTTAAATGTGTTTTTTTTTTTATAGGAAATTAAGAACCTTCCATAGCTTTTAGGGAACTTTTTTATTTTTCTTCGTCTGTCTTGTTTAGTGTAACCGCACTTGATGAAGGTGTTATCCTTTCACGGTTTGATGGTGGATTTTTACTTGATTGATAAAGAGTAAAATATTCAAGTTCCGAACATTATGTGATCGAATTTTGAATGAAAATAACGACTTTTATAACCAGCTGAGCATTCTGAGCTATCATGGTGGCAATTTGCCAAATGGTAAAAAAAACATAAGTTTCATGACTTGAACCAACAAAGGGGATAGAAATGAAATCGAATCAAAATAAGTTGTTAGAAAAAACAATCGCCCATATTCGTCAACCACAATAAAGACGATGTTTCTGTCTTGATTAAGGAACTCACAAACAAGAAGCCAAAACGTCTTGGTGCGCCAAGAAGTTCTGCAGGGCTTCTGCATCGACTAGTGGAGGGGCCTGGGAATTTTTTTTCCGGAAGAGTGAAGAAAAAGGTTTTGTGAAGTTTCCGGAGTTTCTTTTTGATTAATGAGAGGGAAAACTGGAAAGAAAATTGTAAGCTGCATACTGTTAGCAGACTGTAGGCAGAAGACATTCTCGGTATTGAAATGGTAGGAACCTGTTCTGGTTCCTTCTATGTCAAGTTAATCATTATTAAACAATGCCTCAAATAAAGATCGCCACTTATTGACTAGAAAGGCACTTGACAATGTCAATAGAACATTTACTTGATTTGCCTTCATTAGTTGGCTAAACCATAAAAATTATATGGGTAAGAACTCGGCACTCAAAGTGGTAAGTGAGGCAGGGTGTATTATTTCATCGATGTTGCTTTTGCTTGTAGTGATAGAATGAGCGGCTTTATAACCGATAATCAAGGAATTTCCAAGGACTCTAAAATGTAAACAGAGAAAAGCAACCACTTTTGGAAACCGTGGAAGATATAGTCAAAATAAAATACGAGGCGAACTTTACATAAGAAATGAAGTAGAAGTACGACTAATTAGAAGAGATTAAAAGACGTTTTATGTTGAACCTTTGATGTACTATGTGAAATATCCTCTGCTGATAACATTGTGCATTGCACATTCTCTAGGGTAATCGAATTTCCAATGCGGAACTCTACGAGAGAACAGGAAAAAATCGAATAGGCCTTTGCATTGTTTGTCATGCAATGCAATCAAAGCCGATTATCCTGGACGGAAAAAGAATGAGTCAACATGACAGATATGCGTACATGCCAGAGAAAAATGGAATAGGATCCACGCCAGTTAGATGAGAGTTGGAGTTCGTTGCCAGAGGGCATAACCATAATGACACTGATAAGACTCACAAAGGGCTTTTGAAAATAAGTGAAACTTACTACAAAATATGCACATGCACATGCGATAACGATGGTGTAATTTATTCTTCAATGACTTTCCAGATCCAATAGGTTTGTTGCGCCCTCCACTTAATCATCAGCAGAAAAATTTCATTCCCTGATCACCAACGCTCAAGTGACTAAAAACGTTTGCCCTTTTTATATAAAAACACGAAAATAATAATAATAATAACGGGCGACCAGATAGCAATGATAGTTTTTCCAATTGTTACATTTCAGCCAGTGACATCCATCTGTCAAAATATGCATCGTTTCACGCTTGCCGAACGTGCGGAAATTATGAAAAACTATTATCGAAATTCCGGCTCAGTTGTAAATATTCAACGTGAATTTCGTCGTCATTATGGCTTCAGTGTGCAGGCAATTCGTCGCACCGTTGAAAAGTTTGAGCGTGAGTACACTCTTTTGGATCTTAAGCCACCAACCAGATAGAGATTGGTGCGAAATGAAGAAAATGATGCGTGCCGGGAATCAAACAAGCGATATTAAACAACTTCATATACAATTCACTTTATTTAAAAAATAATATATAACTTTACAAATTTCAAATATTAAAATAAACCGATTACATTTGCGTTGCCTATCTGACGAAACATCAACGACCCGACTCTCCGAAAGACTCGACTAGTAGGAAAATGGGCATGTGCAGCGAGATGATCTACGATATGCGCGATATGACAAATATTGACAGTGCGTCTGCAAACGACATTATTGTTTGGAGACTCATAGAGTGACCACTACATACTCCCCTTCCAGCTGTAAGCGTACCGAGATTTAAATGAAAGAAAAAAAAACGATTGGATACTTGACGAATTAATACAAAGAAAATTACGCAAATGTTACTTTTTTTTCTCTAGACAATGCATTAGATTCTTTTGCGATGACATGCGCAGGTTTCAATCGATCGATTGAGACCGATATATTTTTGTTATTTATGTTAATTATGAACTGCTTGCGAAGCTTACGTACTACTTTAAAAGGGCCTTCATATGGGGCTGTCAGACCAGGTCGAACTCTATCAACCCTTAAGAACACATAATCGGAGCTAGCGAGAGATTTGGGTACGTTCACATTAGGCTGCAAAGATTTTCTGGTGTCTGTGGGAATCGCTGTTTGCATTGTAGACCTTATTTGGTTTACCAACTTAGCAGGATCCATATTTTCATCATTATTGGAGATGAAATATTCTCCGGGAATTTTAAGGGTTTGGCCGTATACCAGCTCTGCCGCTGAGCAACCGAGATCCTCTTTAACAGCTGTTCGTATTCCAAGTAAAACGAGTGGAAGTTCAACACTCCAATCTCGAGTATTTCCACGCGCTATAATGGAAGCTTTAAGCTGTCGATGCAGTCTTTCTACCATTCCATTGGCTTGGGGATGGTATGCCGAGGTACGAATACGATGTGAACCTAATATGTTTGTGATCGCTGTGAACAATTTGGATTCAAATTGTCTTCCTTGATCTGTTGTTATTTGTGCTGGAACGCCGAACCGACACACGTATTCTTGGACAAAGGTCTTGGCGATGGTGGAAGCACACATATCAGGAATGGCATAAGCCTCCGGCCACCGTGTGAAACGATCAACTATGGTGAGTACATATGAGTATCCATTAGATGGGGGGAGTGGACCCACAATATCCATATGAATATGCTCAAAACGTCCTGTTGGTATTCTGAATGTATCGAATTTAGATTTTGTGTGCCTATGTATTTTTGATCGTTGGCACGGTACACACGTCTTTGACCACAGGTTACAATCTTTATTAACAGAGGGCCAGAAATACTTCGACGTTACTCTTTTTCGTGTGGCCCGAATTCCTTCATGTAAAAGATTATGTAAAGAGTCGAAAATGATCCTGCGGAGATTCTGAGGCACAAAAGGACGATTGGTTCCAGTGCTTGTTTCGCACCAAATTTGTTCGTTTGTGATAGGAATTTTTACGATGTTTAATTTAATTTTAGAAGTCGGCCTGGTGTTACCAGAAATCAATGATTTTAGCTCTTCATCACCTTCCTGCAACTTTGAAATTTGCTTCAGATCGAAGGATACCGAATTAATTTCTGCAGAGGCATCATTTCCACTGCGTGAAAGAAAGTCCGCTACCACGTTTTCCTTGCCACGGATGTGGCGAATATCACTGGTAAACTGCGATATGTAATCCATATGTCGAGTTTGACGAGGACTGCGCTCAGATTTGGAGTTCAAGGCGTTTGTTAAAGGCTTGTGATCTGTGAAGATTACAAACTCTCTGCCTTCAACGAAGCACCGAAAATGTTTGATTGCTGAATAAACACCTAGCAATTCGCGGTCGAACGCGGAATACTTTTGCTCTGTAGGGGAAAGTTTCTTTGAAAAGAAGGCGAGGGGCTGCCACTCCTTGCTTTTGTTCCGTTGCTGTAAAACAGCTCCTACAGCCGCATTCGACGCATCCGTTGTGATACTAAGAAAAGCGTTTTCTGTTGGATGTGCCAACAACGCCACTTGGGATAGGGCCTGTTTTGTTTCCCTGAAAGCCATGTCACACTCCGTGGGCCAGTTAAAATGACTTTTATTCTTTTTAGTTTTCTGCAGTTTGGCTAAATGAGTGTGAATGGGAGACAACAACTCGGCAAGCTTCGGAAGAAATCGGTTATAATAATTAACCATTCCGACGAATTGTTGTATTTGTCGAATCGAAGTTGGAGAGGGCAAATTAATAATTGCCTCAACTCGATCTTGAGATGGAACGATTCCATTCTCGGAAATGGTGTGACTCAGGAAATTCAGTTTTGATGCACCAAAAACACATTTTGAAGGATTAAGACTAAGGCCATGGTCAGCAAGTCGCTGAAAAAGAATCCTGAGATGGCATTTGTGCTCTTCTTCGTCCTTGCTTGCTATGAGGAGATCATCTATATATGCAAAGACAAACTCTAGATCTTGCACTATTGAGTTAATGAATCTCTGAAACGTCTGACTGGCGTTTCGGAGTCCGAAGGGCATTCTTGTAAATTCGAATAGACCGAACGGTGTAGTGATGGCGGTTTTATGTACGTCCTCAGGGGCAACCGGTATCTGATGGTATGCCCGTACTAGGTCGATACAAGAAAAAAACTTGCAACCGTAGAGATTTAAAGAGAAGTTGTGTATGTGGTTTATAGGGTGTCGGTCAGGTTCAGTGACGTTATTTAGACCTCTATAATCCCCACATGCTCTTAAACTCTCGCTGCCTTTCTTAGCTACCATATGGAGGGGTGAAGAAACGGGTGATGATGATGGTCTGCAAATGCCTAAACTAATCATGTTCTGAAATTCTAATAGCGCCGCTTTATGTTGTATTACATTAAGGCGGCGTGGTTTGGCGAAAGGTAATCGACCTTTTGTAATAATATGATGTTGAACTGAATGTTGTACCGGTTTGTTAAAATCAGGAGGGGCAGTAAGTGAGGGAAACTGTTTTAAAATGTCTCCATAAACGTTGTTGAATGCAGGATGTTTCGGTGATGGTGTATCCACTAAAGCTTGAACCGCACTTATGTGCAATTTGGTTACTGAATCGATAAGGCGTCGATTCTTTACATCGACTAAAAGTCCAAACTTGTTAAGGAAGTCAGCTCCTATTAATGGATGGTTTACTGCCGCTACTATGAATTGATGAACGAACTGTCTTCGAAGTCCAAAATTAATCTTCATTAGCTTTGTGCCAAACGTGCTGATGGATGTACCATTTGCTGCACAAAGATAGAAAGATGGGTTTGTTTGTTTGGTGTGAAAAAGCTTACTTGGAAGAACTGATAAATCCGCACCAGTATCAATAAGAAAGGTGAGATTGTTATCGGGATCGCGAATAAAAAGACGGCTAGGTAACGAATTAGCCGAGCTGTGCGCCGTCAGAACAGCTGGGTTAATTAGTTTTTTTTATTTTTGTCTTCGTTGCTTGACGATGCACCTTTATTATAATTGCACGGACTAGAACAATTCCGGGCATTGGGTCCAAACTTTGAGTGAAACCAGCAGATATCCGATCTACTACGTGACCCATGCCTCCTCCTTGAGTTGCTTCTATGTGCATTTTGTCCCTGTGAACGTATACTTTGTCTACTGAACCTACTTGTTAGCTGTTGTACCATAGATTTCAGTTCATTTATTTCAGCACGCAATTGATTTGGGTCTTCAGAAGTGTAAGAAGGGGTACGCCGAATGCTAGAATGAACTTCAGAAATACCTGCTACCGAACTTGAAGCTTCCCAGATCTTATCTGCCAAAGAAGTTACTTCAGCTTCCGATTTGCCTTCTTGTGAAATGAGGGCAATGTTTATCACCTGAGGGAGTCGTCGAAGCCACAATTTTCGAATTAAATCGTCGCTGATTATCCCTGATACACCTGCCAATTGTTTTAAGACTCTTAGAAATTCTGAGGGTTTTCTATCACCTAGCTGTTCGCTGGATAACAGTTTTTCAATACGTCGCTCTTCGCTAAGCGAGTGCCGTTGGATGAGAGTTTCTTTGAACCTCTCATAAACGTCAACCTTTGGCGGAGATTGAATAAAATCTAGAACGGTTTCGAGTACGTCTTGTGGCAACGCTCCTAGGACATAATTATATTTTGTCGAATCTCTCTTGACTTTACCGATCGAAAATTGCGCTTCTGCCTGTATGAACCACACTGCTGGAGACTTTGGCCAAAAAGGCTGTAACTTAACCGAAATTGTGTTAACACTATCGTTGTTAGCACTGCGTACATTGGAACACGAAGCCCTAGGTTGATCACTCTTTGAATCATCTTCACTATCGTTTTGCATTTTTCAATTAAAGATTTTGTCTTTAAAAAAAATAAAAATTTGTAAGCTTGAAGAATTTTCCTATAAGTCGCTCATGCACATGCACACAAACCTAGTTATCGTAATAAAGTGTTATGCAAATTGAAATGACAATTTAAATTTAAATTAAAAAAAGATTAAATATATGTTATACTAAAATAATGAATGAGACAAAAGCGTAAATTGAAATTATTGGAAAAAGTAAAAAAAATAATTCGATTTTTTTAATATTAATTATTGAATAAACATAAGTGTGTATATTACACTAGATTTTAATTTGAACAAAAAAAAAAAAATTTTTTTTCTTGATGATGTCTAGCGATCAGATGTTGATTATGTACTTGCGATTAATGCTCCGTTCCTTTGTGGATGATATTAAATGATGGGGATGGTGTGATATGGCGATTGTAGATATGTGTGATGATGGTCGTAGTTGGAATACAGGTTGATGAGTCGGAGAGTCAATGCTGTGAAGACGGGTGATCGTGCACATGTGTTTATGTATGTGCTCGTACATGTAATGATCGTACACTTGTTCCGATTCCGATGTTTCGAACACAGTAACTATGGTGTGTTATTTTAAATGATCATTTGATCTTAATTTGCACTTATTACGTATGTATAAATCACAGTATCGTCAGATTTTGCTGTACTTTTTCGGTTGCGGTAAAATGTTTGTAATTTTAGGGAATGATGATTTGAATGAAGCGATAATGATTTTAAATAATTTTTTTTAAATGATTTGATTGTTTAAAATGCGGTATGGAAGTTTTAGATGCTTTTGGACGATTTCGCACACATTCACTACTAAACACTTTAATAGTCAGTTTTGCGTCTTACGTTGCGTGAACTATTCGGGGTCACCAATAGATGCGTGCCGGGAATCAAACAAGCGATATTAAACAACTTCATATACAATTCACTTTATTTAAAAAATAATATATAACTTTACAAATTTCAAATATTAAAATAAACCGATTACATTTGCGTTGCCTATCTGACGAAACATCAACGACCCGACTCTCCGAAAGACTCGACTAGTAGGAAAATGGGCATGTGCAGCGAGATGATCTACGATATGCGCGATATGACAAATATTGACAGTGCGTCTGCAAACGACATTATTGTTTGGAGACTCATAGAGTGACCATACCAAAGATGGGCATGTGCAGCGAGATGATTTACGATATGCGCGATATGACAAATATTGACAGTGCGTCTGCAAACGATATTATTGTTTGGAGACTCATAGAGTGACCACTACAAAAACGTAGACGCCGTAGCGGCCAGTACCGAAGAAGACCCAGAAATATCGATTCGGCGCCGATCAGCTGAATTGGACATCGCCAGAGAGTCAACCCGGCTTATTTTACGGTTGGGTTTGAGCCTACATCCGATTTGATAGACAACGCTGTGAGTTCGTTAATTGGGTGCAGGAAATGTTGGCCAGAGATCCGGATTTTGGCCAAAAAATCATCTCTCGGATATCATCGGAGGACGGAGACACCGTTACCGTCAATGGTCTCAGGTATAGAGCAATACTAACCAACTTTCTGTGGTCAGAGACCGACAACATCGATATATCCGAGCTGTGGTTCCAACAGGGCGGCGCTACATGCCATACAAGCGACGCAAAGCTAGAAGTTGTGAAGGAGAAATTTGGCGATTTGGTCATCTCACGACCAGCGTTCATCAACTGCCCGCTGCGATCATGTGATTTGACCCCACTCGATGATTTTCTCTAGGGCTACGTCAAGTTCATAGTCTACGCTAACAAGCCAACCACTTTGGACGAGCTCGATGCCAACAATCGACACGCTATTGCCGAAATAACGCCGCACATATTGACGCTTGAAGCACTGCCAGCGAAGCCGAAGAGGCCTTTTGAATGATGTGCTGTTCCACTCATAATGGCATGAATGTAGCTTCAAAATAAAGCCAGCTTCACACCGTTGTTGTTTTATTTTAATTTTTTTTCTATCATTCTTATCTGGTCCGCTTTATAATTGACAAATATGGCTTAAACTACTAGTTTTCTAGAACTATCATTAACACTTGGGTATTGACATATTTATGTTAAAGTAGAATTCGAATTCAACTGCATGTTTTTCACCTTATTTAGCATCAAATTAGAAATCGATGGTTTTTGATTCCAAGAAAAGTATTTATGTATCGGTTCATCTAACAAGAGTGGATGACTTTTGATAATCCAGAACTAAGGTGTTATAAAATATGGATCGCTTATAAGTTCCAGTTGACATAAGAATTGAAGCCAGCAGACCACCCAGAACGCTGTACTTTCGTTGGTTGGGTGCTGGAAGTTAATGAATAATATCTTGCTTTTTTGAACAAAATTATTCTGAGTAATGAGGCTCATTTCTATCTGTCTGGGTACGTACGAACGTGTCAGATCTGGGGCTCCCAAAATCCAAGAGGAATAGTGGAACGGATCCGTTGTTCACAACGAGTTTGGTACGGTTTTTGGCCATATTTTTTTTCGAAAATGATGATGACCAACCGCTTCAGTGAATGGATTACGTTATCGAACAATGTTGACGGACTTTTTTTTTACCTGAAATTGATGCTATGGACGTCGATGACTTTTATTTTCAGCAGGACGCGCCACATGCTACACGTGTGATTTCCCGAAATGGAGACTTAAATTAGCCATCTAGATCGTGCGACTTAACACCATTCCTTTGGGACTATGTTAAAGATAAGATATTCGCCAATACTCCATCAATCAGAATTGTTATTCGTAAAATACAGCCACAATTATGCGAAAACGCGATGAAAAATTTCATCAAAGGAATGTAGGCAGAGAAGAGGCGGACATTTGGCAGGTAATGTATTCTATTACTAACCTCAGAATATCACCACACCATTTTTCGTAAAACTTGTTGGATGACCCTATACATACATATATACGTCATTTCTTAACCGGCTTTACCGGATGCACTAGGCAAAAATTCTTAAGCATGTAATTACAAAAGAAACTTTGCTACTTAAACTTTAATTAGATAACCGCCAACCCTATAATAAAAAATGAATACATATTGTTGCATGAAAATCAAGTTTTTTTTCAATAAAGTGAGTGCATCTAGCAATTAATTTAAAATAATTGATGCACACAGAAATTTGTTGTTTTGTAAACAGTTTTCTGACTTCATAGATTGATTTTAATTTAAATATTTTTTTTTTAACTGAAACTAGTTTCCTCCAGTGACAGAAAAGCAATATCAACTTGTTTATTGTATTATGCGCGACAAATTTAATCTTCAAGTGGAAAATAAGCAGAAGATTAAAGTTATAATTGTTGATGTTTAAAACCAGACATCTTAATACAGAGCTGCCAAACCGCGGCACGCGGATCGCATGCGGCCCGCAAGGGTTTTTTATGCGGCCCGCGTTGCATTTTTCAATAATACATATATAATTTTATGAAACGTTATTATTTACCACCAAATAATAAACGCTTACCTCATCTGCTTGTCGAGAAAATGCAAGGGAGGATAAGCGTGCAAATTTCAAAATGCTTTTCTCTGAAAAGCGACCGAGGAAAACAAGGACGATCAACACTCACATTCGAATGTCGCTCGCAAGTAGCGATAGCTGCGACCGAGAAAAACAGATTCCATGGTCAACCAAGCTCTATAAAAGGGTATTTTTCGCATAAACTATCACAGTCCATTTTTGAAACCGATTAAAGGATTGCAAACTCATTCGCAGGCATTCAGCTTACAAGCAAGCCGCACCATCAGCTCTAAATTTCAACTGACAGCTTCATTTCACGGGTGACGCAATACGCTAGCTTAAGAGTAAAAGTTTTTATTTTTTGTTAAAATACGCGTGTTGTGGACGTTGCTGTCAACGTTGCTGTCAACAAATCTCTAGGTACGTAATTAATTTATCATCATTAATAAATGATTGAGAGCACATTTCGTAAATTTTTCGACTCGGATTTACGCATGTTGTGTCGTGTCTCCGCACTCTGATTCCATTTAGATTCGTGTCGCCTCCCAAAATTTAGGAAAACCATGTCTGAGAAGAGAAGAAAAATTGGTAATGACAATCGAATGTACCAGATCCAATGGTAATCGGACAATTTGATTATAAGCAATAAGAATACGATTCAATGCCTAATCTGCATGCAAGTTTTGTCTGAATCCAGAACTGCAATTATTGCAGAATATAAAAAAGAACTGTTGCACCAGACCACATTTTTTGCAAAACTTAGCACCACAGAAACATTTAGCTTCGCCGCTTCGTAATCAATAGCAGTGGAGTTAGCGAAAGAAACCATATAGCGATGGCATGCTAATAAAGAAATGTGCAATTGAAATGGCTAAACAATTTAATGAGCCGAGAAGACAGCGGAAAAATTCGACACTGTGGCTTTATCTCATGAAACTGTAGCAAGGAGAGTAGATCATGTGGACGAATATGTTTCCAAAAATGGAAAAATGTAAATACTTTTCCTTGTGTTTGGATGAGAACACTGATTCGACAGATATTAGTCAACTATTAATATTTGTTCGAACTATTCAAGAAGATTTCACTGTAAACGAAGAGCTCCTTAACCTAGAATCTCTACATGGAACAACAAAAGGTAGAGACATTTTTGAAGCTGTTCATAATTCCGTTGTAAAATATCGAGGATTCGATAAGTGTTTCTGCATTGTAACAGATGGAGCGGAAGCTATGACGAGAACACAAACCGACTTTTGTGGACTATTAAAGCAAAACCATATTAACTGCCCAACACTTCATTGCATAATACACCAAGAAGCACTTTGTGGAAAAAATTTACGTAACGCCAATGCTATGAAAGTAGGTGTTAAAATAAGAGGTGTGTAATAGATTTCTGACACATCGTAAATTTCGTGATTTCTTGAATTACATGGATGCTGCATATAGCGCCTTAACTCTCCATTCAGATATCCGTTGGTTGAGTGCCGGATAGAGCTTAAAACCTTTTTTTGCTCTTCAGTAAGAAATACCAATAATTCTTCAAAATGAAATGAAGTCGGATACAGAACAACTTGGACATCAAATGTAGGATCCCACATTTTTATCAGATCTTGCATTTTTAACTGATATGATTAGTCACTTGAACGAGTTCAACTTAAAACTGCAGGGTAAATGTCAAATGTATATGGTCACTGCATATACATTTAAAAGAAAGTTGTAGATATTCGAATCAAAATTTATCAAAAACGACTTTACTTTTTTCTCTAGTTGCAAGGAGCATGAACAATTTTGGGGAAATATCATTTTCATCTCATGTAGAATAGGTGTATTGAAGATATAATCAAGGAATTCGAAGAACTATTTTTCGATTTTGGAAATTTTGAACATCATACCACCTTGATCAAAAAGTTCCCGGGGACACCACCGTGTGGCGCTCCCATTGTTTTGTTCTTTTTGTTAAGTTGGTAAATCTGTTGTTGACATTCCCTCTAAATCTCAGCGTCATAGCTTGACATTTGCAAAAGTTACGTAGCCAAGAGTACATCTATCTCTGTGTGTGTTGGCGATTTTTTACAATTTTAGAAATGGATTTAAATTTGCAACAACGAACTTGTACTCGTATTAAATTTCTCGTAAAAAACGGATTTAATGGTGCGCGAACGTTGGAAATGTTGGAAAATTGTTTCGGCAACGATTCTCTAAAGAAAACGGTCGTTTACCAGTGCCACGAGCGGTTCAAAAGTGGTCGTGAGTCAATCGAAGATGATGAACGCAGTGGCAGACCATCGACATCGAAAACCGACGAAAACATTGAAGAAGTACGAGTAAAAGAAATGCTGGCCAATAATCGCAAATTAACCATCAGAGAGATAGCGAAGGACTTGAACATCGCCTATGGATCCGTCCAAGATATTTTGGTTAATGATTTGGGTTTCCGTCGTCTAGCAGCAAAGTTGGTGCCAAAAGACCTCAATTTCATGCAAAAAAGAGACCGTGTTGACGTCGCAAAAGAGATGATTTCCCAGGCTGAATCCGATCCCATATTCATCAAAAGGGTCATTACTGGAGACGAGACGTGGGTTTATGAGTACGACACGTAATCCAGACATCAGGAAAGTGAATGGCGCTCACCAAATGAGCCGAGACCAAAGAAACCACGTCGTTTTTAGTCAGAAAAGAAGGCAATGCTCACGGTTTTCATGGATTACAACGGTGTAATGCATCATGAATTTTTGCCAGAAGGCCAGACAGTAAACAAAGAGTATTACGAGTATTTGGGCGTTATGAGACGTTTGCGTGAAGCAATTCGCCGAAAGAGACCAGAATTGTGGGCAGAAAACTCGTGGATTTTGCACCATGATAACGCACCGTCACGTTGCACAGTGCCATCATTATTCGTAATTTTTTGACGAAAAATGCAACAAATACCATCCAACAGCCACCGAATTCACCTGATTTAGCTCCCTGTGACTTCTTTCTGTTCAATCGAGTTAAAAAAACATCACGGGGAACGCGTTTCAGCAGCCGAGAGGAAGTAATGGAAAAATCGCAGGAAGCACTGATGGACATACCGAAAACCGACTATAAAAAATGTTTCGAGGAATGGATCAAGCGCTGGCATAAGTGTGTTGCAGTCGATGGGGATTACTTTAAAGGGAACAATATAAATTTAGTGAATAAACTTGTATTTTTAATTTTCTGAATAAATTTCATCAAGGTGGTATTTCACATTTTAGTCAACCTTTAACTATATAGTAAATATTACAAACGTAAAATCTCCAAATGTGAAACAGGAGAAGATTTTTTTAAATTATTACCAGAAGGAAAGCATCCTAAATTGCGAGACTTTGATCTTAAAATGCGGTCAATGCTCGGCGGTACTTATCTCTGTGAAAGTACCTTTTTAACAATGAAATTTATAAAATCTAAATATAGAAGTTCCATGACGAACAAATCGTTATCAAATTTACTCCGTTTGGCTACTACAAACATTGATATTGATATAGCTACATTAGTTAAGGAATCAGAGTTACCGCGCTAAATTCTCATTGAAATACATAATTTTGTTAATGTTGGCTAATATTTCAATAAAACATAGTTAAACAGTAATAAATATTTTTTTATTTTGAGTGCGGCCCCTGGATAATTTTTATTTTCCTATGGCGGCTTTCGGATTACTAAAAGTTGCATAGCCCTGCCTTAATACATACATCGATAGCGATAAATAACCTTCTTTATTTTAATCCTGTCCGTGAAATAATTTATCTTAACAATTTTGATAACAGAGTTGTTCGATTCTCTCTACCGATTTTATACTAAAAAATAAAAAGCTTGATTCTTAACTCTATCCAAAAAAGTTCAACGACTTTTCTTAGAAAAAAAAAATAATCAAAACACAATTGATTGACAATGATGTCTAAACAAAAAATGGAATAAAAATATAAGATATTTCATAAATAAAAGTAAGCAATTATCAAAGACGGTCGGCATGGCACAATTGTTAGGTTTGTCAACTAGTACGCCACAGTTCCTATGTTCGATTCACTGGCCATACACAATAATACAAACTATTTCTGACGTCATTACCCTTACAAAGTGTAGCGTTGTGGATATGGAAAAACCACTTCCGCAGACTGTGAAACGGCGAGGACTACCCAAATTCCGCTGTCATGCAGAATGAACCATTCAACCTGGATGGCGAAAGTGAAGAAATCCGTCCACCCGACGAAAGCAGTGAGGCTAGCAATATCCAAGCTTAAGAACAACAATGCTGTATGACCAGATACCCTATCTGTCGATTTAATACAGTTAAAGATAACTTAGCAGAGAGCATGCACCAACTCATTTCCAATATTTGTTTTTTTAAGAATGAAACCTTAGCACCGTTTTCCCGATCTACAAGAAAGGAGACCCTCTTAACTGCGCCAATTATAGAGGCATCAGTATCCATAACAACACATTTAAGAACTTATTTGCAGTCTTATGTGAATGCAATTTTTTGGGATTTGTCAGATTGTGCAGGATGACGATGAAAAACGCTCGCTGTTCCGCTCTGTCAAGATCGTGAGAAACACTCAAGTCAAGGCGATTTTTTTTAAAAAGTTGTGCAACTATAATACTTGCAATCGCTAATTGACATTGATATCATTGGCAGAACTCAGCGAGTCGTCATTGCTTCGTTTGTAAGTATTGGAACAGAAGCGGCAAAAATGGGTAAAGTTGTCGTGAATGAGGGCAAAATTAAGTACATATACTCGTATGCTGTCAAGAAGAAGGAACACACGACATCGAGGAATAATCGGACGGCATGTCACAATAGACAGCTATATAGTAACTTTTAAGTAGTCCGGGATATTGTACGCATCGGATCTGCTATTAAATCTAAAAACGACATTTCATCAGAAATCAAACGAGGAGTTACTCTTGCCAATTGCTGTTTCTTCGGCCTAAGAAGGCAAATAAGTAATGACACCTTGTCAAGAAACACTTAGTAGACTCTGTGTAACACCTGCACCTTTATGGTGCAGAAGCATGAGATTTAGCGAAAGTGGATAAAAGTATCTTTTCGAACGCAAAATTCTTCGAGTGATTTCTGGTCCCGTTAGCGTTGACGAGGTTTTGAGGAGGAGATTTAAGGACCAACTCTACAAGCTGTACAGCGGCATTGACCTGATCAGAAAAGTGTACATTGCCGCCTAATATAGAGCCAATGAATAACAGCTTTCTAGCCTAAAAATTGTTCGATTCCAACCCGGAGGAACAATGCAGTAGAAGAAGGCAGTAGAAGAGGCAGTTAGTCAGAGACCGCGCTAACTGGAGAGGCCCAGGTCTCAAACCGGACTGCATCGCTACTTAAAGTAAGGAAAACAAAGTCATTACCCTTGTGGCTGGGAATGACAACCTTCTGAATGCAGAAATTACCTCTTTTAAAAAAATCTCATATTTTTTCGAAGTTCAGAGTCGGCAGAAAACCGTAAATTGCTTCTTTTTATATGCTCATCATGCAAAGTGGAACAACGAAGAGGTCTTTCCTTTCAACATCATTATCATATCGACGGAAGAAAATGTACGCTGGTGTTTTCACTTACCAAATCCATATTAGTGTCAATAATATTTCTCAAATTGTCTACACAATCCAGAGACAACATCAGCTATCTCTTCTAAAAAGGGAGAAGAAACTGCCCTGCAGAAGAAGCCTGAACGGACCAATAACGAAAGCCAGTGTTGGATATGTAGATGGAACTTCGAAAAATATGCACAAATCTGGAGTAAAGCAACCGGATTTATAGCATGCTCTTCAATAAAATTATAGAATAGAAGTCAGTTACATTAAAATATTTGCATAGAACAAAATATGCGCAATTGAAATTTTTGAGATAGTTAAAAGTACGGCCTACCCGAGAAATCCAGACGATCCGGATGGGCGACTCCTGCCCTGAAGTCGTCGAAATGTTGCTGAATATCACTTGAATAACACCAGTTTACCTAGTCAGCCCATTCTGACAAGATGGCTAGATACCATAATGGTTAAGTAGTATACGAGTAACTACAAACTATCCAACGACATCTGGAGAGAAAGGGTCAGTCTGTTCACTCTCAGTTAACTTTAGCCAGTGGTTATTCCAGATGGTAACCATTGGTTGCGTTTGTTCACCAAAATTATAACCAAAGAATCCATGGTTCGGTTAGTTAACCAGAGAAATCGCTGACCAGCCGATTTTCCTTGGTTAACGTCATTTAGCCAATGGTTTTCTGGATATTTTACATTTCAACGCCATCAAGAATCGAACAAAAAAGGTAAAAGAAAAAGTTAACCACGGGTTAGATTTGATAAAGGAGTTTACAGATAAATTAGAAAACTGGAAGGAATTGTCCCTAACCTATGGTTGGGTAACCAGAGTGAAAACATTGTGAAAAACCACTCTTTGGTTACCAGAGACCTAACCAGAGATTTAACCAACTATGAACCAACTGGCCCTTAGTCATATTCAAGGAAATAGAAGTCCTCTTGTGGTAGGGCTGTGATTGACTTGTTCAAATTGAAACGATGTGAAGGGAGACCTGGAAAACTTTTTTTTACCACTACTGTACTATGAAGATTCAGAATAAATTTCTTATTTTATAATTTGCTACAAGTGTTGAAGAGCAAATTGGTCGTATCCTGGAGTTCACTAAGATAACCGATTTCACAATCAACAGACACTCCAGCCGTATATAATTCGATTACAAATTACAACTCGCAAATACACCGAAAGAGTTTTAGTAATCTGAAACTTCCTAAATATCGAGTAAATAATGTTTGTATACTCGTAGAACTTGAATTGATTCTTATTTGGAACAAAACTACAAGCATCCAGTGTACTTTTCCGCATGTTGCTATTTTAAATCTTCCCCATAAACTTGAACCAAAAGCTTGTAGTCGTACAACGTGTTCCCTTTTGATAACATTTGACGCAGTACTATTCATATATCAATTTGACACTATTGTTCTAGAAAGCTGGTTTTCAAGCAACGCAATATTCATAATGATTTAAACAAAAAAAAAAAAACAAAAATACTTACAGCGCATTTTACTCGTACTCTGTAATTGAAACACTCATTTCACAAAAGAAATCCATATCAGCGGAATGGTGAACGATACAAAATTTTAAATTGGGTTAAAAGGCGCCTTAATCTCGTAGTTGTGACGACTTGCAAATTTAATGCAAAATGCGCTATAAGTTAACATTAAAACATTTTCAGCAAAATATATCAGCAGAGCAAATCAAAGTGTACAATCTAACACTCGATTAGTTAGGGTTAAGATCTTTTCATAGGTCTTAGTTGTAGCCTTTGCAAATTTTCTTTTTTGAATTTCAATGTCAGCATAAGTTGAAATATTCTAGTAAGCGTAATGAATATTTTATTATTTTGTAATCAGTGATAGGATTAAAAAAAATAGTAAGCAAAAAAAAAATAGTGTTTTTCAGATAATCATAGTACAAAAATAAATTAGACTGATAGTGATTAGTACAGAGTGATTGAGGATTGCTTACTTGTGAGGAACTTCAAGGAAAATAGTGCATTATATGTACTCTTATACATAAATATACTCTTATACATAATTTATGAACATAAACTGAAGTGATGGAATAAACTCAACTATACGAAACAAACGAAAAAGGCAGCGGCTCCATTCTATATTTTTTAACCGAATTGCTGTAGCAAGTGTAGACCGAAAACCCAAAATAATTTATAAACAGCTCAGCCAGATTTATTTATTATATCAGCTTATACAAGGCTATGTTTCTGCCAGTCGAGGAAAACCTTGAGCTCTTGATATTGTAATCACATATTTAGGAAATTTGAAAAAAGAATGGGAAGCTGTAAATGATATAATCAATCGCAATATTGCCGATCGAAATATACTTATTTCGATTAGGAAGGCTGATACCATTATTGCAGACCCTGCTACTGTCGCAAACGAGTTTAATGATTATTTTTCTTCATGGGGAGAATTGTCTAACTCCAAAAACTCTGCAGTTGTTGCTGCACATCCGGTTTTAATAGCACCCCTCTAAGGAATAATTTCTTCTATGAACCTATATCACGTCTCGAATTGTTAAAGACGATAAATTCGCTAAAGAACTCAAATTCCTGTGGTTATGATGGAATATCTAACATCGTTTTGAAGAAAATAGCACTCAGTATTGTTGACATCCTTGCTTATACTTGGTATTTTGAATTTTAGCGTATTTTCAGGACATTTCCCTGATCCTTTAAAATGCGCTAATATAATCCCTCTTCATAAAAAGGGCTGCAGAAAAGTAAAGAGCAATTATCGACCAATTTCGTTACTTTCCTCAATATCAGAGGTATTTGAGAAAGCTGTAAAAAACAGAATCGGGAAATATCTCAACAAAAATAATTTCTTCAGTGAAAAAACAATTTGGCTTCAGAGAAGGTTTCCCCACAGAAGATGCTTTACTCGACTATTGTACTTTCCTCTACAAAGGTCTTGATAGCAAAAAATACTGTGCCGGACTCTTCGTTGACATTGCAAAAGCTTTCGACATGTATTCTTTTGGATAAATTGTATCGTGCGGATTTTCGAGGATTTGTCCTAGATTGGTTTGCATCGTATCTGAAAAATAGAACCCAGCAAGTATTGGGTCTATAACTTAATTCGTGCGGTTTACTAAGAGATGGCGTAACTTGTATTATTCCACTGTTATTATTCCATTGGAACATGCGTTGGAAAGCTACTGTCATTGTACGTCATTTCAGTATATGTCATTCGTTTGAAGCGTAAATAACAATAATTTTTTTTCACTTAAATATGTCGCACTTTGTGCCTGAAAAAGTGTTTTTGCGGGGAGATCTTCTTCATTACTTTAATATGAAGAAAACTGCTGTCGAAAGTTATCGTATTTTGGTGGAAGTTTATGGTGAACATGCGCTAGCTGAGCGAACGTGCCAAAAGTGGTTTGCACGATTTAAAAGTGGTGATTTTGGCTTGGAAGACGATGAACGTCCTGGGAAGCCAAAAAAGTTTGAAGATGAAGAACTGGAAGCATTACTCTATGAAGATTGTTGCCAAACACAAGAAGAGCTCTTAGAATCTTTGAGTGCCACTCAAGCAGCCATTTCAAAACGTTTAAAAGCAGCTGGATGTATTCAAAAGCAAGGAAATTGGGTTCCACATGAACACAAGCCGAGAGACGTCGAAAGGCGGTTTTGCATATCCGAAATGCTGTTGGAACGCCACAAAAGGGTGTCATTTTTGCATCGGATTGTTACTGGTGATGAAAAATGGATCCATTACGACAACCCCAAACGCAAAAAATCATATGTGAAACCCGGCCAACCAGCCAAATAAACGGCAAAGACGAATATCCATGGCGCGAAGGTAATGCTCTGTATTTGGTGGGATCAGATGGGTGTGCTGTATTATGAGCTGCTAAAACCGGGTGAAACCATCAATGGACAACGCTACCGAACACAATTAATTCGTTTGAAGAGAGCAGTGGCCGAAAAACGCCCGGAATATGCGACCAGACACGAGGCAATAATTTTCGGTTAAGAACTATTTGGAAAACAGTGGATGGGAAGTCTTACCCCACCCGCCTTATAGCCCAGACCTTGCCCCTTCTGATTACCATTTGTTCCGGTCGATGCAAAGCGCCCTCACTGAAATACGGTTCACATCAGAGCAGAATATCAAAAATTGGCTTGATTCGTTCATGGCTGCCAAGCCGGCGCAGTTCTTTGGGATGGGATCCACAAATTGCCAGAAAGGTGGGAAAAAGTCACAGCTTCAGATGGGCAATACTTTGAATAATACTATTGTACATGTTTCTCTTAAATAAACGTTCAAATTTTGAAAAAAAAAACCCACGAATTAAGTTATATACCCAATAAAAATTGAAGCTACTTTAACTAGTGCTAAAAAAGTAAATATAAGTGTACCCCAAGGATCTGTCCTTGGTCCCATTCTGTTTTTAATTTATGTTAATTCTATATTTGCTCTTCCGTTTTGTGGTAATGTCAAAGCCTTTGCGGATGATTTTGCTTTTCCCTATAGCGCAGTAAGTAATCTAAGCCTAGTTGCGGAAATTATCCACGATGTACATTTGCTCCGACTCTGGTTTGCAATACACAAGCTAGTGATAAGCAATAAAACGATGTTAATGTTCTTCAGTTTATCAGTAAAAGAACCACCAAATGTTGAAATCAGCTTACATGCAGCCACTTGCCGTAGGCACAACTTAATTTGCGTCTGTGCTGAACAAAGCTCTGGTATTCAATTTAGTAATCAAATGAGCTGTGATGTAAACTGCTTTGACATAGGGATTGTTAAACATTACAAGTACTTGGGTGTAGTTATCGACCATAATTTGAGTTGGTACGACCACATTTCCAACTTAAAATCATATTTCTTTTCATCCTTACGTATTTTTTACCGCCTTAAGAATTACTGTTCTATCAAAACATTAAAGACAATTTATCTGGGGCTTTTCCAATCCAGATTGCAGTATGGCATAAGTTCATGGGGTGGAGCATATTTTACGAGGATTGTCTGAAAAGTTTCTGAGCAATGATCCAAGACATTTTTTCTCAAATTTTTTTTTTATTTTTTACATAGTCTCCTTGTAACTGTACATACTTCTCCCAGCGATGCTCCCATCTCTCTAACCCGTCCAAATAGTACTTGGCGTTTTTCTCTGCAAAATAATTGTTCACGAAGGGGGTTTTTCTCCTCATTTGACGAAAATCTTTATCCTCCGAGCGCAGTTTTTAGATGAGGGAACAAAAAGAAGTCGCTTGGGGCTAGATCTGGTGAATAAGGCGGATGGTCAAGCAGTTCAAACCGTAATTCATGGATTTTCGTCATGGCAACCGCTGAGGTGTGAGACGGCGCATTGTCTTGGTGAAACAGGATTTTCTTTTTCTGCAAATGTGGCCGTTTTTCCGCAATTTCTGCCTTCAGCTTGGCAAGTAATGATGCATAGTATGCTCCTGTAATGGTTTTTCCTTTTTGAAGATAATTGATTAAGATAACTCCTTTACTATCCCAAAAAACAGTCGCCATCACTTTTCCAGCCGAAAAAACAGTTTCTGCTTTTTTTGGAGCCGGCTCGCCCTTTGCAGTCCACTATTTTGACTAAATTTTTGTTTCGGGCGTATAATGGTGTATCCAAGTTTCATCTACAGTAATTAATCGGCGCCAAAACTCGGATTTATTGCGCCTAAACTGCGCCAACAGAGCGTTTGAAATGTTCATTCGAACACGTTTTTGGTCTAACGTAAGCAAACGCGGCACCCAACGCGCGGACAGCTTTCTCATGCCTAAATTTTGATTTAATATGTAACAAACACGTTCTTTGGACATTTTCATAACCCCTACTATCTCTCTCACTTTAATTCGGCGGTCGTCCAACACCATTTGGTGAACTTTAGCAATGTTATCGTCAGTGGTTGCAGTTTTTGGACGTCCCGAACGCCCATCATCTCTCAAGCTCCTACGGCCATGTTTAAATTCAGCTGCCCAAAATTTCACTGTGGTAAATGATGGTGCAGTCCCCATACACAGAGTCCAACTCATTTTTGATTTGCGTAGCCATATTGCCTTTCAAAAACAAGAATTTAATAACAGCTCGATACTCAATTTATCCCATTTTCACAAAAAAACACTCACATTGACTCACTCAAACGACTGTCAACTAAAAACTGTCCAAAATGACTGAAACTTCGGTAAGTAACTGTCAAAAGATGCACAACTAGCATTCACGAGTTGTTGACGAGTGCCGCTATCTTTACGTTGCGGAAACATTTCAGACAACCCTCGTAGCTGCCTTTAGTGCGAACTATGGCCTTGAGTCGGTCGACAAACGAGTTGTACGCTGCACGAACGTAACCCTGCGGAATCTTCTTCCATTCTCAACGAGGGGCTTTCTTCAACTCATCCACACTTTGATTTTTTTTTAATACTGAACTTGGTATGATGACTGTGCAAGCCATTGTGTCGACGAAATGGAGCAAATGATGTTATTGTGCTGATAAAGAGTCTTGTTGGACTCCGTCACCGAAATGTTTGCTTGTCCAATGCTTTAAAACATCTTGATTTTGGTGGGGGCTGAAGCCCTCATTTATTGGTTTAATACAAGATTAATCTAAATTAAAAACTAACTAACAGAGCTAGGGACCAAGGAAGCGGGGAGATCCTGTTTGAGACGAGGAGTACTCAGGTGGAAATCAAAAAGGAAGAGGTTTGAGTTGACCTTTCGGAGCATACGGGAAATTGGTTCGTTGAAGCCATATGAGGTGCGGTGGACCGGTAGATAGAAGAGACGAGGACAACGTAGATTGCGGCGGTTGGTATTGAAGGAAATGGAGTTCAAAATGGATGCGCAGTCGATGGAACCTGAGAGAAGTCGATGAATGAAAAGAATGTCAGCAGTATTCGACGTTGAATACCCTCAATTCGGGAAATATGAACCCGGTGAAAGGGGTCCAAGCTTGACTGGCATACTCAAGCAGGGGGCGAACGAAGGTAATATAGAGAGATCTGGTCACATACGGGTTGGAGAATTCCTTGGACCACCGTTTAATAAAGCCAACTAATGGGTTGGCTTTGAGGATCATCTTATCGATATGCGAACGGAAATTAAGCTCACAGTCGAATAATATGCCAAGGTCTTGAAAATACTGAATTGAAAATAAGGAATTAGTTGACCATAGAGAAAATAAGGTCGCTGAGAAGACGGGAGGTTGCATTTACGTCAGAAGGTTATAAATTGACATTTGGCTATATTAAGTTCTGGATCAAGGTCTTCTTGAAGAAGGGCAGAGTCATGGGGAGAGGAAATAGTTTTAAAAAAATTTGTGTCGCCAGCGTAAAGGGAGATGGAGGAGTGTTTAATGACCCTCTCAACATCGTTAATAGTAAGAATGAAGAGAATGGGGCCAAGATGACTGCCTTTTGGAACTCCAGATGAGGCCAGGAATGGAACAGAGAGGCGGATCTAAGTCTAACACTATAATATCGGTTTACCAGGTACGAAGAAATTCATTTTAATAAGAGTAACTCAAAGCCGAGAGCAAACGATTTGAAGAAGACGAATTGATGAGATATCGTATCAAACGCTTTAGTGAAATCAGTTGCGATAATATCGATTTCTTTTCATAAATTCAACTAGATTTGTAGTAGTTGATCTACCTTTTAGAAAACCATGTTGTCGGGATGAAATAAAAGGCTTGCATTTGAAGCTTAAAGCTTCGTATAAAATGCTTTCAAGGAGTTTGGGCATATGAGAGAGTTTGGTAATTGGTAACTTCATGCTTAGATCCCTTTTTGTGTATCGGGATTATAAAAGAGGTCTTCCAAATCTGGGGAAATTCTCCCTGTGTAAGGGATAGACGAAAAAGGTAGGAAAGGGCTAGAGACAAGTTGGAAGAGCATTTTTTAAGAAACACGGCGGGGAGTCCATCTGGGTCAGGTACAAATACATCTTTAAGATTTAGTAACTTTTCTTCAATAACTGCAGGATCGAAATTTTGAGTAAGAAAGGGACCAATGGAAAAATTTGGTAGATCATTGAAGTAAGAGGGATCTCTTGCCAAGGAGTTGTTGGCAAATGATTGTTTGAAAAATGTTGCAAAAAAGTTGGCGATGAAGGAGAATCACTTGAAGATTTGATTTCAAAAGCGAGGGAGGAAGGATAACCATCAGTCTTACTTTTGCAATTGGCAAATTGAAAAAAGGACTTGGGGCCATTTATGAGATTGGTTTGCGCACTATTCAGGTAGCGTTGATAGAGAGAGTTATAGAGTTCAATGAAATGAAGATATATACCAAAATAATTTGAATAGTCGGAAGAAGAGTGGGTTCGATGGAATACCGCCCACTGCACCTTGACGCCACCGTCCAAAAACATAAGCGGCGAACGTCCATCGGCCATCACAGACGCCCAAACCATGACAAACGTTGGCGCTTGACTTCTGGTGGCCAATCGAAGGTTCAAATTTTGGTACGACCTTTCCCTTAAATAAACACGTTCGTTTTGTTTCGATCGGGAAATTTTTCTCATCAGAGAACACGATATTCGGCAACTGGCCACGTTGGTGCAAGCACAACAGCTCCTTTATTCTGTCGAACCTCACTTTTTTTTGAGCATCGGTCAGATATTGATTTTTTGGAACTTATAAGACTTTAGTTTGAGCTCATCTTTCACTATCCGTTGCATGGTTGTCTTTGATATCTTCAGCTCAGCGCCCATTTTCCTGCCACTCTGTCGAAGATTTAACGCTGATGCAGTGTTTTTTCCGACCACTGCCAGCATTGTTGTAATGTGCAATGGTTCGAGACATGAAAGACTTATTAATATTGAAGTTTTGTCAGGCGCTAACGATAGGCACTTGTGACTTTCAAGGCAAATATAGCGTTTTCACACTATTACGTTTGAATGTCATTACGAACAAAAAATTCAATGAAACTTAAACCCAAATTCTTCTGCACACTTATAAGCAATGAAACCAACTGCCAGTAGGAGAACCACTGACGTAGTTTTACCAACTGTCTTGGAAGTTACAGCCTTCTGAAGTTGGTTGCAATTCAATTGGGCTACACCTTAATAACATTTGCCTATGCCGAAAAAAAGAGATCTTTCCCAATGTATTAACTTACAGACGGTGGTTGTATGCGAGGGAAATCCACGGTCACTTAAGTTTTTAACTTTGAATATCAAGGAAGTCAACCGTAGTTTGTGTAAGAAGAATTCTCGCCACTTAATCAAGTTGGATCAAAAACGCAACATGTGTACTATAATCTGTCACAAGACGATAGTTTTAACTTTGATCAACGATACTTTAACCACATCGGCTACTAAAAAGGACATATTCGTATAAAGAGTACCAAACGAAGAATACCGATTGCCTATTGCTCTCACCTCAACTACTTATAATCTCAATCTTACTCTACGGAGGTGAAACATGAATTCTATTGAAAACAGATTTATGAGTTTTCTTGGAAGGCGACATTCAACAATAAACTATGTCATTAACTTCACTTACATCCTCCTTAAAGAGCTTGAGCTGTTGGCTGTCGCGACTTTGTTGTTACCAATTTTAATCTATAGCGGCGCAGACCTCTTTCCATAGTTTAATGGTTTACTTTGTGCCCTAACACTCTCTCTACCCACTGAAAAGTTTCTAAAACCGCTGCTTGAATATTTAACATCAGCCTGCATGAATGGGTTCAAAATTGCCCTCACAATTACAAAGAGCTTAAGTTCCTGGCCTAAAACCTGTTGTCAGTGTTGTTGAATTTTCTGACTTATTTTCTATCTTCTATTCTTGAATTGAGAGATGAACGAACGGATACTCCATTTTATCTTATGTTTTAGAACATTTTTTTCCTGAAATCGGTTTTTTACAAACTTCAAACCATTTGCGGCATGAGTGATATCACTAGTCTCAGAAGCTTTGATATGGCCACTGCCTAAGGAAACGAGAACGTAATACAGGCAATCCTTCCGGCAAATGCCAAAGAATGAAATAAGGGATGCCTTAAAATTAAGTTTCGCATTCTTAGGATACTACAATACTTGATACTTTGACATATGATTCTTCCTCTTCCTTAAATAAAATCAAGAATTAAGAAATCGAGACCCTAATTAGGTATGTGCATTCGTCGGATCTGACTATGTAGGGGCCTATAAAGCCCTATTTATTAGGCTTTTTAAGAAATAACTTTATAAATTTGACATTTTTTTACGCTCCAGAACCTTATTACTATTTTTGCAACTCATTAGATGATAAACAACTGAGGAGAACATGACTCTCATTATCATACTGTGGCAAGAACGGGGTCAATTTAATACTGAGCCGCTTGACTATACTGGCAAGATCTACATATAAAGTACATCAGCTGAAATACAAATCAATACCCCCAGTTCAACAATAAATTTGTGCACCCAATCGCATTGTTACAACTGACAGCTGACAATGCCAAAACCAGAACAAAATAAGAATACTATTGATTCCTTTTTCTTTTCGATTTCTTTCCCTCAGTCTCAGTGGAGTAACATTGATTTATAGCCGCTGAGACTCCCTACATAGAATTTTTAAAAAACAGCGAAAGATTTCACCAAGGACATGCAGCTTAGATTTTTATAAAAGATTTATAAAATACGTTCCAAAGTAGCTCGTGTAGATGTAAAGCCCGTTTGGAATATTTTCCGCATCGTGCCTCAATTGTTATAAGAGAGCCTTGCATTCGCAATTGAGTCAGATTCTTTAATAAACTTCCAACACAAAGGAAAATGTTATTTTTTAACTTTTTAAATGAACTGAACGTAAAGGAATAACTTGATTCTAACGTCTTCTCACTGGGCTTTCTTTTTTTATTTTATTTTGTTTCTTACTCTCTCTCTCTCTCTCTCTCTCTCTATACAAATATCTTTCACCCAGTATCCGTATCCGTATAGGTATAAGTACGGATGTAGTCTACAACAAAGGAACTAGTTTAATCTCGGCAATAAATAAACAAAACAACTATACAAGCAAGAGCACTGGGTATAGGGTACAGGGGTACACATGGCACATTGGGCACAATCTCTCTCCCCGAATAAAGAAGCTCAAACCCAAAAGCAAAGCACACTTGTGCCTTATAGAAAAGGCATCTTCCCAAAGCAATTCCTCTCATGCCAGGACAAAGGAATGCGAAGGAGCTAAAGAAAAATGTTCTCTGAAGTTGTTATTTTTTTGTTCTATCTTCCTTTCCTGTTGTTGTTGCCTCTTATACGCCAACAACATCAACAACACGAAGAAGCTTCATACTTCTGCTACACACAATTTTCAAGCTAGCGTATGAGCCCTTTGTCAATGTCAAAATATACACCCACCGCTCCCTTCCGAACCCCTCATATCCATGTTCTTTTTATCAAATTATTTTCGAGAATGATAAATCCATTCTGTACTTCTTGAGCGACAGTACAGACATGTGTAGTGACGCGACGCGCGAACTTGGAGCCAACAAGGACTAAATCAAGACATCACACTAAAGATTACTCTTCAATGTTAGTTTGATATCAAGGATGTGAAGTGAATTTACGTTTGGTCAATACCGTCGAGGGTGATGGTACACACTTATACACAGTGTTGCAAAGGAGACGTGCTCTTAATCCTTTACTTGGAGGATTTTATCTCTAATGTGAGCTACGAGTACGAGTATTTACGAGCTAACCAAAATCACATCACCTACGCTATCTTTTACATTAAGGTTATCCCCTTGCATAGATTTTCATTCTAAGGAAAGAAGAAACGCAACCACAGAAGAAAACTGCATCTCTGGATAGGGGAGAATCGTGTCAACATAAACGAAGATCCAGGATTAGATTGCGCAAAAAAAGCGATTTTTAAAATTTTCTAACGCTAACACAGATTGGGGATACTTGGATACGTTCGAAAGGGGATCATTGTTGGAAACTACAGAAGGGTTTGCCATTGGTTTGTTGAGGTTTGCTGGGTTCCACTAAGGCTTATAGAAGTCGAGACATAACATCAATATGAAGACAGTGGAGTTAAAGTTTAAAATGGAACTTGTGTCATGACTACATTTAGCTTAATCGGTTCGGTGAAAAGTTGTACAGAAGAAATGGACCCTTGCAATAAAACTTCTCAAACTAGTTGAGTGAGAATCAACACTTTTGAATTGCTTTAGAATAAAAATAGCTTGAAACCAGAACTCCAATGTGTAGCGTTGAACCGATAGCGATACAACGTTTGGGTTAAGCACTAATGCTGGACATCGGATACGAGTAGTAGTAGACTCAGGTTTGACTTGCTAAATTTATGTACAACGGCATCGTGGACGAAATCTCTAAATGCACACTGTACATTCCTGGCGTTATTCAGAAACTTAAGCCTATCTCAAAATCAAAGAATTATCTGAAATTATCATAACTTCATAACTAGTACCGAATGAAAAATATGGATATTGGGAAACGGTAAGAAGTTACAAAAACTCACAAACGGTGCAGTGAAAAGGTAAAGCAGCGGACAAATGTGAGAAATCCAGGATAAGAAAGGGGGAAGCTGCCTACGCAATGTCCAAGTTCACACATAATGTAGCAGATACAAAGGACAGGGTTTTCTGCCTACGTAGCAGCTTCGCAGTAAGCTGGTCTTATCGAAATCCCTTTCCAAACTTTATTTCCAACAGAGGAGCAGACTTAAGAGCTCTCCCTACGTTAGCCTATTTTCTCTTGATATTCAATTTCTAACAAAATGTTGAAGTCATATCTTGCGGGAATATCGTTGAGGAGTTACTGATATTGAGTTCAGCCTACATACATATTATGTATAGTGCTGTTTGTAGATTCGTATCCTGCGTACACAAGTCTGATCGCCCTGATTCCCGCTCAAAATTCTGTGTGTAAATCAAGCTGTAGATAGCGTAGGAAGGAGTCTAACGCTACCGTTCAATGAGAGAACTACTGAAGACGCTCTCATAGAGTTATGTTCTAATATTTATAAAGGTTTAGATGGAAAAAAATATTATGCCGGCCTTTTTGTGGTTGATATAGTTAATCATAGAGTTCTGCTTAATAAATTGCGTCATATTGGTAAAGGTCTCCTTTACTCAAAAAGTTAAGGTTGGGCACAGTTTCAGCGACCCTAGAACTTTAAATCTAGGTGTACCTCAAGGGTCTGTGCTTAATCCAGTTCTGTTTTTAATATATATACTCTTTTTTGATCAACCTTTCGAAAGTAAGGTTACTGCCTTTGCTGATGATCTACATATGTATGGCATATGCTTCAACTAATCCGCGCAACTGTGTGAATAAGATTAGACAAGATGTTAACATACTAAGAATTTGGTTTACTCAACACAAGCTAAATGCAAGTAATAAAACCAAGCTAATGCATTTCTGCTTGAGAGCGCAATTTCAGAATTTTCACTTCGCAGCCTTGCTTAGTATCGTCCGTGTTTGTGTTTACTGTGTTTGTTTGTAATTATGACTAAGGAATTCAGGGTGGACGTAGCCAATATACGCGGGATAAAAAGTAATCACTTTTCTGCGTACGTCCACGTCTGTAAGTACTGACCAGCTGCACTTAGTGAAACACAGGTAGATCCCCACATACACCTCTCAAATCACTCTGATCTGAAGCTACCTGGCTACGAACTAGTGTCACTATTCTTTCCCCATCGCGGTCTCGTCATTTATGTGAGTGGTGATGTACCTTATCACATTCCAAAACAATATAGTCCCTGTTCCAATCCGGAATTCAATTTCATGTGGTTAAAATTCCATCTCCTTAAGCAAATTATCCACTACTGCTTTATTGACAGAAGCCCCAAACTGGACAGCAACTTGACCTTTAACGAGTTTGAAGCGCTGTCTGACTCCATTCAACGAATTGTATTCCTGTATCCTCATACTGAAATCGTTATTACGGGCGATTTCAATATACACAATTCTGGTTGCCCTCGACATTCTGGACAGACAACAAGCGAAGGACGGTGTGTTGAGAACTTCGCTGTGGAAAGTAATTTAACCCAGCTTGTAAATGAGCTCACACGAATACCAGACGTTGATAGTCATACCGCCAACACTCTGGACCTGTTTTTAACTTCTCACCCTGACAAGTACCGCGTTGATATGCTCTCCTCTCTAGGCTCGTCAAACGAAAAGACTCCTAAAAGCAACCGTATGGCAATACGGACTTAACAGCTTCGTTAGGAATTTTAACTGGTCGTTATGTTTCCTCGATAACGACGTGGATGCCGCTGCTGACATCATCACAGAAACTATTCTCTTTGGAATGAGATGCTTTATCCCTCATCGAATGAAGAGTATCAAACCAAAAGAAAAGGCATGGTACAACTCGAGCTGTAAAGAGGCTGTCAGGGTTAGAGAATTGTTTTTTCGGTCCTACAAGACCAACCCGACAGAGGAAAACCGGAAAAAGTTTAAACGAGCCAGAAATGACTGCAACGTCTTTCTCAAACGTGTGAAATTCCAATACGTCCAAAAACTGAGGCAAAAAATACTGCAATGTCCCAAAGGCAGTAAAAATGTTTGGTCATTCGTCAAAAACATTAGAAATTCTGCCTCATCCTCCATCCCAACGCTCAATTACAATGACATTCCAGCTGTCAGCTCTTTGGGCAAGGCCAATCTGCTTGCTACACACTTTGCGGGCAGCTCAGCACTCCCAGATTGTGCTTTGTCCCCACCTACACTTGAGTGCGTCGAATCTACAATGGGACGAATCCACTTTCGCACTCGTGTAGTAGCAAGAGTACTTAAAGATATCTACATACATAAATCCACTGGTCCAGATGGTATATCTCCCCTTCTTCTGAAGAGGTGTCCTTCCACACTGGCAAAACCATTGCGTAAGCTTCTTCATCAATCCTACTCTTTAGGACTCTTTCCGAGCAGTTAGAAAACAGCATTTGTCCAGCCCGTCCCTAAAAAAGGCGAATCTTCTTTCCTCTCCTCATACAGACCCATTGCACTTACGTCCCTTCTTTCCATGGTCATGAAAACGCTGATAAACCGTCAGCTTATGAAATATCTCGAAACACGAAAACTTCTCAATGACCGGCAATATGGTTTTCGTAGTAACAGGTCCACTGATGATTTGATGTGGACCGTCGAAAAGTGGAACCAAAGCGTACATCAATCTGGCGAAAGCAAGATAGTTGCACTTGATATTTCTAAGGCATTTGACAGAATTTGGCATCAGGCTCTTTTGTCGAAAATGCGTGCTTTTGGGATTGATGACTCTCTTCTTCAATGGATTAGAAATTACCTTTCGGAACGTTCAATTCAAGTTGTCTTGAACGGTTTCAAGTCTGATATTCACAAAATAATTGCTGGTGTGCCCCAGGGCTCCGTTCTGTCTCAGACACTCTTTTTAATTTTCATCAACGATCTCTTGTCTGCTACTTCTTATCCAATATATTCCTTTGCTGATGACAGTACTCTCTGCTTTTCATATTCGTTCCCGGACTCACGTCCCTACTCTTCGGCTGTATAGTAGAACAGGAACGGCAGCGTATCTTAAGCTCATTAAATTCCGATATTCACAGCATAACCACTTGGGGAACTATCAACCGAGTGGAATTTAATGCCTCCATAACTCAATGCTGTCTGCTGTCATTAAAGCGAAATTTGAACACCCAGCCATTATCCATGAATGGCACTTACATCGTCGAAACCGATAAACTTTCCATTCTCGGTATGTGTGTCAGTGACAACTTACGTTGGAATGACCACATATTCGATGTCGACAAAAATGCTGCGAAATGTCTAGGTTTCCTCAAGCGATGTAAGAAATATTTTACCCCCTCTGATCTGGCCACAATATATAAGGCATTCATCTGCTCAAAATTGAAGTACAATGCCCACATCCGGTTAGGTGCTCCTAAAACATCTCTGCACCTGCTAGATAGGATTCAAAACCGTGCGATTAAACTCTTAGGTGATACTAATATCAGTCCATCAATTCACACCCTCGAACACCGATGTAATGTCTCCTGTCTCACTTTGTTTTATCGCTACTTGCATCACCAGTGCTCCATTGAAATCGCCAGTAGCATTCCGCCCATTCAAATTTTCAACCGTAACACCCGTCTCGCTATGAATACTCATCAGTACACCTTCAAGCCCATTTTCGGACGTACTCTAAAATATCGTGATTCTTTCCTAAGCCGTACAACTCGCTTATGGAATGCCCTGCGAATCTCTGTGTCTCCTGGTCGTTATAACTTACAAACATTTAAAAACTATGTACATCGGCACCTGTCTTTTCTTCCTCCCTAAATTTCCTTCGCCCGCGCTGTGTACGAACATTTTAAGAGTACGAAAGAGTCCCTGAATTTTAATATTCACTTCCATAATCCAAATTGTCTTCGAGAGAGAATGTTGCTCTGTAGATGTGCTACCGAAAGTTCTTTTTTCAGTGTCTCATGAAGGCGTACTTTGCACCAGAAACTGTTTCCAAATTGAAATGGTAGATAAATTTAAATACTTAGATAATAATCGACCAAAGTTTGAATTCAATTCGTAACCTTTTTCATCTTCAAGAATTTTGTAATAAAAAAAAACTTTAAGAATGGCCTGCTTCGGAATATTTCACTCCAAATTGCAGTTTAGCAATTACCTATTGGGGCGGCACTTACCCGCTTGTTTTACAAAAGTGCGCAATTAGAAAAGACTGTGGCGTTAATCGCCTGACCCACACTATGATGCCCTTTAAATCACTGAAATTTGTGCCAGTTTATTAAGGATGATGTACATTATCAATCCGCATAGCAGCGGCGAAACAATTCCATTTTGGGGGGTGCCTCTAGTTATGTATCTCCTTATTCGATAAAACCCTTCTGTAGGATTGATTTTTTTCTGCATCGAACAATTTGCATATCTAACTTCTAATTCCTTGGCCTACCTCACGATCAGCTTCTTTAATAGCCCTTCTGCTGAGAAGACATCCATAAGCGGGTCTCTCAAATATTTTAAGTAAGATTGAGAAAAAATGGATGGAATTAAGTCCTTAGCCGTTGTGTATCATGGTTTATCTGCTTTAGGTATAAGCTCTACCCTCACAGTTCTCCATGGTATTGGGGCATAGCTTAGTTGGAGACAGAGTTTGCCTATTGCCGCGCAAATGACCAAATGGTTAATCTGATTCTCAGCTTCTTAACTCTTTCGAACCCACTGGTACAAGGCATGTACCAGCCTGTGTTCAAAAAATCCTAACTTCTGAAATCGATATGAAAATTGGTTAGTAATGTGTACCATTTCGTACCTTGAAGCATAAAGAACGGTATATTTTACAACTATGTCATGATATGTTGCGCTGTTGCCATAGGTGCACGCGTTGTGGTAAATTTTTTGCTAAAAAAAACGAAATTTCGCTACTGAAAATTGATTGAAAGTGCATAAAACTATTAATTCACAAGTGTTTCATTGTTGTATAAACCGTAAGTAGTGAATCCTCCTAAATGCCTGACTATTCAGGACTTTTTCCATATATGGTATATATGTGTACCAGTGGTACTTTATGGTGGTACTTATACGAGTATGTACCAACAGTGCTTTATGGCAATTTATGTGTGGACCATTTCTAATTGGTTTTTTTCGTTTTTTTTTTTGCCAAAAATAAAATGCCCAAGCAAATGCCGAAACGCAAGTTTGTAGAAACACGATTCTTTGAATGCGGGTGAGAGTTCAGGAAGCGATTTTTAGGACGGCAGCAGCAGCGATTACGAGCCAGAAGACGATGCCAACTCTGAGGATGTAGAATCTTCAGAAGAGGAAGCAACAAGAAATTCGAAGAACTCAAGGGAGGCCGACCACGCATTCTGAAGGCGAAGGTTATGTAGCAGAGAATTTTTCTCGAATTTGGAATGATCCTGAGGGCAGTTTTATGCCACGAATGACAGCTCCAAGTCCGCGAGAATGTACGGTAGATTCAAGCATATCGCATATCTGTAGTATAGGCGTTTTTCGTACACATATGTACCATTTATAAAGTATTGGTGGTACAAAGGTGTACCGTCTACAAATAACCTCACCCCCCCTTTTTATTTTTTTTAAGTTGATAATATAAGAACCAGTTGTAAAATCTTCAAGAGCGCATCAAAAAGAAGTTAAAAACTCAATAATGTATTTGAATTCAGGCTCGAAAGGGTTAAGGTTCTAGCACCTCCATAGTGTAGGTTAGAAACCCTATATCCATACTCTTCTTTAACCCTTTCGACCCGGCTGGTACATTTATGTACCACCAAAAGTACATATAAACATACCTGAAAGTCACAAATTGCATACAATTTGGTCGAAATCTGTACCACAACGTCTTTCAACGTTCTGTTAACAGCAGCCAAATGTGCATGCAGCTGATACACGCTTGTACGTTTTTGGTTTTACATGTTTTCGATGGCAGTTGAAGTAATAATTTAGTGGAGTGTTGACGTTTCGGTTGATTTTTTCAGTGTTTTTAAAGTTTTTATAGTTTTTGCGGTGAAACAAGCAGGATATTATAATATCAAGTGAATACATATAAATTTGTTTTATAACGTAAGTGTTATTGTAATATTAAAAAGTCATGTCATGTACATCTGCACCACTAAAAAAGGACAAATTTTAGTGGTGCAGATGTGCACCAACAGTCATGTACATATATGCAGACATTATCCTGGAGTGTTACTTTGTTTTATTTAGATAATGTCGCATCGTTTGTATCAAAATAAAATTGAAAAGATTATTAACGACGAGGTTAGTGATAACGACGCCACAGACGATTTTCCTTCAGGCAACGGAGATGATTATAAACCAAATAATTCAAATACTGAAAATCAAGGATCTACTTTGGATATTCTAGTCAAGAAAATGCAAGCTTAGGCGATTCTGAAGAAGAAAGTGTAGCTGATATTCAAGAAGGTAATATAGCTGATGTTCCGATAGAAAATGGTTTAGTTTTATGGGCGTCAGTTGGGAAAAAATTCATCCCTAAGAGAATGGTGAGCGATCCTTACCAATGTCATCTATGGTCAGAGTTGAACCGCAGCTTATCCATTATGGACATTTTCCAGAAATTACTGTTTACATGTATACTTATAACACAATGCACAAGCGAACGCCTTGACATATTTGAGCAATCAAAAAAACAAAACGTCAAAAGTTAATTATCTGGTGAAATAGAAGTTATCGTTTAATGCATGTTTATCATGTGCTACCATGTCTGCAGGATTATTGGTCTACTCATGACTCCTTAGGCTACAAGTCAGTCGGGGTGGCAATTGCTAATTCATGCTAATAACTTCCAAAATGTATTTTTCTCCACCTGAAAAACTGACAATGAATGACAAAACATATTATAGTATATGAATGACTTGGTTGAATGCCTGAAACAAAGATTTCAAAAGGGCAGAGATGACAAAGCACAGACGAATCAATGACCAAATTCAAAGGCCGTAGCACGTTGAAACAATATATGTCTATGAAGTCAGTGAAACGAGACATTAAGATGTTGTTACACTGTGATCCTCTTTCCGGATATACTTGCGACTTCGATATTTATACTCGGACATTAGAGGAACGAGTAATCCTAAAACTGGCAAGATCTATAACAAAAACCGATGTCACATTATGTTTTGAACGCTTCTTTACATCCGTAAATTTGCTTACCACAATTTCATTCTCTGCTGTTAGCACAGTTATGAGCAATAGAAAAAATTTGCCTAAGTTTGAAATAAAACTGGCACGCGGAGATTCGGAATTCAAATGCACTTCATCTGGACTATTGTGTGCAAAATAGCTAGACACAAAAGAAGTCTTAGTACTAATAAATTGCCATTATGCAATAAGTTCGACCGTGTGGAAAAAATTAAAAACTGTTAAAAAAATTGAAGTACTCGTAAGTGTACCTTGTCCAGAAGCTATCAAGTTTTATCCAGAAATTATGGGGGGCGTAGATTTGGCAGGCCAGATGTGCGGCCTCTATGAGTATAATAGGAAATCCGATAAGTGGTGGAAAAAAGTCTTCAATTGCCTTATAATGATGACAGCAGTTAACGCATCGGTAATCCACAGTGATCTCAACCGAAAAAAGATGCCATTCAAAAAGTTCCTAGTAACATTGGCTGAGCTGCTTGTAGAGGAAGGTCTGAAATCGGTTCCGGTTCGTAGGTCCTTGAGGCCTGGACGTGGACTACGGAAGGTTAGTGGCATCAAGCATTTTCCAATAGAAGGAACGATTAGACGTCGGTGCGTCCGCGCACCAAAATGCTATTTAAAGAATGCGGAGTAGCGATATGGTCCCCCGAAAGCCGAGTCGAAAGGGTTAAACGAAATCCTGTGATCGAAGTGCCACGAGTAGTAGAAGAACCACTACTTGCAGCTAATAATTATTCATCACATACAGCGAGTAACTTCACATTCAGAAAACGAAGGAGCTAAACGAAATGTCTCAAGGTCACTGGCATTCACGTTTTATCAACCGAGTAGGGGTGGACATAATCATACCCTGAATTGTGTAAACTACCAACTTTATACCAGAATTATCGAAGTACGAGTACATTACATACTCGTATATGGAAACTAAGAGCGTTCGGTTTATAGAAAATCAAACCTCCTTTGTAAAGTAATGTCAAATCGTTTGGCAACAAATATTTGTATAAGCAGCGTGTCCAGGATCGAAGATGTTCATCATCTGCTACTGTCTGTCAGACAGAGCCCACACATCCTTCACAAAAGTGTCTTAACTGATAAGGGTTGCTTCTTCTCTACGTTAATCACAAAGTTGGGCTACTTATCGATACTACACATTCACCAGTTATTATAGCATGGTACTCGTATATGTACGTCCACTTTGGGTTTAAATATAGAAATCATGACGCAATACACACACCAGATGGCAAAACAATGCACACAGGATGTTCATTAGCTCTCTATTAGTTTAACCAAAGCGAATTCCTTTCATTGAAACATGCGTGACATGTGCAAATACCGGGTACCTACCATATTATGCCCTTCTACATTCGAACTCATCAATGAACAAAACAAGTCGAGCGAATTAGTCTGGGCAAATGCTCCAAGGCTATGACTGCCCTCGAATATGTAATAAGAAAGGTCTGACAAATTGTTGAGTAAATAGCAAAAGCTCAGCTACACCCGTATGCCACTAAACATCTACGCCTCCATACCCCAGCGTTAAATCCATCAAGTGGAATGCTGACTGCACAACATCTCACAGCAAAATAAACTATGTACAAAGGCCAGAAACTTCCCCGAGACGATTTACTCGAGTCAGTTCATAATCAGATTCAGTAAATAACTTACGACTGTTTTCTGATGGAATTTTCCAAAAAATTATTCAAAAATTCTGAAGTATGTACGGTAGGAAGAGCGCGCGCGTTCTATATTTGCAAAAGGAAAATAACGAACTTCAACAAGCCACCCACAATTTAATTAACACCAAAAAGTATGCTATGAAACAACATGAAATAACCTTGGAAATTTTACCTCCCCAAAGTATGTGAACAATCATTTGCACTTGTTCCATTCACACTCGTAAGTACGTACAACAGCGCTTGTAAAACTTTTCCATTGATTCGGGAGGAATTTTTCAAGTTTTTTTTTAGTTTCAAAGCAAGCTGCAAACTGCGAGTGCATCCGCAGATAGTATCTCAGAAATAATACAAGGGCGAAGCACCGTGACGGGATTATATGTATAGGATGATTTTTTTAAGCGATTTTTTATTTGAGTTGATAAATCAATGCTTGCCATTTGTTTTTAAAAGATTACGAGTATTTCATACGGAGAGTCCAATTTTGAATCACTTTTTCGACCATATTGGCAGGTATTTCGCTAATAGCACGTCTTCCAATTGTCTTCCAATTTTCCAGTGTTCTTTTGACAATTAAAAACCAAACGCTTAAATAATCACCAATTACTTTACAAAATTCAAATATCTCATAGTTTGTAGATTTTCCTGCCTTTGGCTATCAAACAACAACGGTAATCCTTTTTAAATTTTACGAATTTTTACTTCCTTCTTATAGGGAATCAAAAGAAAAGGAGAGATGTCAAAAGGGCAAATCCATCCAAATTAAGCGAACAATAACTTTGAAATTAACTTTAGCGGAAGAGTTATTTTAATGAGAACCATGTTGTGGATTACTTTTCAGCGATTTCGAGTGTAGACAGAATGTTACCTCAGTAAGGATTGGGAAGTTGATAAGGACTGGAGAAACTTTTAGAAAGTTTTTTTCCCAGAGTAAATACCCTGAGATTGTTCTAAACGACGCGTATACATAACAGTCAAAGAACACAGTTCTTCTGAAAAGCATTCAGTTGTTGGTACATACATACAAATATGTATCTTTCGGGGTTGTACACAATTGTTGCTCATTTTGTTGGGCAAAACAACTGGATTCGAAACTCTAAATTGGAAAGCCCGAGGCGCAGCTTCATAAACGCTTGATCCTCCCAACGATTGTTGAGAGATAAGTACCAATAGAAATGTCAACCTGACATTGGAGTACCTCGAAAAAAAAAAACACCTTGTCGGTTAAAGTTCCGTGTGCGAGGAGAGCGAATGGAAATGATGGCAACTACAACGACCAAATGGAGGGCAATTCTACAACTACATAAGTAGTCATCGAAACGTAATGTTTGGTTCAAGTATACTAGAAAGCTGTGCGCGGCAAACTGGAGGCGTCATGCCCGGGATGGGAAAGGCTTGAAGGTCATTGTATCTGCGGCAGAGAAACTCAATGGGTTGACCAAAACTCAAGAGTTTTTCAGGGATCTTCAGAATATTAAGGATATGTATGATACCACTTGCAGTTAACGAACAAATTAAGAGTCCGGGATGCCTGCCCGGATTTGATATAGAAGGATAAGAAATTTTCAAAGAAAGATGCTTTTAAAGACCTTAGATGTTCGTGATGGTTTAGAAATATCTCTATATTCGGAGATGGCTCTCTGGGATTGTTTTTAAAAAATAATGGTGACACAGGAGTGTTTCTATAATAAAGCAAACACTTCCCGCCAAAGGAAAAATATTTACAAGGAGCTAAATTAGTTAAATGCCACATTTTCAAGGCAACGAAAGGAAGTTTGATAAAGATGCAGCTTTACTGAGCACGAACTCTCCGATGGCGACAGAATATCTATAGCCCGAAAAAAAAAGCCCGAATGAGTTGGCTTCCTACATTCTGGTGGAGAGCAGGAGAGAAGCAGATAGTTTATACGAGGGTTGTCTGAAACGTTTCCGATAGCGGCACTAGTCAATAAAAACTAGTGAATGCTAGTTGTGCATCTTTTGACAGTTACTTACCGAAGTTTCAGTCATTTTGGACGTGCAGTTTTTAGTTGACAGTCATTCAATGTGAGTGTTTTTTGTGAAAATGGAAAAAATTGAGTATCGAGCTGTTATTAAATTCTTGTTTTTGAAAGGCAATACGCGAGACTCTGCACCATCATTTACCACAGTGAAATTTTGGACAGCTCAGTTTAAACGTGGCCGTAAGAATTTGGGAGATGATGAACGTTCGGGACATCCAAAAACTGCATCCACTGACGATAACATTGCTAAAGTTCACCAAATGGTGTTCGACGACCGCCAAATTAAAGTGAGAGAGATAGTAGAGGTTATGAAAATGTCCGAAGAACGTGTTTGTTAAATATTAAATCAAGATTTAGGCATATCAAGATTTAGATGGAACTTGGATACACCATTATACGCTCGAAACAAAAATTCAGTCAAAACAGTGGACTGCAAAGGGCGAGCCGGCTCCAAAAAAGCAAAAACAATTTTTTCGGCTGGGAAAGTGATGGCGACTGTTTTTTGGGATAGTAAAAGAGTTATCTTAATCGATTATCTTCAAAAAGGAAAAACCATTACAGGAGCATACTACGCATCATTACTTGCTAAGCTGAAGGTAGAAATTGCGGAAAAACGGCCACATTTGCAGAAAAAGAAAATCCTGTTTCACCAAGGCAACACGCCGTCTCGCACCTCAGCGGTTTCCATGGCGAAAATCCATGAATTACGGTTTGAACTGCTTGATCATCCGCCTTATTTACCAGATCTAGTTCCAAGCGACTTCTTTTTGTTCCCTCATCTAAAAACTGCGCTCAGAGGACAGAGATTTTCGTCAAATGAGGAGGCAATCACCTTCGTGAACAATTATTTTGCAGAGAAAAACGCCAAGTACTATTTGGACGGGTTAGAGAGGTGGGAGCATCGCTGGGAGAAGTGTGTGGAGTTACAAGGAGACAAGATACAACCTTCGTATGTCTGAAAAATAACATCGTATGAACATCAAAATTTACAAGGACTCGCTCATACATTACCGCATTAAGTTCGTTAATTTTGGTCCGAATGTTGTTTTCCAGCCGTGCAATTGTTGTTGGCTTTACTTTTCAAAAAAACCCGAAGGACATAATCTAATGGTGTTAAATCGTACAATCTAGGTGGCCAGTCTATGTCACTATTACGTGAAATTAATCGACCTGGAAACATAGACCGTAATAGCTCAATGTTTGCATGAGTTGCGTGACTCGGGGCTCGATCCTGTTGAAAATAAAGACCGCCTATTTCTATTTCTTCAATTTGAGGCCATACAAAATCTTCAATCATTTGTCTATAGGGCCCTTCATTTGCATCTTCCAACAAAAATGTATCAATAATTCCACCAGCCTAAAAACCACACCAAACACTACATTTTTGTTGAGATTTTCTTCTCCCCAGATGCGACAATTATGTTTGTTAACAATCTATCCAATTTGAAATGAGCTTCATCACTAAAGATGATTTTGCGTGAAAAACCCGCATCATGTTCTAAAAACAAATTGACGAAAGTTCAGCGTTGATGATGATTCAATTCTTGTGTTAATTCTATTGTACATGTGTTTACTTCACAAATGTCAAAGACAACATAACATCAAGGTAGCGTCCAGAAATACTTCACTACTGACATCTGGGCCAGACTTTTCAAGCACGCTTTAAAAGAAAGCCTTACTTTGCAACTTACAGATCTAATCTAGAAAAGGCTTTTGGTTTTGTTGCTCTGATGCAATGAGTGCTTCCCAATAAATTGGAAGTAAAGGAATTAAATCAGGCTAGAGCTTCAAGAAACCCTAAGGATTGGGACAATTATCAAGAAAGTTTCAAAGCCGACAGAAATGAAAACACATCAACGAGAATACTACAAATATAGTAAAGTGAATAGAATGGCAGAGGTCATGTTAGTGAGAGAATTGAACATAGTTTTTGTACTTTAATCCAACGAAATCTCTCGTACCACTTTAAAGGATTTACGCAAGCCTATCAACCTCTTTTACTTGCCTCTCTTATCCTTCTTCATTCATGAAATTTGTATTCCTTAAGTTAAGGAGCCATCCGCTTTGTGAACTATTTCTTGTCTGACAGACTCAATTGCAAGTTAATATCTTAATATCTTAATGAAATTTAAAGATCTCATCAAGAAAAAGAAAAAGTTCTTCAAGCCTCCGTGAACAGACACATACGAGTATACATACGAGTATGTATGAATGTATGAAACGACGGCAATAAACTCTTATCAGGGAAACAATGTGAAAAGTTAAACTCTCAACATCTGGAATGTTAGTTTAATTCGGTTAATCCACGAAAACGCTACATTTTTCTGCCAACTCGATGAGAATGGCATTTCGATCTACAACCATAAAGTCATGCATGAAAATCTCTAAAAGCTTTTTGTGGATTAGGTGGCATTTTGATTTTGTAGGTCGATTTGTGCCCCATCTAATTGCAGCTATGGTTACTGTTTATTTGGTGGCGTCCATTTGATAGGAGTTAGCGTTATTCACTGCAACGTAACCGGATAAAGCCGAATAAATTATGTTCGGTAAAAATCGATTTAACAGCGCTTATTTGGATTCCAAAAGGTGAGCGAACGCATCAAAGCTAAATTCGCTAACATAAACCTAATATGCGACAAGGACGACGCCACCAAAGAATGTTTATACGAGTTCCTCGACAAGAATGATGTTAAAATCGTACTAGGTGATTTTAGCGCCAGGATAGGAAAGGAGGACAGCTTTGATAGGGCATTTGCTAAGTATATCCTACACATCTGGCAATGAACTTAAACTTATTGGCTTTGCGGCGGGACGAAATATCACTATAGTAAACTAACGGTTTCCTCATCTCAATTCCAGTAAACGCTAAATCAAATTGCCCGAACGTCCGAACCTTCAAATCACATCAGCCATTTACTCGGATCAGCAACTTGTTGCAACCAAGGTGCAAATGCCGATTCTCTAAGCACCACAACAAAGAAGAAGTACTGTGAGAAGATATAACGAACGCGTATCCCAAAATCTCACAACAACTCCTATGCCGCCAGCATCAAGTAACGAAGACCAGTGGCATCGCTGCCAACCTGCCATCAGAGACGCAGCAACTGATGTACTGGTTTTCATCCAACCACCACCAAGAAATATGGTATGATGAAGAATTCCTACAAAGCGCCGCTGCAACGAAGGATGAGAGCTGCTCGTGAGGCCTACGAGCAAAAGATGTGGAAAGAACATCGGCTTCTCCAAGAAGAAAAAAGAGCAAGAGGTTATACTCCAGGTATGAAGAAGGAAACCTTGTAGTAGAGTGATAGTTAGTGCTGAGAATATTGAAAACTGTATATTTTTTTTTCTTTTACAAAAGAACTTAACACTCAAGTGGGTATAACTACACTTATGTTGCCAAAGCAAGTGTTAAGTTTTCGCGCTCAATGGCTATTTGGCTCCATGGGTGGCATCCAACATTTAATGGGAAGACTAAATTATTAATGTAAATTAACTTGATGTTGTATTTAGGCAACCATTCATCTCATGAGATTTTAGTTGCCCAAAAAAAAGTCTTTCGGTCACGGCTGGTATTGAACCCCGAACCGCCGGATTGGGAAACCAACACACTACCACTTGAGCCACGGCGAAGAAGCCCAAGACCCCGCCGTTAAGCAGCAACCTAGACGGTGAAACCCAAAACTTCTGTCCACCTTAGAATAGCCATATCTAAGCTAAAATCCAACAAATGTGCTGGACCTAACGGCTTACCGGTCGAGGTATTCAGAGGTGCTGGAAATGACTTTATGTATTATACGACACGGGCAGTGGCTGAGAGTAGGTAATAACTGATGGATAGCGGGATGTGAAGAATTTTGTTGGTGCACTGTTTTCTATTGTTGTAAGGGCATAGTCCACGTCCATATTCGTAAACACAGACCAGCTCTTTTGGCACTCAGTGAAACACAGGTATATATCCCCGCCCACACCCCTCAGATCGCACTGATCTGAAGCTACCTGGCTGCGTAGTAATGTCGTTTACCAAACTTCATCACAATTCTAATCCCTGTTCAAGCCCGGAATTCAATTTCATGTGGTTAACATTCCATCTCCGAAAGTAAATTATCCACTATTGCTTTATCTACAGAAGCCCCAAACTGGACAGCAATTCGACCTTTAATGAGTTTCATGCGCTGTCTGACAAAATATAAAGAATTGTATCCTTATATCCTCATACTGAAATCGTTATTACGGGTGATTTCAATATACACAATTCTGGGTGGCTTCGACATTCTGGACAGACAACAAACGAAGGACGGTGTGTTCAGATCTTCGCTGCGGAAAACAACTTGATCCAGCTTGTAAAAGATCCTACGCAAATACCAAACGTTGACAGTCATACCGCCAACACCCTGGACTTGTTTTTAACTTGTCACCCTGATAAGTATACTGTTGATGTGCTTTCCCCACTAGGCTCGTCGGACCAGCTAATTTCTCTTACACCTACCACACAGTTAGAGAAAAGATACCTAAAAGATCCGTATGGCAATACAAGAAAGCCAATTGGGGCGGACTTAACCGCTTTTTTAGGAATTTTCTTCAATAACAATCACAGACACTACTCTCTTTGGAATGAGATGCTTTATCCATCATCGGATGAAGAGAAAAGACGTGGCACGATTCGAACTATGAAGGGGCTATCAGGGTTAGAGAAACATTTTTTTCGATCCTACAAGACAAAACCTACGGAGGTAAACTGCGTAAGCTTTTCCAACAATCCTATTCTTAAGGACTAGTACCCAGTAGATGGAAAACAGCATTTGTCCAGCCCGTCCCTAAAAAAGGCGAATCTTCCTCTCTCTCCTCCCACAAACCCATTGGACTTACGTCCTTTCTTTTCAATGTTATGGAAACGCTGATAAACCGTCAGAAATATCTCAAAACACGAAAACTTCTCAATGACCGGCAGTACAGTTTTCGTAGCAACAGGTCCACTGGTGATTTGATGGCATGTTTCACCGATAAGCGGAACCGAAGTTTACATCAAACAGCCGAAGGCAGGATAGGTGCACTTGATATTTCTAAGGCATTCTACAGAGCTTAGCATCAGGTTCTTTTGTCGAAAATGCGTGCATTTGGGATCGACGACTCTCTTCTTCGGAACGTTCAATTCAAGTTGTCTTGGATGGTTTCAAGTCTAATATTCACAAAATAAATGCTGGTATGCCCCAGGGCTCTGTTCTGTAGCCGACCTTATTTTTAATTTTTTTATCAATGATCTCTTGTCTGCCAATTTATTCCTCTGCTGACGACAGTATTCTCTGGTTTTCATATTTGTTCGGTTGTAGAATGACAGAGGCAGCGTATGTTAAGCTCATTAAATTCCGATATTAACAGCATTACCAATTGGGGAACTATCAACAGAGTGGCAATTAATGCTTCCAAAATACAATGCTGTTTGCTGTCATTAAAGCGAAATTTGAATACCCAGCCATTATCCATAAATGGCACTTGCATCGTCGAAACTGAAAAACTTTCAATTCTCGGTATATGTGCCAATGACAACTTACGTTGGAATGACCAAATATTCGATGTTGCCAAAAATGCTGCGAAATATCTAGGTTTCCTCAAACGACGTAAGAAATACTTTCCCATTCTGATCTGTTTTCAATATAGAAAGCATTTATCCGCCGAAAATTGGAGTACAAAGCACATATCTGGTCAGTTGCACTTAAAATACCACTGGACCTGCTAGATAAGATTCAGACCGTACGATAAAACTCATACGTGATCCTAGTATCACTCAGTCAATGGACACCCTCGAACACCGACGAAATGTCTCGTTTCCCACTTTCTTCTATCGCTATTTCCACCACCAATGCCGCGTAGAAATCGCTAGTAGCATTCCAACCCTTCAAACTTTTAACCGTAACACCTATCTTGCTGTGAATCATGATAAGTTCTTAAGCTTGTGGAATGCCCTGCCGAGCTCTCTATTTACTAGTCATCATAACATTGAGACATTCAAAAGCAACGTACATCGGTACCCATCTTTTCCTTGGCCCGCGCTGTCTGCAAACAACCCACAACATCGACAAATTGGACAGAACTTCACAATCGACAGCTATAATTTCGAGGTAGTAAACGACTTTGTATACCTTGACTCCGCTCTGCTAACAACATCTCAACAGAAATAAAACGAAGAACCACTCTTGCCAATCGCTGTTTCTTTGGGCTAAGAAGGCAATTGAGTAGTAAGGTCATATCCCGAAAAACTAAGGAAACTCTATTAAAGATCTTGATCATCCCAGTCCTACTTTATGGCGCAGAAGCAGAAGGATCAGTCGTTTGGAGAGAAAAATCCTCCGAAAAATATTCGGTCCCGTTTGCGTTGACGGGTTTTGGACAAGAAGATTCAACGACGAACTATAAGAAGTGTACAGCGATATCGACATCGGCTGCGCATCAGCCGCCATGTAGAGCGAATGAACACCAAAGTCCCGGCCCGCAGAATCTTTAAATCTAAACCGGAAGGTGGCGTGCATAAGCCAGTTAACTAAGGACCGGACTAACTGGGGAGGCTTGTTAGTTGAGAGCCAGGTTCACTCCGAACTGTAGCGCCACCTAAGTAAGTAAGTAAGTCGAAGGAATCCGTAGTTTCTTAAAACGTTACTCTCAAAATCATATCAGCTTAGTTATAATAGTACAAATAACTGCTATTTAATGTCATCTTTTTACAGTTTCAGATAAATGTATCAAAGTGCATCACGTATCTAGTGCAATGGAAACACGTTTTGTATTGCATTAGTAAGAAAGGATGTTCTACGTTTTTCAAAAGGCAGCAACTACTCGTAAGTGCAATAGAGTTACGAATATGCTTAAAAATGGAGACTTGAAAATAGCTTTTTAACTTTTGTTTAACAGTGTGAGAAAAGGGAGAACTCTGTAAAAGAAGTTTCCAAGTATGACGTTTTTATGTAAGTGTGCTCATAGAGCAAAAACAAGGCGGACACACTTTCCGTCTCATATTTAAGTACACAAACATATTGGTGCATACATGTGTTGATAGAAAGGTTTTCAGCAATTTTAAAATTTACATTTACAAGCTTTTGTACGAAATATACACTGCCGTTAAAAAAGCCACCCATTTCTAAACAACATACGAGAAGCATGTCACATAGAACAGAAGTTTAATGTAACTTGCACTGCCCGATCCAAGTGCTTATAAACAATTCCTATAAACTTGATATTGGCACTTCATCGACGTCGAAGTAAATTAATACCAGATAACAAGGAGACTTGATTAATCATTTACCAGCATACCTAATTCACATAACATTTGTAGGACATGTGGTCAACAAAGAAACGGCCTGTTGCTGTCTATATGCTTGACAGAAACTAGCAGTCTTAAGGCATATGCAAGAAATATATTTATGCAACTTTACACTCAGAAAAATGGCAAAGCTGGTGATGCTGACGACAATTAGGATATGATCGTGGCGATGGGTTTACGATGGGCGAACTGTTAACATATGTACAACGTCTGTTGACCATCGAGAAGACAATATAAAGATCATTTTCAATAAACGCTTCGTTTCTTTTTTATTTATCGTTCGTTGTCTGTTCTAATTAATATATCTTGCTGCCATTTTCACCACCAGCTGCATAAAAGTTATGACTCAGTCTTGCATGAGTCCTAGGTGAGGATCAGCACGTGAGATAGTCAGTTAATTTGCTGGACAAAGCCTCATTTTTCCCAAAATCTGAATCTGACTGTGACGGTTTTCATTTGAAATTGTATTTCTTGTGAAATTGCACCTAAAACTCCAAGATGTAAACAGTTCGAACGAAGGAGGGCTCCTTGCCTTTTAAAAATTAGCGACATTCTTGCTACAATATATTTCAGCAGAAAAAAATGAAGACCGCTTATTGCACAGGGCTTTCGGCTGGTTTAGATGCAAATTCGAGCACAATTTACTAGAGGAAATTTTCGTTTGAGTCGTAAACTAAAAAACATTTTCTCCATTAACCGGTTGACAAATAGATTCCCTGCATGGATATAGGAACACATTATGTTGAGTAAAGCTTGACCCCAACGTAAAGAGAAAAGAAATTTAACCAAAGAGTGTATCCGTATCCGTATTTTGATTAAACAACAAGCAAATGCAATGCATCTCTTATTCAGAATTAGAAATCTTAAAGTCCTTTATGATTTATGGCGGAGCACACTCGATCACATACATAGGTCATGAAATATTCATGTGCTTAATTCCCACAAGGACCGCCGCAATGGTTTCATTTATTACCAAAAAAAAAACACCAATTTAACGAACATAGCTTTATGCCATGCCCAAACAATATGCATATGCCAAGCGACCATCGTGATGATCATGATGATGATAATGATGATGATGATGGTGATGAATGAGTGCAGGGATTTCATTTGTTCACATATCAACCACATACCCTACCCAATCCCACAGTATTGTAATGGATGAAACCAATTTCAGGTTCCATACAGTAATCTACTATGGCTCCTCATATGCAGAACCAACTCACGAGCATCATCAGCATTGTGCCACCATTACCACCATGGCCACCACCACTCCCATTGGGAACATAAAATCGAATTCCGCATCAAATTCCAAACACAAACCGCATTAGTTTCATCCACACGCTTTTTCCAATACGTTTTGCTTTTTTTTTTTTGTTCCACCCAACATTTGATTCCAGAGCAAAGATACTTCTCCTCCCCCAGCAAACAACACAAGAAGAAACAAAACGTATAACCGCAAACTTGTTAAGCAGATTAGAAATCCAGAACACAGAACCCTGGACCCACTAGAACCGAAGTCGAACCAAATCGAACTAAAGCTTTCCCACTTCGCTTAACTACAATTACTTGAGAAACAAAGAAAACAAACTTCCAATTGACCCCAATACAAAGGAAAGAACAAATTTTATCGAAAATTCGTCCTTGTTCTGGTTTCGTTTGCAACTCTCCCACTACCTCAAACCCTTCGTGTCTGGCTATTAATGCGGAAGGATACAATGGCCGATGACTTCTTTGTTGACCTACCTCATCGACCCGATCCGCATTTGTGATGTGCAGTGAAGCTGGCTTATGACCTCTATTGACTTCGAAGTAAAATTATCGAGATTCACTGCAAATGTTTACCAGAAAATCTTTTTTATGAATTTCTTTAAACATTTTTGCTCCTCTTACGAGTACAACCCCCCTTTTGACATCCAATTCAAAATACCCATATCTCCTACCACAAAAAGAAAACAAAAAGTGACAGAGTAAAGGCAAAGAAACCGACGAGCATTAAAGGATCTTTGCTTTTGCTGTGCAGGCGAAGTCCCGCATTTGTTATCGCAGCGGATAAAGGACGCATCCACTTTGTCGTTTTGCATTTGTCAGATTTCTTTTCTTTTGTAGCTTTTTTTTCTTTCTTTTTGTTGTCACATCTGTTGTCATCCATCTGCATCTCTGGATGCAAACGACAAAGATATGAACGTCACATATGCTGGTTGAACTTAAAGCAGATATAAACGACAGGAAACGAATTTCTCTAGTTCCTACAATAGTTCCCCATTTCTAGAGGCAACGAATTTAAGGTGCTCACATACATCAAAAAGAACAACGATAGCACACACGTCTCCCAAATGCTATTAGGAGCCTGTCAGGACAAAAGAAAAAAAAATTATGCAAATGCAATTTATTCGCACGTGCTTTGCCTTGAGAGAACTCTGAAGGCCTGTAAGTTTTTTTTCTTTTTCTTCTTTTTTTTTCTCACCCTCGCTCTCTAACAAGTGAATTGTCCTTGACGGCCACCTTCTTGATGCCTTGTGGAACATAATTTCAAAATGCGTTCTAACACTGTTCGGATATATAGGTCAACGTTGCAGCTGGTTGAAGCTATGGCAGAGTACTCGTACTTATGACTACGAGGTTGTAACCAATTCTTGAGAGAGCAATGAAAAGGATGTTCGTTTTGAAAATTAAATAAAATGAGAAGTACGAAGAGTACTTAGGGATCTCGTTTGTTTCTTTGGTTAGCTGATTTCATGATTTGACTTTATGATTGCAGTCCGACGCTAGGGGCTGAATTTTTTTTTTTTTTTTTAAGATAAGTCGGTAAAGGAGGTTGGAAGACTTCAATCGTATATATAAATAAATCTGTGTACTTTAGTAAATTCAAAAAGACAAATTACCGCTGCAAATTTAAATACGAGTATCATATATCATACCCATCTAAATATTTAAATCAGAAATTTTAACTGAATGGGAAGATTGTACACAATTGTAAAGTTACTATTGTATGAACCTGTCTTCTATATTTTTCGAATTTCTCAAATTTCTATTTTGTCTAGCAATGCATGAAGGTAATTTTACACACTATAAACTGGAATGAATCATGGTTAATTCGTAAAAAAATCAAATGAAATTCCTTATCCTTGTGCTCATGTACTCGTATGTACTTTCAGCAAATAAACATAAATACTTAAACAATAATTTTTTTTTTATATAAAGAGAGGATTGACATTTCAAGCTTACCTCTAAACCTGCAGTCTGGAAGCAATTCATCACTGTGATCGGCACAGTCAGAATCCCCATCACATACGAAACGAATGGGGATACACACTCCATTGGCACATTGGAACTGTTTGTCCTCACATTTGTTTAGCAGACTTTGGGCTGTAAGAGATAAAAAGACATTTAATAAGCAAATTTGTAAAAAACAAAACAAAATTAATATTCTTTTAAAATTTAGCAGACATTTTCATATGCTCTTGATACACACTATGTTGTGACAAGCATAGTTTTTTCTAAGGATAACCAAAAAAACATGTTTTTTATAAATTCGTCGACTTTTTGATTACACTTCTTTTTCTAAAGTATTTTCTGGCTATTTAAAGTGAGCACTCTATTTAATTATACACACATATACCTATGTTGATATTTTAATATATATACTTTTACCACTTGTAATACTATTTTAATTGTATTGTTTTTGTTGAAAGAAAACTATCGCTGTACATTAAAGCTAACTTATGGGTTTATACAGTTCATTGGATTTAAAATTAAAAATTAAATAATAAATTAATGCAAAGTTTAAACAGGTAAAATTAAAAACAAAAAGAGGAGTTTAAAGACAGCGCAACCAAGACTTAATATATTGTACATACAAATTAAAGAAAAAAAAAAAGCAAATTCAGTTAAGATAAAGTGTTCGCGGCAAGCTGAACAAACTGTCTGAATTCAATTATACAGGGTGTCCCCTAATTCGTCAACGATAATTTGGGAAACGACTTCTGGGTATATTCTATGAAAAATATCGTTCTACAATAAGGGTCTATCTCCAATGCTGATGGCATTTATCGAGGATTTAAGAAAATACTTACTTTTCTGTGCCCTGAGCCCCTGATTTAGGTTAACGGAAATTGCTCTGTTAGTACTAATGGTAGAAACTTCGTGTAGGACCTTGTTTTTAGAAGGAATACTAGCCTTTGTAACCCGTTTAAATAAAGTTAATATCTTGTTTGAGTCTTTTGATATCCAATTTCTAAGCCCGTTCCATTTTCGTCGCCCATACTAATTTTTTTGGATAATTAATATAACGTTTTACTATATAAGTAACAATAACAAAAAAAAATCATCATCAAGTTTACACAAAAATCCATAGATCTTCTGATATTTGGGAAAAAATACACCAGCTAAAAAAGGAATTTATGATTTTTTACCAACTTCTCTAACAACAGTTGACAATAATGCTAAGAGGGGTTTTCCAAGAATTACTAATTTTCAAATATTTTTTTAAAATTGCATAGCTATTAAAAGTTCTGTTCAGTGAGGCTGTTCTGGGGCTGAAAAGAACAGAAAAGTACAAGGTTTTGTGTTCAGTGAGAAAAATTTCTGTCCGAAACTGTTCTACTTTGTGTTCAGTGAGGTTGTCAGAACAAAAATGTACAGAAAAACTTGCACCTACTCTTGAGGTAGAGCAGACTGGTGTGCAGATGTCAAAATCAAATTTGGCTGTCATTTTGATTTGTTTCTAGCAATGTATTTGTTTGCGATTGTTTTGTGCATTTTGAATGAAAAAAAAAAGTTATGGAAAGTTCAACAATAGAGATAAGAGTGAAAAATGGGCAATCTGTGCTGGTTGAATGTTCTCCAAATACACGGCAGAATTTACAAAATAGTAAGTACAAATAGGCAGAATCTCATTGCGATACAGTTTCTTGAATCTTTCCCGACAGAAAAAGAAATAACGCTCACTAAAGTCTTCATATCTCTGGAATCTGTTGTTCCATTACTCGACAAACTGATATCACTGCCACTATCACTGTCCACCAATTCTTCTAATATAATTTGTTGAATTTTATTTAAAGCCATTTTTATTTATTCAAGCTTGTATTTCACTTTGAAAATCTTTTCAACTTTTCAACAACTCCACAAGAAATGACAAATGCCGAATGTCAACATTTTTGACAGCTAACATAGGGACTGTACTTTTCTGTTCTAACTTTGATCTGATTCTGTTCTAGTTTTTCTTCACTGAACAAAGCTAAAGAGTTTTAAAGCGTGCTCGTTTATTTGACTACCTGTCAAAACCCTCATTTCTCTACCCTCTTCCTTAAAAGTTCTCATAAAGAGTTAGGTTTGGGATTTGAAGGGCAATTTTGAAAATTTACCAAACAAAAATGGTATAAAAGATTAAAAAAAAAACAATTCACCAATTTGATTATTAATGTTAAGGTTACAGTTGGTTAGAAACGCTGTTTGAAATGTCTGCATGTACAAACCAAGAATACGCAGACATTATTTACGTTTATGGGCTGTGTAATGGAAGTTCAACTAGTGAGCGACAAAGATGCCACGAACTTTATCCTAACCGACGACTTCCTAGTAAAGGAGTATATGGAAATACGCACCGAAGGATTTGGGAAACATGACCAGTTTCAAATACACGACCGAATGCGGAAGCTCCACAAGTAAGAAGGATTTCGGCTGATGAAAGAATACTGGAAGCTGTTACAACTGATCCAGCAGGCGCTTAGCTTTGCAATTCAATGACTCCAGACATAAAATTTCTAATGTAGAAAATCTTTATTCATACCACCACACATACACCTGTGCAAGAACTGCTTCCCGGCGATTTGGAATAGAGATTTAGGTTTTCCAACTGGTTGCTGGAGCATGAATTCTGTGGATGGATGAATCTCAATTTACAAGAGATGGGATCACAAATTTTCATAGTCTTCATACATGGACTGGGGACAATCCACATATAAGGAGACATAAATCATTTTAACACAAACTCAGCGTCAGGTGTAATTGGAAACAAGTTAATCGGCCCCTTCAAACTACCACCTAGACTGGATTCTACAAATTATCTGGAATTTTTGCGAAATGATTTACCAGAACTATTGGAGGACATTCCACTAATTCAACTAGCTTCATCATATTTTCAATAGGACCGTGCTCCCACTATGGTCGTGAGGTTAAGAATTGGAGAGATAAAGAGTACGGTAACCGTTGGATAGGAAAAAATGGACCAGTTCACTGGCCCGAAAGATGTCCTGACCTTAGGGTATTGGATTTTTTTGTATGGGGAAGAATGAAAGAACTTATTTATTCAACCAAAACAGCAACTTTAATTGAATTGGAAAAGCGTATTCTCGAAGCGTCATCAAAAGTTCGGCAGCAGTTAGCATCAATAAACATTCGCAGTGCAATCAAAAAACGGGCTGTAGCTTGTATACAAAACTAAGGAGGACACTTTGGGCACCCGTTATAAATGTTTTAGTACACACATAAATTAAAAATTATCCAAAACCACATACAATTATTTTTTATTCATAGCCTTTGGAGCTTAAAACAAAAAAACTATTTTTTAAAAAATTTCATATGCTGCAGGTTTTCCCAAGCACCTATCATAAAATCTATGGGTTTTTGTGCAAACTTGGTAATGATGTTTTCTTACTATTGTTACTTTCACAAAAAAAAAATTGTGAAGCGTTATGTTAATTAGGCATTTTCGGAAGAAAAGTGACCTCAAAGCCAAAAATTAGCATGGACAATGAAAATGGAACAGGCTTAGAAATTGGATATGTAAAGACTCAAACAAGATATCAACTTTACTTTAACGCCGTTACAAAGGCTAGTATTGCTACTAAAAATTAATTCCTACAGGAAGTTTCCACCATTAGTACTAACAGAGCAATTTCCGTTAACATGGGTCAGGGTACACCAAAATAAGCCTTTTCTTAAATCCTCGATAAATGATGTCAACATTGGAGATAGACTCTTACTGTGGAACTATGCCCAGGACAGCATACATGAAAAATTGTCTTCGGGATATCAAGCAGGTATGGTTGAGTGGACTTAAAATGATGCACCGATTAGATGCACAAAAAGTAAATTTGTTGAATACTTAGATAGTCAGGTCAGGATGCAGCACCGATATTTACAAAAATAGTCTAAGCTATACCCAAGAAGTTGACGCGTTTCCATTGAGATATGATCGAACCTGCGAAGGTTAAAAACAAACCGAGCAATAGCATTAAAAGCAACCCTTTGAAAGGGATAAACAACTCGCAGCCGTACGTTATTATTGGCACAATAAGTGATTTTACCAATTTCAGTTTGACCTCAACCGGGAGATATTTTTAAGTGACAGACAGCCCTCGGAGCAAAGCATAGACTTTGTAGATAATACAGTTTATATGTTCATCCCTGGTTAATCTGCTGTTAAAAGTAATACCGAGATTTTTTGCGGACCGAGGGCAGATCCTTGGGGAACACCACTATTAACGGGACACAAGGAAGATGATTTATTATTACAAAAAACACCTTGTGTGCGGTTAGTCAAATATGAAGAAATCAATTTACAGGATGTATTAGAAAAATTTAAATTTGTAGACAGTTTATCACAGTGAAGAGCTGAGTTAGCAGTCAAATGCTTTAGAAAAGTCCAATAAAGTCACAATACTTGTTGTATTTTTAAGAAGTCCGGATGAATGTTGTCAAGGCCTACAGATTTGCTCTTTATAGCGAAAATAGCATAATCAATGCTATTATGAATATTTGATCTTCAACTCCTTGGGACGTATACCTGAGTATTTTAAACTTGTTATACACCTCTATGCCTGAAATCGTTTGGACTATGAGGCAATCTCTCCGATCGTGATTATATTAGCAGTTATTAGTTCACTTAATCTTCCTATACCTGCGTATTGGTATTGGTCAGACCGACAAACTAGTTTTTTCGTAAATAAAAAATAGTGTGAATGCCAGTGACATGGTTTTACTGTTAACTGCATGATTTGTTACGAACTTAAATTTAGTGCTACAGTAGCAGTTGTCCGATAAGCACGTGTAACCGGTCCGATAAGCACAATTCGGTCCATCAGACCAACGCGGGTATATGTAGGTTTCGAGTAGGAAAAATTGTTTATTTCTTTAATAGAACAATGTTTTTGATAATTATTATGCTTGTAGCATATTATATAAATATAAATTGTTGTTACTTTATATTTTCACTTAAAAGTGGATGAGGAAGGAATTGGAATGATCTTGGAGGAGGTAGATTTGCAGTCCGACTAAGAAGATGGATACAGCAGTGATGTGATTAATCATATTAAACGGGAATTAATACTGAGCAAGAGGATGATTTTGATAGCGAGGAAGAGATTTCACAAACTTTTGGAAACTTTTACATTGGCAAACATAATCACACAAAACGGAGCAAAACCACTCCGTCAATGCCAGTAAGAAAGTGTGTTAGGAACATCGTGACTTAACTACCAGGTGTGGTACGTACGCGATGTACGCGTTTCTATGGCCAAATAAGCTCTCATTAGGGATTCGTATGGGATCTCGTCATTCTCAGTCTCGGTTTGTCCCAAATGACGAAAACATGGTAGCGTGAAGAGTTCGTTATAGCTTTAGGCAGTGTATTCCATCAAAACCTAATAAGTATGGTATAAAAATTATGGCATGAGTAATGCCCAAATGTTTTATATACCAAACTTGGAAGTTCGGGAAACAGCGCCATTATTCAGTTGATACTCGTACCTCGTCATTGTAATTGGTTTTGCGTCTTAGTGGCATTATTCGTAAAACAGGCCGAAACATTACATGTGATAGTTATTTTATCAGTCAGTTTGGTTTAGTTTTTTTTTATAAGAAAAATAAATGTTTGTTGATGTTTTCGTAAATCGTAAGAAAAAGTGAACTTTTGTCAGCGACTACTCGTATGTCATACTACCTTGATCAAAAAGTTCCCGGGGGACACCGCTGTGCGGCGCTCCCATTGTTCCGATTTGAGTTCTGTTTTTTTTTGTTAAGCTGGTAAATCTGTTGTTGACATTCCCTCTAAATCATAGCAAAGACTACATCTATCTCTGTGTGTGTTTGCGATTTTTTACAATTTCAGAAATGGATTTAAATTTGCAACAACGAACTTGTACTCGTATTAAATTTTGCGTAAAAAACGGATTTAATGGTGCGCGAACGTTGGAAATGTTGGAAAAGTGTTTCAGCAACGATTCCCTAAAGAAAACTATCGTTTACCAGTGGCACGAGCGGTACAAAAGTGGTCGTGAGTCAATCGAAGATGATGAACGCAGTGGTAGACCATCAACATCGAAAACCGACGAAAACATTGATGAAGTACGTGTAAAAGAAATGTTGGTCAATAACCGCAAATTAACAATCGCTATGGATCCCTTGATCATCGCCTATGGATCCCTCCAAGACATTTTGGTTAATGATTTGGGTTTCCGTCGTGTAGCAGCAAGGTTGGTGCCAAAAGACCTCAAGTCCATCCAAAAAATAGACCGTGTTGACGTCGCAAAAGAAATGATTTGCGAGGCTGAATCCGATCCCACATTCATCAAAAGGATCATTACTGGCGACGAGACGTGGGTTTATGAGTACGACACGCAATCCAGGCATCAGCCAAGTGAATGGCTTTCACCAAATGAGCCGAGACCAAAAAAAACAACGTCGTTTTCAGTCAAAAAAGAAGGCAATGCTCACGGTTTTCATGGATTACAAGGGTGTAGTGCATCATGAATTTTTGCCAGAAGGCCAGACACTAAACAAAGAATATTATTTGGGAGTTATGAGACGTAAGCGTGAAGCAATTAGCCGAAAGAGACTAGAATTGTGGGCAGAAAACTGGTGGATTTTGCACCATGATAACGCACCGTCGCGGTCGCACAGTGACATCAGTATTCGTAATTTTTTGACGAAAAATGAAACATATACCATCCAACAGCCACCGAGTTCACCTGATTTGGCTCCCTGTGACTTCTTTCTGTTCAATCGAGTTAAAAAAGCACTACCGGGAATGCGTTTCAGCAGCCGTGAGGAAGTAATGAAAAAATCGCAGGAAGCACTGATAGACATACCGAAAACCGAATATAAAAAATGTTTCGAGGATTGGATCAAGCGCTGGCATAAATGTGTTGCAGTATTTGTATTTTTAATTTTCTGAATAATTTCTGGGAACTTTTTGAGTATAATACATTTAAAGACCGCTCCCATAATAATCACACTTTTTTCAAACAGTCCTAAGTTCGCGAAACGTATAGCATATGATTTGTTTGATTGTCTTAACCGACCAAAATAGGCTGCGTCCACTAAGTATATGGAAAATTTTACGAAATGAACTCGGCCTCGACCCATATGGAATCCTGCTGGTGCAGGAATTATAGCCACGATACTATCGCTTGCAACGGGAGCTCGCGATTTGAGCTCTTGAGTAGCTTTAAGTTTGTTTATTAACAAACGAAATTGTGGTTACTAGAGTAAAACAAATTTAGAAAGCGCTCACGACCCCTATTTCCATCCACAAAAGCACATTTTTTGGCGTGCTCTTCACGCTGATAGCATAATTGGTCTTTTTTTTTCAAAAATGAGCGCAAGACTTCGCGTTACAGTCAACGGCCTACGTTACGGGGCAATGTTCAGCGAGTATTTCATCGAAAATATCTACGGCAATTGATCCAGATGATATGTGGTACCAGCAGAATGACGATATGCTGCCAATGAAGCCATTAAAGTGCTGATGACTCGATTCAAAGATAACATTATATCACGAAATTTACCAATAAGTTGGCCACAGAGATTGTATGGTTTGACAACAGTCGATCGATTCTTGTGGCAGTATATAATGCATTTGATGAACTGCTAACTATTTAAGGCTTGTAAGCCAAATTGTATTCAAATTTTTATTGATGAGATAGATCCCCAAATGCTGAAAATTGGGCCGACATGATGCACTTCATCAAAAATAGCCGGGGAAGCTATATACTATATAATTCGTGTTCAGAAGATAATGTCAAACTCAGTTCCTGTCGATATTGTTTGAAAAAAAGTTATATTGTCTTTTTTAAGATGTCGGCTATGAAGACAGTAAGAGCCAGGCTGTTGTACATTTGGAAAGTCACCATTTCTATCTGAGTTATCCTACAATATATTTAGTATTCTGGTAGTCTAATGGCTGAGTGGATCCTAAGTGAATCAAGAAATACTCCGATATCTCTATTACAACCCATCCTCGATTCCTATCTCTCTCGTATTCTCATAAGTTCTATTGGGTATCCTAGCGTTTCATTTACAGTGAGACCACGTAATTGGGTACATTAAGAATGCTCATTCGCCCTGTAAAATCCTGGGCTGGCATATTTCTCAAATATGTCACTAGATTTGTGAGTCGTCAGATCAGCTATGAGTGTTTTTCTGACGGCACCTGAGCGAACAGATAAGATTGCTATGTCTGTTATTCCAGAGTGAATCTCTATTAGAGATCTTTAAACAAACATTTTTAATTTATTCTGTAAAAGTCGGTTCTTTTGACCAATAAATTTCTTCCGTAATTTTTTTTCAAACTATCCTCCATGGGGAATGAAAAGAAATAAAGCGAAATAGAAAAATAACGAATAAGGGGAAGGAGAAATGTCAAAAAAAAAGGACAGAAACTCTATCAAAGGCTTATCGGGTTGATGTTTTACTATCTCATATTTTATCTCTTTTGCGCTTGTGTAATTTCAAAAGAGTCATGAATCATTCTGTAATAGCAGCCTATCCGGCTTGTCCCTTGAAGCGTTAAATGTGTTTTCAATTAAACATGTGAGAGGATAATAAATTGAGAAACAGAGCGGTAAATGTTCAGACTAAGCATGAAGCTCACGAGGGGAAATCTGCGACGTAGGGTGATTTAACTCACCTTTTAACGTTTTAAGAATTCACTGTACAAATATACACCTTAGATATACAATAGGGATAATGCTTATGGCAAAAGACATAACTAAGGATGCCAAATTTTACAAAAAAAAAAAAGTGATCTAAAATATGTGTACAGTTCGATATCATACCAACTTTGAACTTGATAAGAGCTCAATTCAATCGTTCAAAGATGCCATTTTGATGACAGTTTTATTCCATTTAGGCTCAACTCATAATTAAATGATAAACCCTTTTCATTTATTCCTTTATCTCAACACTATATAAAATATCGAAATTCATTTTTCTTCGAGTCCATCTTGAAGAAATGACAATTCCGAATCCTAATGTGTGTAGGTAGGTACATACCCAAATCAATACAAGTTCATACAAACTTTTTTTATCATATAGTATCTTAATTTGGAGAAAATAAATTGCTCATCGACTTAGAGCAGCAATTTATTGCTATCTTCGGACAGATAGATATTCGTAGATGAAAGTTACGCACAAAAAAAAAAAAACAACACGAGTTCGTATCTACCAATAAATTATCAATATTTATCTACACCCGCTTCATTGCACAACGCGCAATTATTTTTAGGAAAGTATTAAAGTATTCCTCTGCTCAAGAAGTTTTTCAATTCAAAGTTATGAAAGCAATAATCTTGCACCAGATTCTTCCTTATTTCGTGAAATAAATTTATTACTACTGTGGGGGGACATAACCCTCTCCTCTGTTACCAGCTCCATTTACTCGTACCGCATAAAATGCTCACTGAACTTTAGATAATCTTATTATTTCATTAGTAGATACAGGACGACGAACGTGGTATAGTGAATGGCAAATGGATAATAATGTACAACGGCTAACCAATAATCGAACGATGGAAAACGACGAACGAACGACAAACCGAAGGGCACTATGAAAGCATTCAGTGATTCTTCCCAATTAATTTGTGCTAAATGGCGCGGGAAGAATTCGACATCGTGTCTCGACACCAAATCAAATGAATACATCGAGGTCAGTGCAGGAACTCATTGTGATATGGGAACAATAACCAGAGACCGATGTCCATGTTCAGCAGTACCGTGACATGAGAATCGATAAATGAAGAAGCCATTGAAATAAGATATACAATATTTGCGAATACCTACGGATGTGTGAGTTGGATGTGTGTATGTACATACTGGATTTTGTGACAAAAATTTAGGATCGATATTGATTTTTGAATTGGAAACTGAAAGTCATCGCTTTAATTTAGTGTCACAAATGAATAAAGTGCTTCGAATTTTGATTTCTTGTTCAATCAATTGATTGTTGTTTAAAGTTGGGATGTAACGTTGAGGATTTAATGATTCTTTTAATTGAAAAAATATTATCACTGTGCTAATGTTTTTCAACAATAAACTCAGAAAATAGCATAGCACTACTTTCGATAGATATAGGCTATTCTGCACCGAAAATGTAATCCAAAAGGTATGGACTAATGTAAAAAAAAACTAATTGAGAAACATAAACATTTTAGAACTCCGGGGATTCGATGAAACAAGTGGATTTGGTAATCAACTAAAAAAGATGCTAATCTTAGACCTTCATTTGGTATGGTTAAAATTGAGGAAACTGCTCAAATGCCTTTTAATATATTGTAGTTTTATGTAATTTGAGAACTACAGTGCCAATAACATCCCATTTGATTTAAATTTCGTATAATAAGTAATACAAAACCTTGAACCGCCAACTAAGGAATTTGGTCAACTCTAAAATTGAACAAGCCAAAAGAGTGTTTTACGATAAAGACTTTGACCACACGTTACCTTCAAAAACTCTTTGGCATAATTTACGTGAGCTTGGTGTTGGTCGTAGGAAGAATGCCGAAATAAATAACAGCGATCCTAATCAGCTCAATAAATAATTTGCGAAAGTGCAAACGACATCCAGCACGAGTACCGACCCACTGCATATAACGCTTAATGGTTTTGAATTTTCTTGTATTGAACCAGCTGATGTCGTTACGGCCATACTTAAAATTAAATCTAAGGCTGTTGGTGTATCGATGGAATTCACCCCACTTTCATTAAAATCATACTACCTTACATTCTTCCAGCCATAACCCATATTTTCAATAATATTATAATGACTTCTACATTTCCAATCGAGTGGAAAGTCGCGAAAATTCTTCCCGTTCTGAAAAAGAAAACGTCCACCAACTCCCCGGCTGAATATAGACCCATTGCCATCCTTCCTTTCTTGTCAAAGGTTATAGAAAGGATAATACACCAGCAGATGTCAGTCTTTATCCAACGCAATAAGTTACTTTGTACAAATCAATCCGGCTTCAGACCTCATCATACCTGTACGTCTGCTTTATTAAAAGTAACAGATGATATCCGAGCGGCGATGGATAAAGACCTAATAACTTTTGTGACATTACTTGACTTTTCCAAGGCCTTTGATACAGTGGATCATATGAAGCTTCTCTCCAAACTCAAGATATTTTTCGGCTTCTCATCATCTGCTATCAAGCTCATAAAAACATACCTTGGTGGAAGGAAACAGGCCGTTGTTGTCAATAATGAAATATCGGACTTTATCGCAACCACAGCGGGCGTACCTCAAGGTCCATACTGGGTCCCTTGTTATTTACGATATTTATCAATGACCTTCCGAAAGCAGATGATGTACAACTTTACCTGAGTTGTAAACTAGGCCTTATTGACGATGCACCCTATAAACGTAATGAAGATCTTCGAAAAATTCTAGATTGGTCTGAAGATAATTCGTTGACACTGAACCCAGTTAAATCGAAATGCCTTGTTATAAGCAGAAGCAGCATGAATGGCTGTAATCTTCCTAGCATATTTCGTCGAAATGAACCAATCGAGTTCGTTGACAAAGTTAAAAACCTTGGTGTGTGCATTAACAACACTCTAAGTTGGAACCACCACATCTCCACTATTATAGGCAAAATCTATGGTTCTTTAAGGAATCTGTCTGTGTCGCAGTCTTTTACTTCATTGCATACAAGATTAATGCTAGTGAGGGCTCTACTGATTCCAACTTTTATGTACTTATGGCTGTGAAATTTTCTGTTACAGTAGTGCTTTCATTAAACGTAAGCTCAACAACGCCTTCAACAACATGACGCGTTATGTTTATGCATTGAGACGCTTTGATCATGTTTCGCGATACGCGAAAAATATGTATATTGGGATGCACTCTTGATAAATACAAGGGTTGTCTGAAAAGTTTCCGACCGCAACGTAAAGATAGCGACACTCGTAAACGATAGTGAATGCTAGTTGTGCATCTTTTAGCAGGTAATTGCCGAAGTTTCAGTCATTTTGGACGCACAGTTTTTAGTTGGCAGTCGTTGGAGTGAGTCGATGTGAGTGTTTTTTGTGAAATTGGAAAAAAATTGAGTATCGTGCTGTTATTATATTCTTGTTTTTGAAAGGCAATACGCTTACGCAAATCAAAAATGAGTTGGACTCTGTGTATGGGGTCTCTGCACCATCATTTACCACAGTGAAATTTTGGACAGCTGAATTTAAACGTGGTTGTAAGAGCTTGGGGACGGACGTTCGGGACGTCCAAAAACTGCAATCACTGTTTGTGTTTGTTACATATTACACATTAAATCAAGATTTTGGCATGAGAGAGCTGTCCGCACGTTGGGTGCCGCGTTGGCTTCCGCGTTTGCTATATTTATACGCCCGAAACAAAAATTCAGTCAAAACAGCGGACTGCAAAGGGCGAGCCGGCTCCAATAAAAGTAAAAACTGTTTTTTCGGCTGGGAAAGTGATAGCGACTGTATTTTGGGATAGTAAAGGAGTTATCTTAATCGATTATCTTCAAAAAGGAAAAACCATTACAGGAGCATACTACTCATCATTACTTGCCAAGCTGAAGGCTGAAATTGTGGAAAAACGGCCACATTTGCGGAGAAAGAAAATCCTGTTTCACCAAGACAACGTGCCGTCTCACACCTCAGCGGTTGCCATGGCGAAAATCCATGAATTACGGTTTGAACTGTTTGACCATCCGCCTTATTCACCAGATCTAGCCCCAAGCGACTTCTTTTTGTTCCCTCATCTTAAAACTGCGCTCGGAGGACAGAGATTTTCGTCAAATGTGGAGGCAATCACCTTCGTGAACAATTATTTTGCAGAGAAAAACACCAAGGACGGGTTAGAGAGATAGGAGCATCGCTGGGAGAAGTGCGTAGGGTTGCAAGGAGACTATGTAGAAAAATAAAAAAAATTTTTGAAAGAAAATGTCTTGTATCATTGTTCGGAAACTTTTCAGACAACCCTCGTATCTCGAGCATTGCACAATCAAGTACTTGCATAAAATTATTATTAACAAACAGCCTCCATACTTATTCGAAAAACTTAAATTTTTACGTTCAACTCGCTCGCATTAAGTTTAATCCAGCCGCGTATCTATTACCAAAACTCAGAGCGGCAATTTTTAGTTCATACCACCCATCTTTGGAATTCACTTCCTCTCAGCGTTAGGAGACTTTATGATGCAAACAGATTTGCTAAAACTCTATTTCGGCATTTGGCAGGGTAAATTACGCACATTGTATAATTTCATAAACGGCAGAATTATTTATTTTCACCTTTTCGTTTACTTATTTGTTATAATCTACCGTAAACCTGAACTCAACTGTATGAGTATTGCATACTATTCCTCATTTAGGTATAGATTAAAGGCATAAATGATGTTACTGAATTAATAAATACTAAACCTTATTTTCTCGTAGTGAGCTAAAGTGAATTAAAATAATGTCAAACCCATATCCATATATTCTGCTATGTTCTATTTTGCACAAATCCCCTTTCCTCAAGTCTACAGAAACAACCGAAAATTGACCACTCTCCAGGGATTCATTGAGAAAGATAAAATACTGGAACTAGAGTATAACATTGTACGGGATGAAATCTTATTTCGATCAATCATCGGAGTTATTTAGGCCGTCCTATGGTTTATTATAATCGTGGGAAATATTGCGTTTCTTTCTACAATAACATTTCGAATAACCCCGAAGGGCCTCTATTTTCTAAATCAATAAACTGCTCATATTAAAAATTATTAAATGCGGGCGAAAAACTTTGCATTTTTTGAGAACAAATAACATTTTACCAATTTTGTTTTTGCATTGACCCTTTAAAATTGTTTCTGGTATTTAGCCTTGAAATCGTGGTAGTTTCTGTCTTTCTTTAAATCATTTCAGCACCCACAAAATTTTAAAAAGTCTAAAATCTGTCCTGTGTAAGTCTTATGTCCCATTGTTAATCCTAATGCATCCAATGTGTGGTTTCTGGTAATGTACTTCAATGGTCGTCAAGTTGTTCCTTTCTTTCCGACATGCTCATGTGCCTTTAGTCAACCTTGCCTTTGTCAGAGGGTTCAAAATTGACGTAAAATGATGCTAATTATCTCCTTAATGGGCAGATGCCCGTTTAAGGTAAAAACAAAATGTCATCAAAAACTGTGATAACCGATCAGATTCGTTTTTTATGACTCTGCAGACATTTCGATTGCCGCAATTATTTGCTATTTCTTCTGCCTGTGTGGCCGATGGGTTGATGTATGGAGTAACTGTGGTGCAATTTGAGTATTAGGAAACTTTGTTTCTGAATAAGTTTTTAGAATTCTTCAGAGACCAAATGTATTCCCTCTCTCTCACCAACAATACTCGTATCTTGCCATCCGATGGTGATAACTACGAGTACAATTCAAAACCTTTTTATCAACGTCATTCATACGAGTAAGTGCTCGTTATGGTTGTTTATTGAGCAGCTCCAGTAACCCTCACTATTTTACATATGCATGAGCATTATAATGACAACTTGCGCTCGAAAGACAGAATTCATTTAAGATCTCGCCAAACAATATTGAGAGCTAGTATATATTTCCTAAGACTGTAAAGAGATTTCCAATAAGAGTTTTTGTTTTGAGTTTTTTGTTAAATAAGATCGATAGAAGCAGGGTTGTCATTAATAATGAATAACAGTATCACCCAAATGAGCTCTACGATCTCTGTTGTTCGTTCGGGGCATTTGGCAAAACTGTTCATCACATTTTCGATAACAGCACAAATGTTGACTTTAAGTTCTTCAATTGACTGGAAAGCGTTGGCATAAAAAATTTTTTTCGTACCGCGCCAAAGCATGATCTCGGCGGCAAATTATTCGAGAAATAACTCGACCAGAAACTTGAAACTTTTCTTGCAAAAGAGTAATGGTTTCACCGTTTCTTTGGCACGTAGCGCCATCTTGTTGAAAATAAACATTGCCACCCTCCATAGCTTGAAATCATTGACTATGGTTCGGGAGCTCAATCTGTTCACGGTAATATCTACGACCCCCCGATCCTTCGTTTCCTTTCTAAAATATGTGAAAGGACTTTGCATAAACAACTTAGTGACTTTTTTTATTCGCAACAATTTGCTTCTTAGAGTTCAATGAGGATTTCGCGCAACATACAGCTGTACGAATGCTTTATTAAATTAGTGGATGGTTACTGAATACGTTAGGTTTTTAATACGAGGGCGGGTCAATAAGTCCGTGACTTTTGGATTAAAACAGATTTTTTGATAAAACAATAATTTTATTTTTCAACGTAGGCTCCCTTGAGTTCTATACACTTTGTCCAACGCTTCTCCAATTTTTTTATCCCTTCCAAAAAAAATGATTTGTCGAGGTCCTCAAAATGACGAGATGACTTCATCATTGGAGTCAAATCTTTTTCCACCAAGCCATTTCTTCAGGTTTGGGAACAAGAAGTAGTCACTCGGAGCCAAATCTGGAGAATAGGGTGGATGAGGGAGCAATTCATAGCCCAATTCATGGATTTTTGCCATGGCAACTGCACATGTGTGCACCCTTGCATTGTCTTGGTGGAAAAGAACTTTTTTCTTGGCCAAATGAGGTCGTTTTTTTTTCAAATCGTCATTGAATCGGTCCAATAAGTTGGCATAATGTTCCCCATTGATTGTTCTTCCCTTTTTTCCCGCGTGCATCTCAAAAAACAGTCGCCATAACTTTATTGGCTGACAAACCCACCTTGGCCTTCTTTGGCGCCGATTCACCCTTAGAAACCCACTGTTTTGACTGTTGTTTGTTCTCTGGTGTGTTGTGATGGATCCATGTTTCGTCCACGGTTACAAAACGGCGCAAAAACTCCTCCATATTGCGATTAAACAACGCCAAACCTTCCTGTGAAGTTGTTACACGATTGCGTTTGTGGTCGACTGTGAGCAAACGCGGCACCCATCTTGCGGAAAGCTTTCTCATGCCCAAGTGATCATTCAAAATTGAAACCACTGAGCCATGCGAGATCCCTACGGCTTCCACAATCTCTCGCACTTTCAATCTTCGGTCGGCCAACACCATATCGTGAATTTTTTCGATTGTTTCGGGTGTAGAGACCTCAACTGGGCGTCCAGGACGTTCGGCATCTTCAGTGCTTGTACGGCCACAACGAAATTCAGTAAACCACTTTTTTACCATTGAAATCGATGGTGCAGAGTCCCCATAGTATTTATCAAGCTTAGCCTTGGTCTCGGTAATGGTTTTTTTTCGCAAGAAATAATGCTTAATAAGCACACGAAATTCACTTTTTTCCATTTTCTCCTCAAATTAGTGAGTAGTCTGATAAAAATAGCTGTCAAACACAAACTAACTGACGCAGCAAGTTTAAATTTTGACAGGAGTCAACTGACAAATGCCTATTGACAGGAGCAGTGTTGCTGTTTCAGTAAAGAGGTCAGAAATTCAAAAATGCACGGAATTATTGACCCGCCCTCGTACTACTGGTCTTTTCTCGGGCTTTTACATGGTAGAATACATTATCCTTATAAACAAATTAAGACATTCCTTCTCTAAACCCCGTTCCGCTATCAAATTAATTACAGGATACAAGCTGTCACACAGGGATCTTATATTATTTTCTTTTCGAAGGTGTCCTCAGGTTAAATTTTTTGCCCCGTTGCTTTCAGTTTATATTAATGATATACATACGAGTAGCTTGCTTTATAATAAGTTCATAGAAGCACATTTACGCTGATGATATTCAAATTTATTGAAGTTGTCCCATAGATCTTATTAAAAACAGCGCTAGTGGTTTAAATGAAGAACTTGAACGAATCTCAAATTGGTCGTCAAAAAGTGGTTTGACTCTCAATCGAGGAAAATACAAGTTTAGTTATTTAACAACAGCATACGATATGCTTTTTCTCTCAAAAAATATGATCACATTTTACACTTTGTCACTATTATACTAAACATGACAATAATGCTCCTGTTCAATACCCTTAAAAGTGAGCAACCAGGATATCTTTTTGGAAAAAATCTTCCACGATTTTCATGTTTAACGTCAAAGAGGCTGTTTTCTATATCGTAGCTGGCATCCGCCTTTGGAACTCCCTTCTATATAACTCACGAGATCAAAATGGCACACGAAAATTTAAAAGCGAACTCCAACATTTCCTTATACCACTTTGATCAACCTTCCGGGAATTTATTCAGAAAATTATAAATACAAGTTTATTCATCTAAATCTATATTGTCCCCTTCAAAGTAATCCCCATCGACTGCAACACACTTATGCCAACGCTTGATCCAATCCCCGAAACATTTTTTATATTCGGTTTTCGGTATGTCTATCAGTGCTTCCTGCGATTTTTCCATTATAGTACTTCCTCTCGGCTGATGCAACGCGTTCCCCATAATAGTTTTTTAACTCGATTGAATTGAACAGGGAACCAAACCAGGTGAATTCGATCAAAAAATTGCGAATAATGGTGGCATTGTGTGACGGTGCGTTTTCATGGTGCAAAATCCACCAGTTGTCTGCCCACAATTCTAGTCTCTTTCGGCTAATTGCTTCACGCTTACGTCTCATAACTCCCAAATAATACTCTTTGTTTGGTGTATGGCCTTCTGGCAAAAATTCATGATGCACTACACCCTTGTAATCCATGAAAACCGTGAGCATTCATTCTTTTTTGACTGAAAACGAAGTGGTTTCTTTGGTCTCGGCTCAATTGGTGAACGCCATTCACTTGCCTGATGTCTGGATTGCGTGTCGTACTCATAAACCCACGTCTCGTCTCCAGTAATGATCATTTCGATGAATGTGGGATCGGATTCAGCCTCGCAAATCATCTCTTTTGCGACGTCAACACGGTCTCTTTTTTGCATGGAATTGAGGTCTTTTGGCACCAACCTTGCTGCTACACGACGGAACTACAAATCATTAACCAAAATGTCTTGGAGGGATCCATAGGCGATGATCAAGGGATCCATAGCGATTGTTAATTTGCGGTTATTGACCAACATTTCTTTTACTCGTACTTCATCAATGTTTTCGTCGGTTTTCGATGTCGATGGTCTGCCACTGCGTTCATCATCTTTGATTCACTCACGACCACTTTTGAACCGCTCGTGCCACTGGCAAACCACCGTTTTCTTTAGAGAATCGTTGCCGAAAAACATTTCCAACATTTCCAACGTTCGCGCACCATTAAATCCGTTTTTCACGCGAAATTTAATACGAGTACAAGTTCGCTGTTGCAAATTTAAATCCATTTCTAAAATTGTAAAAAATCACCAGCTCACACAGAGATAGATGTACTCTTGGCTACGTAACTTTTGCAAATGTCAAGCTATGATGCTAAGATTTAGAGGAAATGTCAACGACAGATTTACCAACTTAACAAAAAAAAAACAGAACTCAAATCGGAATAATGGGAGCGTCACACGATGGTGTGGTGTGGGAACTTTTTGATCAAGGTGGTATATCAAAGCGACTAACTCTTCTCAATCCGGTTCCAATAATACCTACCTACTTTCATTTGAATAATTTTTGAAAATTTTTCAAAATTGCACTTTATATTTCAAGATCGTTTGACAGAGTTTGGCATAAGGCTCTTTGGTCGAAAATGTGTGCATTTGGGATCGAACCAATCTGCTTTCCAATGGATCAGAAATTACCTTTTAGAACGTCCTATTCAAATTGTTTTTTGTGGTTTCAAGCCTGGTATCAACAAAATACGCTGAATACAAATTATTAATCCTCTAGCACCAACATTGTAATCACAATATTTGATATGTAACTAAAAAAATTGCAACGACTATTTACTTTGTGAAAATTGCAAAAATCATATCTCAAGTATCTGTCCTCGATTGCGATAAAACCCAAGACACTTCAAAAATACGAAAAGAGCATTGCTCACACCTCACAAAATTGAGATAACGACTAAGTTAAGCTTTATATTTTATCATATCGATTGACATTAGAAAAAAAATCTATTAATCACTAATTGGAAAATATTCTGCGCACTAACGCAGAACGACATTTACGGTTCATAATAAAAAAAGAAACAGCATGTAAAACAAAAGTCAAAGTAAATGGGTAATATGTTGACGAAATACCGTGCATGATCGGAATACGTCAAGACGATTCCCTCAGCCCGGTACTATTCAATATTGAAATGAATAAGATAATATGTGAGGTTGAACCATCAGAAGGATACAATAAGCAAAATGTAAACATCACTATACTATGCTACGCACATGACGCTGTACTGATAGCAAATTGTGAGGATACCCTACAACGCCTTCTGCACAAATTCAAAACTACCACGAACAAAATTAATATGGAGGTCTCGAAGGAAAAAACAAAAAGTCTGGATATAGATCGAACCATGGTCGAACAACTAATGAAGTTCAAATTTCTTGGAGGTGAGATCTCCAACGATCACAATATAACCAAAGAAGTTAGAGAAGATGTACGCAAAGGGCGATAGCGGCCTAAGAGATATAATATTGAGAAACAAGTACCTGAGTACGGAAGGCAAAACGCGAATCTACAAAACAGCGGTAAGGCCGATTTTAATCGATGGTGCTGAAGCGCGAGCAGAAATACATATTCTTAGATCCATCGCTAGAAAAACGTGTCGTGTCTTGAAATGACCACATATCAAGAGCATTTAACGACCGACTCATCAATATTTCAGACCTAGCGGAAAATGTACATCAGGAAGATCACCCAGGCGATGGAAGAAGAGCTGACCATCAACCTCAACAGGAATAATGTGAAATTTTATTATAAATAATATCTAAAGGGTTACCAGATAGCAATGATAGTTTTTCCGATTGTTTTGTTTCAGTAGCTGTCAAAGTTAGCAATGACATCTAGCTGTCAAAGTATTCAGTAAAGTTTGCCATCTCAAAGTGCATTGTTTCGTGATCATTTCATAATGCAACGTGAATTTCATCATGAGGCCGGTCATCATGACTTCAGTGTGCAGGACGACCATAGACAACGGCGTGAGTTCGCTAATTGGGCGCTGGAAATGTTGGCCGGAGATCCGGATTTTGGTCAGAAAAAATCATCTTCTCGGACGCTTCAGCGGCTATGTCAACAATCAAAATTGCCATCCACAAGTGTTCGGCCAAGCATCAATGCATCCACAAAGATTGACTGTTTGGTGCGGTCTGTGGCATGGCGGCATCATCGGACCTTATTTCTTACGAAACGAGGAAGGAGACGCCGTTACCGCCACTGGTCACAGGTATAAAGCGATTTTAATCGACTTTCTATAGTCTATATATCCAAGCTGTGGTTCCAACAAGACGACGCTACATGCCATCCAAGTGACGAAATGCTCAAAGTTGTGAAGGGGAAATTTCGCGACTGGGTCATCTCACAGCGAGCGTTCATCATTTTCTCTTAGGCCACGTCAAATCCTTAGTCTACGCTAACAAGCCAACCACTTTGGACGAGCTCGAAGCCAACAATCGTCACGCTATTGCCGGAATTACGCCGCACATATAAGACCGAGTTATCAAAAATTGGACCGACCGCTTGAAGCACTGCCATTGAAGCGGAGGCGGCCATTTGAATGATTTGCCATCCACACATAATGGCATGAATGTAGCTTCAAAATAAAGCCAGAATCAACTTTATATCTCACACCGTTGTTGTTTTATTTAATTTTTTTTTCCTATCGTTCTTACCTGGTCACCCTTTACATTGTATTATAAATATCTATGTCGCGTGACGAAAAATAATAAAAGAAGAAGAAGAATAAACAAATATCCGATTTAATTATCGTGGCTTCACTTGTAAATTATTGACAACTCTATGTGGTTTCTCAAGCGACACTCTTTTCTGTTTTATTTACTCGGCCAATGTGGCACTAATTTTTGTTATGCCCATAGAGAAACGCTCCAAAAATTTGGCTACCTAATTATTACGAGGTCGTTTATTTTGGAATTCTTTATAATTTCTTCTATTTCGGATTTTATTTTATCGCCTGACTTATACGTCGAACTACCTGTACTCGTACGTGTATGAAAATGTGTGTATTGGCGCGCCATCATAGTTTTCGTCACCCCATTTGGCACGTCCATTTAAGTTCAAACCATCGGTCCGGTCCCTCTAAAGAATAATAATCAAAAGAAATTGTGAAATATAGTATTGTAACGATGTTAATCATAGTTAGTAGCCTTTATTTGCAGCTCTATATAGTATATCTCTCAATGGCAAAATGTATCTACTTTTGGATACTGTATTTCAACTATTGATTAGATCGACCCTAAACGAACCCTTTGAAATGATTTTTCCTGTAATTAAAATGCAACGTTCTGATCATATTGAATTCAATATTCCCCTATGCCAAAACGACTTTCCACTCAACTAATCATTTGGTCGGTATTCGCATTTGTATCATACCTATTCGCATCTATTGAACTTGTTTCGCTTTGAGAACTATCTATGTATTAAATTTCCGAAATAAATGTATTCGGGTTAGAGGTTATCCATGCAATACAATGCATTTTATTGAAGTTAAAATTGCTGCATCCGGGCGGAGGCATACATTTAAAGGTTTACAAACTGAATTTTATATTAGTTTCAAAATTTCAATGGAATTTGGACATCTATTGTCACATCGCGTTATTGCTTATGATCAGTTTGTTGATTTATCCAATGAGCAGTAATCGAACTGTTTTTGTAATCAATTTCGCTGTTTAAACCACATCGCCAATTAGATACAATAGATTGTAATTTTCATTAGCTCAGAGAATAATATATGTTTTGAATTCAAATTGCCCTACTCACATTAAATTGCAATTGTAAACAGATTGTGCAATATCTACATGTGCTTAATTGAGCACTAGATAATCATTGGCGCTTAAACTATTGTATATGTGACGACAGATGTCGAAGCAGCTTTTCATCATTCAGAAACAAGTCTTAGTCGTGAAAACGTGAAATTGAATATTAATACCATATATCGAAACAAACGACGACGTAGAGCAAGCGCAAATACGAATACGTGTACGTGTACGTTGCAAGCATCCACGTACGTAAAATGTATCCAAAGATGAATGGTGACGTGAATCGTACTATAAAATAAAAGTACGAGTATCTGTCTTTTGGAATATGGTATATGTTACGTGTCTGGATATTCATATGTTAAAGCGAGTGCTGAAGCAGAGACGGAACAGATTTCGAACGATTATTTTTAACAAGAGAACAACCAATCCAGTTAAGTAATTTTTAGATTATGAAAATGAAGAACTATGTACTTGTTTTTACCTTCCAATGCACTTCACAACTAATTTTATTGGCTGCACTTTTTTTTTTTGCTTTAGTATGTAACTCGTTTTAACGTAATTTAAATTGTCACAAACACATGTATGTTATGTGTTCCTAAAGATAGGGAAACGCGAAATTCATATCTAAGCAGCAGGCTGAACAAAAAGCTAAAGAACTGTTGGAAGGCGACATGTTGAGTAATCTTCCCATATAATTAAGCGTGTAAAAATATATTGCTGGGCTTAAATTGGACCTAAGCTTTTTTTTTATTACGTTTTAGTTTGGAGCATTTCAATTTATTTACTCACTTCTTGAAAATTATAAGTGGCAAACGGGCAACTTTTTCCATATTTTTCATAACTTTTTGAAGAATTTCTTCAATTTCGATGCAAATGTTGGTCTTAAGTTGCTCAAAGGAACTTGTTGGCATAAATGCAGTCAGGCTGATATCCAGTTGAAACCACCATTTTTTTAAATCAATTGATTAGAGAACATCGTCTTCATTTAATTGATTGTTTCACGAACAGTATGTTACGCCATCCTTTTGATATTAGGAAATCCAGTTCAGATGCCACAAGAATTTCATATCAATAGCCAATATGACACTCCCAATACCAAAGAGCGTAAAACGAGCTTCGTTGGTCATGATCACGCGGTCCCAAAAATCAGGTTCATCCACAAGGGTATTTTGCATGTTTCGAAACCAACATGCAACCGATGGATGCAAGCTAAACTGCATATGATGTTTCTGGATGTTTGTAAACACCGACTTTTACAGCATCATTGGTATCTTTACTTCAATGTGTCCGGGGATTAACCTTTAACTTGACGTTGCCACACTACCAGTTTGATTGAATTTGGTCACTAAACTTTTAATTGTTTTGACTGTTGGCACTGTTAGACCGCAATATTTTTTTTCTATACCCAAGTGCATTTAATTTTCAAAGTAAAATTGAACAATGTCAGCTCTTTCTTTTGGCATGTAGTGCCCATGGTAAAAGTTTCACTGAAATTAAGTTTCTAACACATACAATTCGACACTTAACAGCTCCTGTCAATTTTATTCAGGGCCCCCGCCTAATTACCAAGGCTTCGCCCATCAATGACGTTGTCTAATAAAAACCGGGGCAGAGAATATTACTGGTCTTATCGTAAAGATCTTCAGATGACGCCACCGAAGGTTGCTACGATTTGACCAGTTATAAGTTGCCGGTCATAGGTCTTGTTGGTTGCAAGACCACCGGTATACCCTACCAGGACTTAAATCACGGTACCATGGGAGTCAGGAGCCCCCCGGTCTTCCTGTTGGTTTGACCCATTGTAGAGTAGGAAATAAATACTGGGTGCTGTGACCCTAAGAGCAGAAAGAGGTTTTAGATCGGCCTCGACCCATACCAAGGGTGGAACTTGTACATCCAACACAAGTTCTGCTTTGGTATTATACTATTAATGTTGGTAAGCGATGGCAACTCGTATCCTTGCTCCCATGGATATATGGGCATCCCGTAAACATAAGTCTACACTAAAAGAAAAAAACACCCTGTAGGTATCATGACCAACTGCAACATTTTGATCATTTGCAAGAGGTGAGAATGGATGGACGATTGCGACTGCATAAATATTTAAAAAATCTGCTGGTGATTCGATGTTTTCACAAAAAGTCTATAAAATTAATTTATCGGTTTCTGAATAAGATTCTCTTCTTTTTGTTTCGATTGATAAAGGTTATAGTCCTCTCCCAAATTTGGTTTTAGTGACCCACTACTCTTTGAACTGCTAAGATGTGCTTTTTTTGGACGTTGTTGAACAGCTTTGCACTTTTCGATTCATTTTAGGTTCTTGCCCAAATCATCTCTGATGTATCTAGAATTTGACAGTTTGACTAGACTATTCAGCCAATAATAAAGTGGGAGTACCTGTTCGGCAGGAGTAAATCATTTCCTATAATCCCCTATACAAAAAATAACGACAGCGATTCTACCGAGGACTAACGTAAGATTTTATTTTTTCCAAACTCATTCTAGTTCGGTATTCTTTTCATTGCGCCTCAAAGTTTTTAGATGTGAGTGCAGCCGGTTTCTTTATTATCATTCTATAGCTCGAGCGCTAGCCTAGTGTTGCCTCGGCAACCTCATTCACGTGGCAATTCAAGATATCTAAGTTTCTGAGGTGCAACCATATAGAGAGAGAAAGAAGAATGTCACCTACCTACCTGTAGTGTTTATCAGACAAATCTGTCATTAAGAGTTTAGTCCATGGTAGGGATTAGTTGAATAACTTGCCTAGTTTCTGCAAACTAGAAAAAATCCAATGCCAAATGAATAACTTGCCTAGTTAAGTAGTTGGTCTCACAGTAAAAGACAGTACATACAAATGTATTAAGTAAAAGATTGACTTCTTGTCCCGCTAACATACAGCTAAGTTATTTTTTATTTATCGCAAAAAAGCGTTGAACAAACATTTCGCTACGGCCTCTATAGGTATAAAGTGTCTTTCATTAAGCGCTTCCTATCTTTATATTTAAATAAAACAAATCATCGAAATTTTTTATTCATTTGAAAGGTCTATCGATGTCATTATGTATGGAATATAACATCGTTCAAATGTCCGCCGCGGCTTCTCTGGGTGGCCCGCATCCGAAATAAATCATTCTGAATATGACCGATGGCATGGGTTATGTTGGCTTTAAAGGCCGCTGTGGTTTGTGGGTTATTCGCATAGGCCTGCGACTTCAGAAAACTCCACAAGAAAAAGTCTAACAGGGTCAAATTGCACGATCTCGGCGGGCAGTTTACATCACCGCCACGTGAAATGCCTTCGAATCTCTCATGCAGAATTGCCAATGGTACGTAGCGCCGTCCTATTGAAACCACATATCGTTGCTGCCTATATCATCCAATTCAGGCCAAAAGAAGTTGGTAATCATCAATCTATAGCGCTCGCGTTGACGGTGATGGCCTGGCCAACGTCGTTCTCAAAGAAATATGGACCGATGACGCCGCCAGACCAAAATCGAAACCAAACAGTGAATTTTTCGGGATGCATTGGACACTCTTGGATTTCATGTGGATTGGTATCGTCCCAAATTCGACAATTTTGTTCGCTGATGTACCCATTGCTCCAGAAATGGGCCTCATCGCTGAAGATGATTTTTCGATGAAAATTCGGGTCAGCTTCCAACTGCTCCAGAGCCCATTCAGCGAACACACGTCATTGTCTATGGTCGTTTACCTTCAGCTCCTAGGTCAGTTGAATTTTGTACGAGTGCAGCCCCAAGTCACGACGCGAAATTCGCCAAGTTGTGATCTGCGAGAGGCAGAGTTCTTGTGAGCGACGCAAAATCGGCTGCCTCGGATTCTCCTGCACACTCTCACTGACAGCGGCGATGTTTTCAGCAGATCTTGCGTCTCGTCGACGTACGGGTGTTGGTTTATCGTTTACTGAACCGATGGACTCAAATTTATCCACCACACTGCGATTAGTCCTCTCAGTAGGATGAATAAATGACAGCCAATTTGACAGGTGTAGCTTCAACAATATGGCCGCTATCAACTGTCAAATTTCGGAAGTCCCTATTGGAAAACCCGGTATATCTGATTCATAAAACAATCACAAAAAACATGGATAATTATCTCTTTACATAGACAAGTCAGAGTTTTGCAAGTTATTGAAATTACTATTATTTCAATAATTTATTATCATTGTTTTGCGTTGCGTTGGTCAAGTGAATGTCGGCAAGTGGCCAATATTATAGCTTCACTTATAACAATTAGAAAATTGCAGTTATAAATTCAAAAATATAATACTTCCGTACTAAACTCAAACTAGTACAAAAAAAAAGTTCAAAATTTAATGTCAATCGAGTTGAATGGCTCTGCCGCCATCAGTCGGGTTCGCAATGTCAAGTTTTACAACTGTCAAAATTAATTGACTCTTGGCAATAAGCATACATGTATTTTGATGCTTTTTACCAATTCGCCGTACCATATTTTTAATTTTTCTGAAATGTTTATAGGCAGACTACAAATTCAAGAAGAAATTGTCTAAAAGCGTTATTGTTTCAAAAAATTAAAAGAACTTCCCAGCATCAGAAAATACTCGAAAAACATTGAATGGACACTTGAGGCCGCCAAGTCCTTGGCATGGTTAAGATACATACATAAGTGTTTTCACCTTTCACTTGCATTCGTATGATAAATATGTATCTACGAGTAAATACGAGTACATACATTTGTTCGTCACTTACTGAATTGTCTCAAATCGTAGTGTGTATTGACAAACAGGACTTTCTCCAGTAGGCGTGTTAATATTTTAAGTAGGAACAAAAAACACCACAATTAACTGACTCATAGTCATGCTGACTCTAATTAAGCGAATGAGGGAAAACTACAATTTTGATGAATGACCGTACTTCCACATCATCCCACCGCCATCGTGCTTAAGCTTCTGGTTTTTGCGCTGTTTTTCTTTGGTTTGTTGTTTTTGTGTCTGCATCAAATGAAATTAGCTAAAATTGGTAAACAAATGTCACGTCATCATACGTGTAAATAATTTAAACAGCACACGTAATTTCATGGTAAAAGTATGAATGATTCACGTACAAATTGAGAATTTAGCACATTCAAACGGATTATGTATGTGGTTACATGTATTCACTCAAACACCATCAAATTATCACAACTTTAGGAAATAATATGAATCTCTTAAATACTGCGAAGAGCATGTGAAAGATACACTCGCTCTTAGCACTAGCGTTGATTTTTGTTTTTCGTGACGTGTTATATCGTATGATCGCTCAACGTATAGGTTTCGTAACGCATTCTCGAACACTCATTAGGAATTTTTCGCAAATACCCCTTCTATCTAGTGCCTCATATCTAAACATATAGTTGAACAAGCAAATAATAAGAATCGTATGCGCAACTCAAAAACCACACATACATATGTACTCGTACATCTAAAGATAACTAACGAAATTAAAGAAAAACAAACAAACAAATTAATTGATTGGATTTAGAAGATTTCGGTTTTATCGTAGACGTAGATATTCTGGGAAGTCTTGTAAAACGAAAACCAAAAGCACTACTACTACTGTATCCAATTAACAACCGGTAAAAATTAAAAAAAAAAAAAAACCCAGTAACAAAATAAAACTCCACCAAATCGGAGAGAACGAGTTAAAAAGCAAACCAAAAGAAGCTCCAAAATATACCTACCTACATATTTAATAAAGGCCAAAACTTGTTTTTTGCAAAAAAAAAAAAAAAAACAACCTGCGGCTAAAAAACCGGCCAACTCCGCATACGGATATCAGCTCGTACAAACCAAAAAGTGTGATATTTAAACGTAGACAACATGTATCTAAACTTTGTAACTACGTCGTTCTTATGTAAATTATGGCAATTCGTACACGTACGAATCACCAGAATGATAAGACTTTTTATCTGATGCTCGTAGAGTTTTCCTACGCTTATGTACTTGTAGATGCTTTACAAAGACTTTATTTGTGCAGCAGAAAAATGAAAATACGAAAATAAACTGAACACCGAACATACAAATGAATAAGAACTCCCAAAAATAAGGCACGAAAACGAATTTAACCAAAAAAGGGCTAAGAAGTACATTTTCATGGAACTCATATACCTTGACGACCTTCAGAACTAGATTTTGTGCGACTGACAGCCGACAACTGTGCACGCAGCACAGTCACGCCCATTTAAAAAAAGGGGCTCGATCTGTCAGGCCCAATTTTCTTTCAGTTTTTTTTTTCTTCTTTTTTTATTTGTAAATGCATCTGTGTAATGGGCAAACGATACCGTATTCAGGCCTATGAAATTTTCGTTTTCAGTATGTGTTGAGTTTAGGGTTGCCAGAGTCTTATATTTTCAAAAGAAGAAATTTTTTTTTTAATATTCCTAATACAATACAATTGACTATTTGATTTACCACTGGATCTTGGAAACGATTCAGAACGTCTGTTCTCCATGATTATAAAACAAATAAAAAGCACAAAGTTTTGTTAATTTTAATTGGATTTCAGTAATGTGTATCAGAAGCTTTTGGCTAAAGTTTCCTGCTTTATATTGTCAAGTTCTTCAATTGATAACTTTTTGATTCCATCAGTCAGAATTCATCATGAAGCAAGTTCAAATATATTGAAATTAGGCAGCAAATGAAAACGGCTCTTTTTTGATCGATATCATAATCTCAATCTTTAAAACCCTAACTTACACTATTCATAGATATGTATGTTACCAAATGTACGGTCTCTAGGGCGGTGCGTATTTTGTCAATCTTTAAATAATTTATTATTATGTTTATCTGGCTGAAACTATACAATTATAATGGCTAAAAATCTGTACAGATACTAAGGAATAGCTACTTTTATAAGGCTGAAGTCTGCCAGATCTCAAATTCTTTAAATAGTTACTTCGCTGCAATAACAAATTTATAGATTTATTATTCAATGCTGACAACATGGGGGGTTGAAACTTATATTGCGGGTTAATATTAGGATAGAGACTTGAAACTTGATAAATATTTGTTTTTATTTACCCAATGAGACTTTGGGAGCATAAAAATTCAAAAATTGTCAAATTGGTTTCAAATTTCTCACAACAACCAAATTACTTTCCGGTCAGAATTTACTAATGTAAGTTAATTTGTTTTAATCGGCTTTAAGTTGATAGTCCACACTGCAACCTAAATCGTTTTGCTCAGGATAATTTTTAGTATTAACAAAGACATCGACAATAGAATTTATCAACGTCCAAGTTTCACTGATTAATCCTCAAAAGAAATTGACGTTCGTTGAAGTGAATAAAAACACCATACCGTTAAAATACCTATCTCGAGAAGGCTATATAGAATCATACTTCATTCCATTCGGTTTTAGGTTTCTTCTATTCTGCATATTGGTTTATTGTTCTATAACAGGGATTCCTATTTAAACATATACCGACTGCCTCTTCACTTTAAAGGGAGCTTGTAAATTGATGCAATACAACTGAAATTATGATTAGTTCAAAAATATGAAGTCGGCTTTGCCTGTACCAGGACTGGCTTTGCGCAGAATCTGAACCAGAAAATAAATGGGTCAATTCAGAACAGATGGATGCAAAATGAATCAATGAAGTAATACTAGCGTCTTGGTGAAGGATTATTACAAAAACCGGTGTACAGATATTTTGAGCCTAACGCTTTAAGCCCTTTCACGACTTCTAAACTAGCTCAAGGTTTCCACAATTCTGAGAAACAAAATCAGAAAGCTTAATGAAAATGCCAGTCAGCTCTGAGGTAGACTTTCTGGTTACCGATTCGTTTTGGAATGTCAGCGCTCTGCAAAAGGCTCACCAGGTGGCTTCGTCCTCCAGAATGTAGGGAGATCAAAGAAATACCCGACGTCTCCAAGAAGTCAGCGACTTTTTAGCTGTTTCTCAGCCGGATAGCAACTTGCATTGCTTGCTGACAATAAGAGCAATGATCAATGCGATGATCACACAAACTTTGGTGCTGATTGATTGCTCAATGATATTTAACTCTGTCCCCACGACAGTGGGGAATAGTTAGTCGATTTCTTTAAATTCAAGATCGGAAGTCCACTGTTGGAGCACAAGATCAGTTAATTTTTATCAAGTTCACATCTTAGAACGTAAAGGAATGCAATTATTGCAAAATGAATAGATACGAAAGCAGAATGCAAATTAATAAACACTAAAAATTTGTAATCTAGTGGGGTCTTAATATTTCTATATATTTCTATAACACTTTTTGTGTATAAGTATATTTTAACATTAGTTTTAGGTATATAACAAAGAAAAATGTTTATAAGATTTACGAAAGTAAAACTGAATAATTTAAATTATAATGGATATTAAACTCGAAATATCCTCATTGCTTTTGTCTAAGAGCCATGATTTTATTTTCTTGAAAAATATGGATTTATTTCTGATGATTTTAATATTGTTAGGTAAGCTGTTTAAAAGCCTAGGAGCAGTTGCCGTAAAGAAGTTAAAGAAAATTTGCAGATTGTGATTTGGTGCAATAGTAAGATTTAAATTGTTGATTCTGAGGTTATACTCGTAGTTAGCAGAGAATCTATTTAATTGATAGGCCGATGATAGGACCGATGATACAAATGTTTAACAGGAAGGACTTTAAGATTCTGAAAAGACATAGACTACGATCACGACTCTTTTTGTTACAAATAAGACAAATATTATGTTTCTGAGAAATTAGGTTCAGTTTGTTGTTATGAGTGCCATCCCAAGAAGTTAAGCCATATTCTAGTCTAGAGTGAACTAATCCATAATAGCTACATTTTAGAAGATCTCGAGAGCAGTGGGACTTTAAAAAGTATAGTTGTCTTGTGGCAGCTATAAGATACTTCTTCAATGAACTAATATGATCAGACCAATTTATCCTCCAGTCCAGCATCACACCAAGATACTTAAAAGATGAAACGCTCTCTATACTAAAGCATTTATCAACGCATGTACTCGCTTCAAAAAATGTTTATGTTCTTGTGTTCGAATTACAAATATCTTTACTGTGTTTAAATTTGCTGCAGTTCGCACAATGAAAAAAGAAAGTTCCAAAGTTTAACTCCATTCCACTTGCACTAAAAAACATAATTTTAGTTTTGTCACTAATAACTAACTTACGTTGTTGGAACCAGTGGCCCAAGATTTTCAGGTCATGGTTTATGTCAGAAATTAGATTTAACGCGGAATTACTTTGGAAAGCACATGCCATGTCGTCAGCAAATGCATTGACTTTGCTTCGATAATTTTGTAGTAATGGCGAATTGATGAAAATTAGGAAAAGTATCGGACCCAGTACTAAACCCTTAGGAACTCCTATAGAAATATTTTTTGTGGAACTCAATTTTCTTTAGTCTTTACCAGTATTAAAAATGACAGAAATGTTGGTCCACCACGAGTGAAGTGAAGTCAATTGACGTCCTATGGAATCTTTGTAGTCACTAGATATATCTGCCTTTATCAATACAAAAATGGACATAATACTTGTACATCCATAATATTAAATTCAGTTAACTGAATTTTAAAATAAATTTTTTTTTGATTTCACAATTTTGATTGTTGGACGTCAAATAAATCAGTATTCGAATCATATTTTGAGTGTATCATCAATATTTTAACACAAAATTAATTTAATTCTGATTTGAATTAAATGCATTCTTTTACATTTCGAACAGAGCCTTCAAAAAGGTTTTAAAAAAAACGGAGGGAACTCATTAGCAGTTCGAATGCAGATCATTTATTGGAGCTGTTAACATCACTCAGCTGTGCGTTATGTCCACAATGTGCATTTTAAAGAACATTTTCGTTTACGAACTAAATAAACTAAAATAACATAAAATGTATTTGGAAAAGCATAATCAATTTACAAAAACAGCAACAGTGGCTTAGACTATAGAAGCTATACCCAAGATTTTTGGTTGATATATTTAAAGAAAAGATAATTGAAAAATATAAATAGAACTAATCACGAACTGTATTTGGGTCAAAGTAGGGTAGCCTTTCGACTAATTAATGTAATTTCCACTAAGGGTTACTGTCGCCGTGGGTATTTTACAAAACAAATTTGATGTCACTAATTGTTTAACGACTGGGTGTAGAGTAATATTGATTTACTAAAGATAGAAGATCGACTTACTTGTGCAAGGATCTTTGAAAATACAGGGTTTCTCCTAATTCGTCAAGGATAATCTGGGAAATGATTCTTGGGTATGTTCTGAGAAAAAATCGTTCAACAGTAAGGGTCTATTCTCCAATGTTGACATCATTTATCGAAGATTTAAGAAAAGGCTTACTTTAGTATACCACGACCCATGTTAGCAGAAATTGCTCTGTTAATACTAATGGTAGAAATTAGTTACATTTTATATACATACCATGTGTAGATAAAGATACCTTTTTGTAAACCACAGTGTTTAAAAACTGCTTATAAAACAAAAAAAACATCAATTATGGACGAAATTATGTAATTGTAATGGTTTCTGTAATATACTTTGAAAGCAAACCAATTACGTCATGGTATAATACAAGTGTTGCACTTTGACAGGGTCAGATTGTGCTATCATTTAAAAAATTGTAAAACATCAGGTGATAATTGAAAAACAAGCAAAACAAAACTCAGCATTCAGAGCCACAGAAATCACTTCGTAAATTCGAGAAATCACTTTGAACTTTTACATTATACAATTAGCTTTGCATATCAAACTCATTTACAAAGTTGTTAAAGAATAACGTATTCTTAAAAAAAAAGTCATGAGATAAACTGCGTTGTACCTTGGGCAAAAAGTCTATTCAATATATAATTCATTTGATATCTACAAGTATTATCTCCAAATTTGTCCAGGTACTTGCGGTTGCTAAGCACACAAGTTTGATAAAAACTTGATCGACGTAGAAAATGCAATATCACATTTATGATAAAAAAAAAAAGTATCTCGTGACGTGTATTTAAAAATAGCCAAACAAACAAACAGTCGCAATGAAGATACCGAAAAATCCATTGAATCAAACTATCTAAATGGCAAAATTATTGAAAAAAAGCCAAAAAATAAGGCGACGAGATTGAAAGAAAATGTTTACATAATATCGTAAATAAATAGGTTTCTGCAGAAAATGTTTTTTATCCTCAGATATTTCCGCAATATTCTTTGCAAATTCTTTCAATTTATTTTTAGTAATAGTGAACTGAAGAAAGATAACAAAAAAAAAAAACACAAATAACCAATGAACATTTAAGACGTAAGCTCGTAGCACAACAATTTCTAACAGTGTTGTCAATACAGAATTTGTATTATTTTGTTTTGATACTATTTGCGTTTGTGTTTTTTCTTTAGAGCGAAAATAGACTGTTGATTTGTCAATAAATATGTAAACAGTGCGATTTGTTTTCTTCTTGTTTTTAGGGTGAAGATCATTACAAAAAATCACCACAACGAACTATCGCAAATTATGCAGAACATTGCAGAAGATATATGTACTCGTGGATACATTAATTATTTTATAATGAAGGAATTCGTAAGCCGATTCGTAAATGGTGTTAACACACGCATTTTTTGTTTTTTTCCTGTTAACTATGTCAACGTTATGCAATTTTTACTTGACCTAGTGTAACCTTTATAAATGTCTCCAAGACAAAGACAATACTTATAAATAAAATGTGTGTGTCGAGTTTGACCTAGTGAATAATGTTAGCGCGAGCAAATACTCATATCTGTACAAACAAACTTGGAAAAAGAAACTTAAAAACCGAATACGATAGATTTCGGATAAAAAGAAAACTCATGGTGTATGTTAAATAATCGTAGAAAGTCAGAAGAATGTTTTTTGCATGTGTAATGGGAGACCAAACTTACGCAAAACTAAGATTGAGTATGTCAGGTGTCGATCCATAGAACAAAGTTGTACGGAATCTGTACATGTAGGTATCACAAGAATAATCACTATTTCTTAACGGTAATTTCGTAACAGTTAGCGGCTTATTTTGGCAGGTTAGAGACTCCAAAGCATAAGGCATAACAAAAAAGGAACAAATAACCTTGAGTAATAGTAAAATAGTATACGTTCAAGGATGTATGGAGAGGAGAGAAATCTAAATAATATTTTACGGACTTCGGATACCAGATGAACTACTATTTTAATACCAATCTTCCATTCGCCAAAATGAGATAATTTGTCTTCGTCGAATACCCCTGAGAAACAAAATTGACGTATAAAAGAAAATTTTAATAGAGAATGAAGAAGAAGCATCAAGGTATTAATTTTTATTTTTTAATTGAATGCATAATATCTTAAGAATATTGTGTCAAAATTTCAAGTCGATTGGAGTAAAATTGACGAAGTTAATTAAAAAAATGAAAGTGACCATTGAAGATCAAGTTACGGAGGATCTTGAAAAACATTATGGGATAATTGATTTCTCACTCACTCACTCACCAAAGCATTTGAGTGGAACCTCTGTCATCGTTGAAATTGCAGCTTATGTGGCAGGCAGTGTCTTCAATGAAGGTTCTTTTGCTTTATTAACCTGGGAATCAGTAGTGGATTAAGTGTTCATGACTGGGCGCGAACAACTGACTCCAAACGTATAAGCCGAGCAGAGCAGGAAGCTGAAAAACAAACTAAAGACGGTAGGATTCGCCGTAGACAGGAGCAAAAAGGTGCTTTAGACATCATGGATGATAGCAATATCCTTTATGGGCCTGGCATAAATTCGCTTATGAACGTTTTATACCAGATTTTTTAGTGTTCAAAACTTTAAAGCGTTTTCCCCACAACTCACGTTTTCAAAGTCGGTGCTCCTCATAACTTCAAAACTACTGCACCGATCCTTTTGAAATTTTGCACACTATTTCTGTACATAATTTACGAGGTAACACTGGAGAGTTTTTTTCAAATTTGTTGATAATTTTTATTTTACAATAACAAATTAGCCGATTTTTTTCGCAAAAAATCGCGTTTTTCCCTTCAAGGTGTCCCAAAAAAGTGAAAAATTTAAATTTCGAAAAACCCTCCCAGCGTTACCTGGGGAAAACTATTATCTAACGAATGAACTTTGATTTTTTGATTTCAAATGAGCCAGCACCAAGTTATAAGGCGCACCGCAATTCTACTTTTTTCCGAGACACGTCCGAATAATTGCTGCCAATGCCGTACTTTTTAATATAATTATTCAATATAGTCCCCTTTTAGTTTGATACACTTCCTTCGCCGTTTTGCCTCTCAAAAAATAATGTTTTATGAGAGAACGAAAATCGTTTTTGTCCATACTCAACATAATGCCAAACAAGCCAACAATAATCAGCTGTCAAAACAAAACTAAAGACAGTATCGCACTGAAATTTGGCATGTCTGCCTAAATATGAACGGACTTCAAGGCACCATAACCTTTTCTGCAGTAGCAGCGCGTTCTGGCGGTCAAGGAGGTTACTCTTCACCCCACCTAATATTTCTTCGTGAAAATTTTACACAATGTTCTTCGAATGTCATATTTTAATGTACTATTAGTTTTAATAAAGAGTTTTCTCACAAAAAATTCACAAAAATATGCCTTTTTTTGTACGAATTAACCTTAGCCCCCCTTAAAGCGTTAAAACTACTTACGTTTCTTTGCACAAAAATATATATAATAAAAACAAAGTTCATATTTTATGTAGTGATGATTTCAAAAATTCTGTTTGGGATGTATTTCGTCAGCCTTCAAATTAATTCCAACATACTTTGATACATTGTCGAAGCTCTGAAACTGACCCAAATTGTTTTTCGTTTTCATAAACTTTTGAAGTAATGATGGCCCAAAAGTTTTCGATTGGCTTGCAATCAGGGCTGCAGGCCTGCCAATTTCATAACAGAATGATTTTGAATGAAAACCATTGCTTTGACCCTTTTGACGCATAAATTGCAGCATTGTTTTACTGAAAAATTAATGTTTTTTTTCATATTGGCGTCCAAAAAAGAAACTGGAACTAACAACTCAGTGTATCTACATTTTAGAATTAATTATTTTCGAAATCTAACAAGCCGGCAGCTGTAATTTATAAGCAAAAGCTCCCCAAGCCATTAGGTTTCCATCACCAAAATTACATTTAGACTTTGGTACATTTTTTCGATAGATCGTGCCAGTAGTAACTGTAGCAATCGGGATCTATTTATATTACATTTTTTCTCATTAAAAAAAATTACGTTTTCCTACTCATTCACCTAGTTCATATAATTTTTGGCAAACAATTACCTTTGCTCTTTATATGAAGCGGTTAGGTTTGGATTGCATTGCATTTTTTTAAATTTAATATTTTTTTCAATTTCTAAGAATTCTCGCAGAGTGTTGTTTGGTGGTAGACAGTTCTAGTTTTTTTTTATTTGTTTGCAATTCAGCCGATTTTTCATTGCTCCCTGAAGGATTTGGTATTTTCGTCCAGCTGTCGATTTCGTATTATCTTTGTCCCAGTATGGGAGTCTATTTTGTCCCTGGAAACTTTATCTTCTGATAAAACACGGTGCAGAGTTCCTATGTCAATATGTCATTTTACCCCTAATATCTTTGATACCGCCCTTCTCATGCACTTAATTTTAACAGCATTATATTTATCCAACGCTGTCATATTTTATACATACACAGGGTGTCCCAAAAATCAACATCAAGCCGGAAACGAGTGATAGGTGAAGTGTTGTCGGTTATCACAAAATTATAAAAAAAAAATATAAGTAATGTAGTTTTAAAATTATTGGCATTTAAAAACAAAATCGAGACATCTGACGATCTGTCAAGTACTGTGACCGAAAATCTTTACTCTTCGTCGATTTTTTTTTTGCCACGTAACCCTGAGTAACTCTTTTGCAAATTACGGTGCAAAATTGAAACATAAATATATCAGTTTTAACTAAAATATTGCTTTTTTGTCTGACCAAAAAATGTACGGTGCCATTTTGGCAAGTAACTTTAGAAGATGGCGTATTTGGTCTGGATTCCAAAATGGTATGACACTTGCTAGACTAAAGCTTAATTGAGGACAAAAAAAAATATTTTGTTAAAGAAACCCGATTCATAGTTAATTCTTTTTAATAAGTTAAAACGAGTAGCAAGTGTGTGCGAGACAGACAGTTGACGCGGTGATTGAGACGAATAAACACGGCATTCGACTATTATGAGTGAAACATAGGGATGCCAGCCTTGCCATTTCATTTTATTTGTTTGCCATCACAGAGCACACAAAACACTATGTTCTCTTGGTGTATACTCTCAGGATTGCTTTACACAACTGTTGTTTGTTGCGCGACCAAACGCCATCTACCGATCTTGTATCTTACAACAAATGTTCAAACTGTTTGCCTTCAGCGGCAATGCAAGCTCTACATCTTCTTACAAATGATCTGGTAATAAGACGGGCATATCTTCTGGAGTTGCTGTCTTCAACGGCTTCTGCAAATTTTTGGCGCTGTTCTATCGGCTTAGAATAATCTTTTTCTTTTACTGCTCCCCAGTAAAAAAAATCGAGTGGATTTAAACCAGGTGAACAGGCTGGCCGCAAAATTGTGCCAGACCGCCCTATCCACCTGTTGGAGTATTCTCGATGAGGAGAATGCGGTATTTTGGCCCATTCCCGGCGAAGTGCTTGTTTGAGGTGGTCCAAACTTTGGTATTCTTTAGTGCCAACCTTCGCCTTCAAAATACCCCAGACAGAGAAATCCAACGGATTTGCATCCGGAGAATTTGCAATCCATTGTGTCGAAGAAATGTAGTGTGGAACATTGTTTTTTAACCAATCTTGGTTGACGCGCGCTTTGTGAGACGGTGCCGAGTCTTGTTGAAATATCCACGGTCTCCGACCAAAATGATTGTTTGCCCAAGGCTTCAATACTGCCTCTAAGACAGTTTCACGGTATACGATCGCATTAATTTTGACGCCACGGCCACGGTCCAAAAATACGAGCGGAGAGCGACCATCGGCGGTTATGGCGGCCCAAACCATCACCATTGGTGCTGCCTGCTTTCTGGTGGCCGTCCGAAGGTGTAAATTTTCGAAGGACCTTTCTGGCAAGTAAACTCGGTCATTTTGTTTGTTGACATATTGCTCGATAACAAATGGCGACTCACCGGAAAAAACCAAATTCGGCAACTCACCACTTTCGTGCAAGCGTTGCAACTCCTTCGCTCTTTCGACTCTAACGTTTTTCTGTTGCGGTGTAAGATCGGGGGCCTTCTTGAACGTCAATGGATTGAGCCCAAGATCATTTTTCAGTATGTGTTGCATCCGTTCCAACGATATGTTGAGCTCACGAGCCATTTTTCTTCCACTTCGAGGCGGATTTCGCTCAATTCGAGCCTTCACTTTCCGAATCATTTCTTCCGATGCTGCTGTTTTTTTATGACCACCTCCAGGGCGTTTTGCAACGCTGCCAGTATCACGATAACGCCATGCCATAGTTCGAGACACAAATGATTTATTCACGTTGAGGTGCTGGAGGGCTCTAACGATAGCTACTTGTGGTTTTCCAGCCAAATAACGTATAAAGCAAGCAAACACTATCACAACTGAGACGAAAATCGTTTAAAAGGCTTGTAAATAATAAAATTATCTGTCATGTGTCAAAATTTGAGCTCACTGCCATGAACGGTTTGGAAATTGGTTGCAGTTCGAGTCATTCAGGGTGTATATATTTTTTTTGCAGTATCAACCCGGCATTCAGGACCTCAGTTCTTAAGGCTCTTGGTATAGTTGCCTGTGACCTTCTGCGCTAAATTTAGTATGGTAGGATTTGTAAAAAGATTTTTTGATATCGAAAGATCGAAGAATTTTGTGGACGTCCCTTATTATAACAGCTTTTCGATGTTATTGTATGCATACATACATGGATATATACCACACATATGTTACTATGATACTAAAAGTTTGTGGTTCTTTCCTTCGTGATATAAATATGCCCAAGACATTTTCTGTACTGCGAACTACAATAGAAATAAGTTCATTGAAAACAAAAACTATTCTCAAAATAACAATGACATCATTGGCAATTGCCTATCAACAATAACGCCTTCTATAATGATGTGCAGAGCATGTAAATGATATAACTTCAACACACTCATACACCTTTTATAAGGCTCGTAGCTTAATTTATCTAAGTGATTATAGGTAATGTCAACATTAAAAGTTTCACCTGAAGTATTGTTTATTGAGTAAACCAATTTGATTTTTTTATTTTAAATATTTACTATTCTTACGGGTGTAAAGGGGCAATGCTTACAGCAGCCCTAAGGTAAAAGTGTTTCCTCTGGCATAACTCCCAAGATGTATGCAAGTGTGTGTGGTTCTTTTCCCTCTCTGTTATGTTGTATCCCTGCTCATTCATCCGTTACACATTGTGGTCAATAGAACTTCCATTATGCGAACATAAGTGTATAACATTATACAAGTAAGATTGTATTAAATATATCTATTGTATCCATTTTGAACTTACATATGTAACTACATACAATACAAAAAGGAAAAGAATGTTCTATACTTTAGGGGATAGGATCAAAGGAAGAAGTAAAAAAAAGGAAAATAAATGCTTCACAAAAACGCAAAATACAACCACCACCAACAACAACCCCGTAAACAATAACAGACAGAAAACATGATTAAGTGATGTGCAGCAGCAGAAGCACTATCACAACCCCACCACTAGGATCACAGCATCACCAACTCAGCAACCAACCAGTAGTAGGTACAGCAGAAGCAAAGTGAAGAGTTGGTTGGCCTCAGATTTTGTTATGGTCAAGCAGCTTCTCGGTTTTTGGGGTGCGATGCTCCATTCTGCTATGCGGTTTCTTTTGTGTTTTTGGGGCTTTTTGGCATCAACTGAAGTTATTTAGAGCTAATAAATATTGATTTATTAAATAAATGCATTTTAACGGAGCTTATACATTTTATAGATACTTACCCTCGGTAGAATGCATGTCAGGGAAAATTAATTCGTAAGAGGGATATAACTCCCTGTCGTAATGGTTTACTATCCCTTAACTAAAGGAACTGCTAAACTGAATTTCATGTTCGACTCCGCCACTCAACAATGGGGCTTTTGTTAGAAATTGCAAACAAAAGTTATTAAAAGATTACATGAACTAGTTCTTGAATACTCGTTATTCCTACAATTTTGGTTGATACATATGTATGTTATTATGAAATTCAACTATAAATATCTCCCCCTGTAGAATAGGCTCATTTTTATTTTGCGGAAGAAAGCCATTTTACTCTTTCGGCCTCATGATACATACGAGTATATCGGGGTTCCATGTGAAGTTTAATTCATTTACGTACGTGTGATCTAGGACGTGCTTTGATTGCTTTATTAAGGCACATAAACTACAATAGTTTTGGTACAGATCGGTTTCATTAATGATCTCACAGGGCGCCAACAATGACGATTGTTCAAATTATGTACGAGTATGTCACTTTGTGACTAACCACAAAAACCCATATGCCTTAACCACTGACAATTTGTATATTCTTTTACGAAATAGCTGTCAGTAGTTAAGTCAAATCAAGTACATTCAGTGGTTACTCGAATTTCTTACGAGAATTACGTCTGTAAACGTTAACAACTACACGAATGGGGACGAAGGTTTATTTTTATTCATGTACCGTAAAATTATAAGCAAATTTTGAGCACAAGATGTATGATTGGAATTGAAAAAAATATTAAGAGCACTATAATAGCAGCGAAGATGATCACTTAGGTTGCAGGCCAAATATTAAACTGATCTTGTAACCATTTATATACATGAATCTCGCTTAGGTAGCCTATTTAATCTTTTCGTGGAGCTTACCACGTTGTACCTCTTCGAAAGGATCTACTATAAATTCTTAAATTATATTCTTTACCAGAGCTCAAGATCAAACTTTTGTCAAAGCAAGAAAGTTAAGATTTAATGATGTCTCGAACTAGCATTTATTTTTGTCGATTCGCTCGATGTGGCTTATTCAACAAACTTATTTAAGTCTTTTGTCCTACATTCGTGTCTTGATATACTTCATCCAATTGCCGCTTATGAAAGTATTTTAACCACGATTCGTTTTTCTCAACAGGAACAAATATTTGACAAGGACTTTTGCTTAAAAAAGTTCAGCTGTGGCTTTGCTTTTCTGTTTATCGTCCAGCACCAAAAATCAAAACCCGAAGAATCAATAATTCATATATTGTTAAATTTTCTTCTAATTTGGGAGTTTTTAACCCGTTTGGTCTGGTAAACCAGAGTTTCCGACCGCAACGTAAAGATAGAGGCACTCGTCTATAAAAGCTACTGAATGCTAGTTGTGCATCTTTTGACAGTTACTTACCGAAGTTTCAGTCATTTTGAACGCGCAATTTTTAGTTGACAGTCGTTTGAGTGAGTCGATGTGAGTGTTTTTTGTGAAAATGGAAAAAAATTGAGTATCGAGCTGTTATTAAATTCTTGTTTTTGAAAGGCAATACGCCTACGCAAATCAAAAATGAGTTGGACTCTGTGCATGGAGACTCTGTACCATCATTTACCACAGTGAAATTTTGGGCAGCTGAATTCTTGGCCGTAAGAGCTTGGGAGATGATGAACGTTGCAGACGTCCACTGACGATAACATTGCTGATGTTTACCAAATGGTGTTAGACGCCCACCGAATTAAAATGAGAGAGATAGTAGAGGTTATGAAAATGTCCAAAGAATGTGTTTGTTACATATTAAATCAAGATTTAGGCATGAGAAAGCTGTCCGCGGGTTGGGTGCCGCGTTTGATTACGTTAAACCAAAAACGTGTTCGAATGAACATTTCCAACGCTCTGTTGGAGCAGTTTAGGCGCAATAAATCCGAGTTTCGGCGCCGATTAATTACTGTAGATGAAACTTGGATACACCATTATACGCCCGAAACAACAATTCAGTGAAAATAGTGGACTGCAAAGGGCGAGCCGACTCCAAAAAAAAACTAAAAACTGTTTTTTCGGCTGGGAAAGTGATGGCGACTGTTTTTTCTGATAGTAAAGGAGTTATCTTAATCGATTATCTTCAAAAAGGAAAAACCATTACAGGAGCATACTATGCATCATTACTTGCCAAGCTGAAGGCAGAAATTGCGGAAAAACGGCCACATTTGCAGAAAAAGAAAATCCTGTTTCACCAAGACAACGCGCCGTCTCACACCTCAGCGGTTGTCATGGCGAAAATCCATGAATTACGGTTTGAACTCTGGTGAATAAGGCGGATGGTTAGCCTTATTCACCAGATCTAGCCCCAAGCGACTTCTTTTTGTTCAGAGGTTTTCGTCAAATGAGGAGGCAATCACCTTCGTGAACAATTATTTTGCGGAAAAAAACGCCAAGTACTATTTGGACGGGTTAGAGTTGGGAGCATCGCTGGGAGAAGTGTGTAGAGTTACAAGGAGACTATGTAGAAAAATAAAAAAAAATTTGAGAAAAAATTTCTTGTATCATTTTCGGACAAACAACCCTCGTACCAGCGCTTTCCTAACACTTTCCTTACCAGGAGTTAGAGTAGGTGCCTTAATGAGGTATTTGGAAGTTCCCGTTTGCAATAATGAAGTTTTTGTACAATACTTCTTTTCTAGATGATATAACGATGTCTGTTTTGTTTCTTGAGAACATATAAATATTTGTTTTTGATGGCGTACCAGTCAACCATTTCTTTTGGCTTATTCTTCAGATAAGCATTGGTTTAACACGTTGAGCCCCGGTGAAATTTTTTTTATTGCGTTGTGGGACACATTGTTTTTTTTTTAGATTTTTAAATGTAAGTGATCTTTTTGTAGTTAACAGGTGTTTTATAGAAATTCTATGTGTTTTGCTATATAAAAATGTGAACTTATAAAAATGACCATCGGTGGAGCACGTGGTCCCAGGGTTAGTAAAGTAAATTAGTGGTACATCGTGGCCACCCGTGGACACTTTATATTTTGACATTCCTAAAGAAATATTGCTTCACTTTCAGTTAATAAAATGGCAAGGCCTCTAAATCAAGCAGAATTGGAGAGAGTACTTGAAGATTTGAGTGACTCAGAAAGTGAAGAAGGCCCGAGACTTGGATTTTCTGACAATTCTTATGATGGCCTCAATTACCTTACGAATGAGGAAAGTTCAAGTAGCGCAGTTTCTCGGGAAGATGACTTTCTTGAAGATGACGTTTTAGAAGACGGAGTTGAAACAGATTCAGGTAGACCAGAAGCATCGACACAGCACCTCGCAACCTGTTGATGTAGTAAGACAACAATTTAGTAAAGATTTTACGAATGATGGAGTAGCTTCTGGTGTTAGCGCACAACTTATCGGTAAAAATCCAATCGATTTTTATAGTCTCTTCATCAGTGATGAAATAATTATTCTTATTGTTGACGAAACAAATCGGTTCACTGCACAAAAAATGAGTAACATACCATGTACTTCACGTCAAAAACCAAAATTATCGCAATGGTCGGAAACAAACCCTGAAGAAATTCGAACGTTTTTAAGGTTTAATTTTGTAGATGGGCTAAACGAACACCCCAATTGAGAGACTATTGGTCAAGAAGCTTACTTTACGAAAACAAAATGTCAAAAATTATGAGCCGAAACCGCTTCGAAATTTTACTTAGTATGCTTCACTTTGCGGATAATAGTACCGAAACAAACGATCGCTTATCAACAATTACGGACCTGGTAAAATATCTGGAATTGAAATTCAAAGAAGCCTATACTCCGGAAGAAGAAATTTGCTTTGACGAGAGCAATGTTCCATTTCGAAGTCAAATTTTCTTTTGTCAAACTATGTGCCCAAGGGGGGTATACATGGGCATTCAAGATTTATATGGGAAAAGAAAGGGCAGATAACACATATGTATCAAAAAAGCTAGTTATGGAGCAGATGCAAGGTGTTTTGGACTGCGGAAGGACATTATACACTGATAACTGGTACACCAGTGTTTCCTTAACTGAAGCTTTGCTGAGAAGACGAACACATTTGGTAGGCACCCTACGAATGCACCGAAAAAAAATCCCCCTAATGTCATCAAATCGAAGCTCCAGAAAAGTGAGATTTACGCTGAGCAAAATTAGGCTGAAATTTATCCTTCTGAAGTGGAAGGATAAAAGGGATGTTCTTATGCTGATTACCAAACATGACAGCTCAATGCGTCCCATTACAAGCGGAAGAAAAGTTACAAATAAGCCTAGTAGGGTGGTTGATTACAATAAGGGAAAAGCGTTCATAGATCTGTTTGACCAAATGTTTGCCTATTCACCATATCTTCGACGTACACTAAAATGGTATACAAGGGTAGTATTTCCTCTGTTGACTGCAAACACTGTTGTAAGCGCTTTAATTTTATATAATAAAATAAATAACTTAAAAGTGATAATCACTAAGTTCAAGGAATAGATCGGTGAAGGTCTTATTCATAAAAACTGCGAGGAGAGCCAAGCGCTAATATCTCCCCCATCTTCCTCAGCAACAAAGCTGAAGCACTAACTTCAAGAAGTACCTGAGCAGAAAAGATTTACTCGGGAAAGATGCACAATGTGTTATAACAACATGTCAAAAGAACAATGAAGAAAGAAAGCTAAAAGAGTGAATACTATTTGCAGTTTCCCAATGCGTATTTCATGCTTTGAGGCAGCACATAAACGATACAAACTCGAATTGAATTGTTTTATTTTTATTAATTTATTTTTTATTTTCATGTTTGATAAATGAATTTCTAATGAATTGTTAATGTTTTTTATTTGTTTCTAAGTTATACAGTCAAATAAAAGAAAAATTTAATACTACATATTAAAAATCGTTTCATTTTTGATCAAAACATCGCAATTTGCTAAGCCCGACATATTTTTAAGTACACCAGGGCACCGACAACTCGTTTGGCATAAACAAACTAAATATATTTCGAGTCCACCGGTAGACACAGAGGGCTGAAGCCATTTACTCGCGTGTACCGCCGGTGGACACCACAGTCCATTTAAAAAGACAAAAATGTACCACCGGTGGTCACACGGGGCTCAAAGTGTTAAGGAATTACTATTCCCTCTGGTTAGGTGACTTGATTTCCTGCACTATAACGAAATGCCGGCGTTTCGACCATCTATCAATTGATTGACTTTCCTGTGGAATGTATGGTAGTTGATCGGTTCTTGGCACATTTATCTATGTGGAGGCTGGAAGACTAGATAGACCTTAGTCCTTTTACGTCATATGGGATTCTCTTCCCGTATTTTGGTGCGTTATTCTTTTCTAGTTGCCCTATATATCGAACAAAATAGAATGTGTGTGTAGAAATGTAGTTTTTGTTACTATTTTTTCTGACAAAATTACATAAATCACATTCCTAAATTGTTGAGTTCGGGATTTTATAATTTTCATCTTAAATGAACTTAGGTGTATAGATGGGAATCTTTCGAAATATCTACTGTCTATGAACATGTGTGCATTGCCAACAACGTCAATGACATACATTGAATGTTAAGGTTGTTTCGTGAGAGATATTCATTTGCAAAAGTGTGCGTGGTTTTGTTTACAAGGAATGTGTAAGGAGTGACATTCTGACATTCGATTGAAAAAATATTAGAAGCCTTTGCCATCTAGTTTAGTTTATTTATGATCATGATGACAACACAATTAATATTCATTCGCAAGTGCACTCATGTCATTTATCAATTGTAGCAAGATCAGTTTGATCGAGTGAATATTGATCTAAATCATGCCAGAGTGTTTGAGTTTTTAAGTTATTTCAATATCGAATTCATTATGTAGAATTGCACTATTATATAGTGGTTTTCGGTCGCAAGATACTTAGGAAGGCATTGATAAAATAAGCTTCCGGTTACTTAAATTAGCAACGAAAATTTACATTCGTTAATTATTATTCACAGTTTGCTGTATTGCATTTGCTAATTAAAATGCACATTTACACGCGCAACAATAGCAACACTTCTCAACTACGAATACAACTTTTCGACATAATCAACAATGCATGAATATAAACTTTGTATGTCTGCAAGTAAATTGATGTATAAGTAATAGTTTTTCCTCACCTCTTTTACCCCTAGCCCGTCACATTTATCTATTTTCGCATAAAAACCAACAACAACAAAATTCAAAAAGAAAGCTCACATTATTTAACTTATCTCTTTGAGTATTTCGCCCAAATTTCGGTTTTATTTCTGCTCTTTACGCAGATATAAATTTACCTATACAGATATGGAAAATAGACTTATGTGATCAGTTGAAATCTTCTCTAGTTGATGCGATACATCGTAAAATATTTTCAATGTCAAAAAAACTAAACGCGCCATTTACGTAATACCATATATCGCTTAGAGGGTTGGATACTTTTTACTACTAGAACTACTAGTAACGGCAATTAAATACAATTAATCAGAATTATAGGCAGGTACACCAGCCCCTCCACTTTGATCTTTGAACTTTATTCGAGTTTCTCATTTTCATTTTGGTTTTTTATAGTAAATTAACATTTTATCCATAACTTCGGTTATAACATCACTGCTTTTATAACCAAGTTCATCTGTGAGAAACGAAAACAACATAATTGATAATCAATTGCGGAATTGCTTAACTAAACGATATACGATGTAGAGTATGTTATATAAAAAAAAAAAAAAACAAATAAAAATTCTAGAAAATATGCGAGCACCGTCAATGAAATTTAAACAGATATCGATACATTGGCTATCATTTCAAAGGGGAAGTACTGGTACTCGATACTTGTTACTCGTTACGTGCGTTCATGGTACACTCTTACAGATACTTTCACACTTATATATTGAAGTTGTAAATTGGAAACAAAAAGAAATCCAAACCGGAGACCGTTAAATAGAATAAAATCAGAAAAAAAATATGGTCTAATGATTCCTGATGGACAAATTGATTGGCACATTCAACCATTCAACCGGCTGCTCGGAGTATCTCGTAGATCACCAATAACGTACACTTAACGAACTGTAATTCAAGATAAAATGTTTTCAATTAATTTTCCCATTATTTAGTAAATATAGGCTACAAGTTCATGACACTACGCTGTGCGCAGTTACAAATTATACGACTATATGGTTGAAAACATTTTTTTAAAATCAAGCAGCTCGGCATGGGAAAAGATTGTGAGTATTTTTTTTTTAGAAGTGATGGAGTTGGCGTTCGTTCCAAACAAAACTCACATAAAAAAAAGACGGAACACAATATAAACAGAATAATTAAATTGTGTAGTTAATTCCAAAGAACAACATTTGTAATACCGAGCACATTTGACATTGATGTATGGTGTGTTTTTGCATATGCAAGAGATACACGATACTTTGTCTCGCTGTAACAACAAATAAATTTATAAATAAAACTAACAAAAACTGCCTGGTTCCCGAGAGGTTAGACTTTTTTATTTCTTTTTTTTTGATTCTGTTTTATTTTTATAAATTAATCAAGACAATTTTCTGCCCTGGTTGACTCCTGTTTAAAGACTTTCCCGTTCTCCAATTCGTCTGCTCCTTTTAAGCTCCATCGAGCTTTAAACACTTGCTGTATTTTTCTTCAAAAATTACTCGCTTCCTTTGTTTTGCTTCCGCTGTAACGTTGAAATCAACCGCACATTCAACAACCGCTTCTACTTGGAGAAAGTCTACGCCACAGGAAACGGCAGATTTTCCATCATTGAACTTCTCTAGCTGTTGGTGTTCTTTTCTCCATTCCTCTTCTTTATCCTATTGCATCTGCCTCTGCATCTGCTGAATGCACTGAAACAGCCGTCAACTAGAACTCACCTTACGCAGCTGTCAAACAAAAGGTAAACAATAAGTGTGCTGCTCGAATGTTGTGAGTTTTACTCGTTTTTGTGAAGCTTCTTTCTATTTTGTGATGTTAGTTTTACTTTTTTCGGATCTTTTTTACGCAACAGTATCGAGAAATGGCGTGAATATTCTGTATCATCAATATCTAGTACATTAAAAAGAGAAATTCACTAAATCACTTGATTAAAAAAAACTACAACCAACAGCCTAGAAAACACTAAACTGAACTGTCAAATGTGCCAGGTACGTCTTTACCATGTTATATCTTTCTAAAAAAAATAAAACTTACCAGAAACAGCTATTGTAGTTATACATAATACTCGTAGCTGACCTAATAAGGCTCGCACAAATTATACTTTCATTTCATTTTGACTTGCTAACTCACATATGGGGCATTAACCAAATGATCTAAATGTAAATGTCAATGCATGATAATGTAAATGAGTTCATTAGCCCTATGCAAAGCTGTTAGGCGCCGAGGTTTCTTTGTAGCATGATACAATTTTCCTCGACACTCAGCTGCTGTAAGTACTATATATGTATATTAAACATCAAAGTATAGTAATCAATTTTATAAAGTTTAATTTCATGAGTTTTTCTTCACATTGAAATTTAAATATTCTTTCGACTGACACTAAGTTCAAACAGTCGGTTAATCTAAAGGGACACTTTTCAGTGAGTGTTACGCTGCTCGATTTTATTCGAACTTTGCTCATCAATTATAAAAGTTTAAGGCATAATGTAGTAGGTAGCAAAAAATCCTATGACAGATTCAACACTGCTGTTAATCAGTGCAGAGACTGTCGATCACCATTAGAAAACACCTGGACCAGATAAACAAATACCAAAACAAAACCCGATGCTTAAAAAACGACACAGCAAAAACGGCAGAAATAACAAAGGCTTCTCTGAAAGAAAAAAAAAAGAAAACGAATAGCGCTCAATGGTAGGGTTATTTCAGAAACAGGCTGCTGAAGTTTGACCAGAATACAAAAGATCGTGTCAAGAGGGCAAACCTCATATTATCCTCGTAGGAGGCTGTAGGATTAAAGGAAACTTCGTAGTAAATTAACAATCACAATCACAATAACAACTGGAAATTTCATTGTCCAGTTGAGTCAACCATCCAATTTAGGCGATGATAGCGTAAATATCCACCAGCTTAATCAAAAATGTGGATAGCAACATCCAAGGTTAAATTGAATAAAAAAGCCACTGGCCCTTTAAGATGATATGGTTGGGGGCATACACCAAATCATTTCACAAATTTTTTCGGAGGTCCGAAATAAATAGAGTTTCGGCATAATTTTCCCAATCGGTAAATATTGTACATACATATACTATACAGACACTTCAAATATGAATCTTTGTATAAAGCCTTATTTATTCCAGCCCTAAAGGGTAAACTTATTTATTTATTTACTAGATAATCGACAATTTAAATTGCATTGAACTTACATCTAATTAAAATAATTTGTACTTGACTATAAGGAAAATTGTATTTTACAAAATTTATCACTTTTTCTTTTGAATGCGGCAAAATTGAAACCTTTATATACAATATTATTTTGGGTACCGTTTGAACGATATGATTGTAATCTTAAGTTATTTTCATTTCCCATATATTGTACATAGTATTGTTGTGTAATATATCGCATACATTTTTATAAGCACAAAGGTAGAATATTATATTTTACAACATTAACCAAAATTATTTGCTTGACACCTAACCACTTTAACATATTTAACATAAAAATTACGGATGTATGTACACTGGCTAGTTGCGAATCTTTTTATACGCTTTTCAAGAAGTTCATTGTTTGGTCTTGGGAAATTCCAACGGTCGTTTCTTATTTACCCTTTAATTCCTGTTGAGAAAATATCTACTTGTTCACAGGTAGTAAAAGTTTGCGGATACAAAATTTCAAACAGGTATAAAGAGTGAAAATCGATTGTATGGCCTCATCCTAGTGATCGCCAGTGTATATCTATTAAATTTAAAAATATACTCATTGCTTTATTGTGTAAACGCTGTTGATTTAATAACAAATTATCCCCACACAAAAATAAAAGTGACGAGCAATGTGGCTTGATCCGTACATTACATTAATGTCGATATACGAGTACCATATTCTACTAAAAAAGAATATTTGTTTGATACTTTTTGAGTAACATATGTAATTAATATGCAAATTAAATTTTAATTGATGATCAATAATAGCTCCTAAATATTTAATCTCTGCTACTTTATCATATTCAACTTTAGTTTATATTTCAGCCAGTTGTGTAGATGAAGGTCATGTTGGATCTTCCGTTCACACTCTTTAATGTTTTTTCCGACATAAAAAGAAGGGCATCATCCGCAAATAGTACTACATATGTGTGAGTATATGCATATTTACATACTTTTTATGACATTAATCTAAATTATAAAAAGGAGCTCCCACAGGATTGAGCCTTGAGATACCCAAATTATTATTTCAGCTTTTTTGGGGGATGTCCTATTTATAACCGCTCGTTAAGTTAAGAAGTAACTCCAACGGTTTTAATTCATTATTTATAACACTATAACTATTTAATTTACACAGGAGTATACTTCTGTTGATAGTCTCAATCGCTCTTCCCGTTTCCAGGTGATTGTAACATTAACAGTGCTGATTCACAAGAGTGCCATCGTCTAAATCCAGATTGATTTTCTAAGAATAGATTATTTCATTCGAAATAATCCTCTATTTGCGTTTGGAACAGTTTTTCGAAGAAATGGAATGAAAGAACTGTACCTGGGAGTCCTTCAATAGGGATATTAACCCCATTTTTTGCGGTGCAGGGAAATAACTTCACCTCGAGTGGGAAATACTCGTAAGTTCACTTTTTTGTGGGAAATAATTTCCCAATATATGTACAGTGTTGTACAAAACATAACGGATTTTTATCGAACATTTTTCTTTGGGGAATTTTAGGGAACAGAAAGAACATAACTAAAATCTGTTGTCAATTTAAGAAAACTTATTGTATAAGTGTACAAATGAAATAAAAAAAAGATTTTGCGATAATATGTTTTATTATAGAAAAAAAAACTTTACTTAACTCGGTAACGGCATGTGCAAAACATACCGAATTTTCGTTATACATAACATTTTGTACAGTAACTATTGTTTTTTAAGACCTCCTCAAAATTTTCTTTCTCAAAAATTTCTTTTTGATTGTCCTGCCACTCATTCTTTAGTGACTTCATAAGTGCGTGTTTGGATGTGTGCATCTTTGACCTTACCAGTCTTTTTACAATGATCCACAAGTTCTCGATAGGGTTTAGATCGGGCGATTGAGAGGGCCATTCCAACACATCAACATTTTTCTGCTCAAACCACTCCTTAACCAACTTTGATGAATGTTTTGAATCATTATCATGTTGATAAACCCAACGCAGTGGCATCTCCTCTTCAGCGTATGGTAGCATTACCGATTCCAGTATAGGATACTGAAAACGATCCATAATACCACTAATCTCATGTATTGGTCCACATTCCGCACCAGAAAAACATCCCTACACCATAATTGAGCCTCCTCCATGCTTCACGGATGGACGACAATGGCGTAGCTGAAGATGTGTTTCCTTCTTTCGTCTAACATAAATACTTTCATCGGAAGCAATCGAGTTGAACTTACTCTCGTCTCTAAAGAGTACAGTTTTCCACTTCGTTACTCACCAATTCAAATCTTGAGAATTCCAATCTAGGAAACGATTGACGTTAGCAAAGTAATCAAAGACTTACTACAGGAATAAAATTGTAACTTTTTTGTCTATGCTTAGCAGTAAGCAGAGGCTTTTTCGCTGGTCGAAAAGAACAAAACCAACTTTTCTTAAACGCCTGCGTACGGTGCTTGCTTTAATTGAAAGATTGAGCTCACTAACAATCTTTCTTGAAGGCAAGAAAGGATCATTAAGAATCATTTTTTTAATTTGCCTATTGGTTCGGAGTGTACTTTTTCTGGGACGTCAACCACAGTGAATGATTTCGACCGGTTTTCCATTCCGAAACTTTTTTAAAATGTCCCACACTGTCGATGATGGCATTTTCTACTTTTTGGCTATGGATTTTTGTTTTAGCCCTGCCCTGAAATCCGCTACTACCTGATTTTTAACCACACCACTGTATTTATTTTTAGCCATTTTATTATTGAACAAATTGGAGACACCTGACCTTTTAAGTTTTGTTCAGTCTATAACTCACTTCAAATGACAGAAAAAACCATTATCAGCAAGTTAAGGAGTAAGAAACGGTACTTTTGATAATCCGGTATGTTTTGCACAGGCATGGCATTGAGTTGAGCTACAGTTTTTGGCAAAACTCTAGAAATAATGATAGAAATGCCTTGTTTTTTTTCTATTTGTAAACTTATTCAATAGGTTTTCTTAAATTGCCAAACAAGTGTACCTACTGTATTGCTGTTCCCTAGAATTCTTCAATGAAAAATTTTCAGGAAAAATCCGGTATGTTTTGCACAACACTGTACATATACACACGTAAACAGTGAGGTAGGTATGGGGGGGTATGCAACCCCCCTTTTCGGGGTCACTGTTGGATTTGGGGTAGGTGCAACGTTGGATATGGTATTATATAGCCGTTCTTCGTGAACGTTAACTATTTCAATATGATTTATCAGAAACATATGAGGGCAATTATGTTTACAATTAGATTCAACGACGAACAAATGGCTGAGACATGCAAATGAACACAGACGATTAGGCCTGAAAAGTATTCGGTTTCACGTCTCTCTTGCTGGCACAGAAAAATAAAAGGGCTGACACAACAGAAGGAAGTTGTACTAACTGAGAATCCTAGTTGACTAAAGTACGAATTCATTCTGAGCTGTAATACTGTAATACTAATACGAAAGTAGCAAACTCAGTATACTATCTATATAGTTTTAGGGATGGATACCTTTTAGCCGCTATATAACCGAACTTTGTGTTTTCATTATCCAACGTCCTTAAACTGGCTTTGCTTGTTCTTATTTATTGTATCTACAATATATTAAATAATATATTAGAGAGCATTATATGCCTCCTTCACTGTTTGTATGTTAGGAACTCCAATTAATACTTCGCTGTCAGAATCGGCTTCATCTGTATTATTGTTGAATGCATATGTTACTTCATTTATTACATCTGCATCGGACATGTCCCTGAAACAAGGTAAATCTGCATCAAAATCCGCAAGAGAATCAATTTCCTGTGTGAGTGCCATCGACAAATTATTTTCCTCTTCTTCGTTAGCTTCTGAAATAATTTATTCATCGAAAATGTTTTTAACAAAACCTGACTTGCGAAAGCAATTTTTAACGGTCTACGGCTTCATCATCCACCACGCTCCTTTGACCATTTTCAAAGCTGCGATCAAGTCCATTTTTTTTTTGAAAAATCCAATAAAGTTCGTTCACTATCTAGATGAAGAATTTGTCGTCGTACTATTCACATTCGATAGTGTGACTTAAAACAACGGATTATCCCTTGATCCAAGGGTATTTGGAGGCAGAAATTCTATTTTCATGTTGTCTAATACAGTATCGTTATCTGTGACATGTCACATTGTCAACCAAAAGTAACACCTTTTTACGGTTCGCCCTACATTTTGTATTTAGTTTTTTCATGATGTCACTCCAGATTGGCCGAGCCATCCAACGGAAGCACCTAGAGTTGTAAGATTTCCCTATACAGAAAATCATTTTGTCGCTACCGGTTGAATTTGTAACAAAAAGAATCGTAATTCGGTCTTTATTGCATTTGCTTGCTGATGGTTTTTCTGATCTGTTTGCTAATGTACAAGTAGATAAAACTTTAAACATTAATGCGGACTCATCCGCATTGTAAATATCGTCCTCACCATATTCTTCAAGATATGTTGGCCAATGTTAGCCAACCATTCGTTAGCACCGTGCACATCGCCAGAATTTTTCTCCCCCTGAACGTTCTTAAAATGAATATTTTCCCTATGTTTCCAGCGCTCCAGCCAACCATTAGATGGTACAAAATCCACATTTAGCATAACAGCAAGCGCCCTTGCTTGTTGCATGTTTCGATCGCATTTCCTTTAACCAAACCGATAGCGCCTTTTCCACATCTTTATAAGCACCTGTTCGCACTCGTTTCCTTTTTAGTTTTGTGTGGCCATGTTTCGAATGGAATCTCTATTGTTCACGATTCTTGTTAAAGTTGGTGCACTGCAGCCGAACTCTGTACAAACAACTTTCCCTGGCTCTCCCGCTTCAATTTTCTTTAAAATTTCAAGCTTTTTTTTGAAATGACAAGCTTGCGCATTTCTTTCCAGACCCAGATGCCTGAAATGTTTTTTTACACAAATACAAATTCAAATTCTTCTTTTTCTGAACTTTAACATGTGTGCCGACATTTCTGCAGATTTCGTCACAATATAATGGAATTCAATTAAACATTGGAGCACTAAAGCCAAAAGAGAAAACGAACTATAAACGCACAGAATATTGTGCTGTCAAAATTGATGGACTATGCAAGGTGCACGCTGATTGTCAGGTCCAGTGGACGTGTTCAGTTGAAGAAATTACAAATGATACCAATCGGTGTATTCAGTGATTTTTTTTTTCAGTTATGCGGAGCTGAAGTAGTACGTATTACTTATTTTTGACATACAATTTTTTTCAATTAACCGGGTTTTTCAATTAAGCGAGTTTCAGTTAAGCGGAGTAATTTATATGAAAATTATGAAAAAATGCTCCGTGATAATGTTTGTGTTTCAGTTAACCGATTTTTCCGGCTAAGCGCAGTCGACTGCAATTACAAAACCTCTGAAATTAATTACAACGCAAACTAACAAAACCACAATTTTTTTCCTTAAAAGGTGTGATACAAAAGTCAAATATCAATATAATGCCTACACGTGAAACTCATCTTCCAATTGATCGGACAATAAAAACATTTCCTTCCCCACACTTTCATACATCTCCGACCGCAGCAGCTACCTTATCGAATTTAAACAAGCTGCCACGTTGACATTATTGACGTAAAGGCCACGTAACTAAATTCAAAAAAAAACTAATTTTAGAATCGACTGATGTAGGCTCAGTCACCAACAGCTCCAAAATCACAACAAAATTTGATGTCATGAAAATAATACCTACTTTGATTTTTTACTTAAATTTTGAATAAAACTTCCCGTACATTGTTAGCAATGGAAACTTGGAATCTATCAGCGATTCCTGACTTAAATCGGCAGCACTAACGAAACTACGAGTACAACAATACGAAACAACACAAATGAGTAAACGTCAAACAAATATGCCAACACATTATATATCTGTAGCTGTTCTGTATCTGCACCTCCATTATGTATACGAGTGAGTATATGCCTCTAAACAAATGACATAAAGTCATTCACAGCAAGTCGACAACTAACCCATTTGGAATGAAGATGATACTTGAAAGAGTCCCAAGCACAATGGGTGCCCAGGGATAAAATGATGATACTGGAGGGTGGTGATATACGAGTACGAACAGACAGCGAAACCATAGTCAAGTCAAGCCAACCAGTCAATATCGTCAATCATCCATTTATTTGGATTTCACAAGGGTTTAGGTGGGTCTACGTGGTGATGACAGCCAGTGAGAGCAACCCTTATACCGACACGACAAAAGAGGCGATGTGATGATAATGGCCATTAATATGTCATAGCGATTTAACTTTTATTCCCTTTGAAGTGCTAAAACATTAGCCAAAGATACAAATAGAATCAATTTGCATTACTCTTAACCAGGAAGGGACCCAACGACGACATCAACGACAACAACGGCAAAAAAAAATCTCTACAGTCCTCAGGTTATAGATTGTTTTCTTTAAATATGAATGATATTTCGTAGAGGTTTTGACGGAGTCAGAGATGCCATTTCATTATAGATGACAGACTCTTCTTTTTTTTTGTTGTTCTTTTTCATTTCTGTCACTTTGACACAGGTAAATGTCATGTGACTGCGAACAATAGGAAACACAAATTTAGATTTAGTTGATCTGATTCGCTTTAAAATGTGTCGATGCGATTGAAAATCAAATAAAAATTAGTTACGGCTGAGTTCAAAAGTTTGAATAAACGGGAAAACAGTATTTGGAACAGATATGATAATTAATTGATCAAGCATACCAACTCGTACTTTTAATTTCACATTAGCATTTCGGTTTCCGTATTGGTTAGCATTTAGAAATATCAATTTGTGTGCGTAAGTAGACGCATACATTTAAAAGTCAGCAACATTATTTGTCAAAATTAAATAACCATTAATTAAATAAATTAGAGTGTAGATTTCGGTTGAATAGATCCCCTTTTTTTAAAAGCTAAATTTTGCCTTTAAAAATCGTCAAGCTCTAAAAATTAATAAAAAAAAACACAAAAGGAAATCTGATTAATCAATAATCATTAAAGGCTGGTACCTGGCTTAATGATTGAATATTAAGACGGAACTATTAAAAATATAGTCCACATTTACGAAAATAAATAAGTTATTTCGAGATGGCCTGACTGGCTGACTGGCTAAAATATATCTTTCTAAGACTAGCTAGAGTCCTTCGCAAAGATAATGTCTGACTTCAACATACACTATACCACCTTGATCAAAAAGTCACCGTGTGGCGCTCCCATTGTTCCGATTTTAGTTGTTTTTTTTTTTTTTTTGTTAAGTTGGTAAATCTGTTATTGACATTCCCTCTAAATCGTAGCGTCATAGCTTGGCATTTGCAAAAGTTGCGTAGCCAAGAGTACATCTATCTCTGTGTGTGTTGGCGATTTTTGACAATTTTAGAAATGGATTTAAATTTGCAACAACGAACTTGTATTATTTAATGGTGCTCAAACGTTGAAAATGTCGGAAAAGTGTTTCGGCAACGATTCTCTAAAGAAAACGGTCGTTTACCAGTGGCACGCGCGGTTCAAAAGTGGTCATGAGTCAATCGAAGATGATGAACGCAGTGGCAAACCATCGACATCGAAAACCGACGAAAACATTGATGAAGTACAAGTAAAAGAAATGTTGGTCAATAAATGCAAATTAACCATCAGAGAGATAGCGGAGGACTTGAACATTGCCTATGGATCCGTCCAAGACATTTTGGTTAATGATTTGGGTTTCCGTCGTGTATCAGCAAAGTTGGTGCCAAAAGACCTCAATGCAAAAAAAAGACCGTGTTGACTTCGCAAAAGAGATGGTTTGCGAGGCTGAATCCGATCCCACACTCATCAAAAGGATCATTACTGGAGACGAGACGTGGGTTTATGAGTACGCCACGCAATCCAGACATCAGCCAAGTGAATGGCGTTCGAAAGAGACCAGAATTGTGGGCAGAAAACTCGTGGATTTTGCACCATGATAACGCACCGTCGCGGTCGCACAGTGCCATCATTATTCGTAATTCGTTTGACGAAAAATGCAACAATCACCTGATTTGGCTCCCTGTGACTTCTTTCTGTTCAATCGGGAAACGCGTTTCAGCAGCCGAGAGGAAGTAATGGAAAAATCGCAGGAAGCACTGATGGACATACCGAAAACCGAATATAAAAAATGTTTCGAGGATTGGATCAAGCGCTGGCATAAGTGTGTTGCAGTCGATAAGGATTACTTTGAAGGGGACAATATAGATTTAGATGAATAAACTTGTATTTTAAATTTTCTGAATAAATTACTTTTTGATCAAGGTAGTATTATATGTACAGTAAAATCTCGATAATTCGTACCCCGTTAAATCGTAAACCCCGCTTATTCAAAATAAACTGCTGGTCCCTTAAAAAAATTTCGGTTAATCGTAAAAAACCAGTGCATTTGGGTCCCCTCGTTAATTCGCAATGATTTCCGTATGCAAAGTCAACAAACGGCTTATAATTCGTAAGTTTCTGCAGACAACCCCGTTTATTTGTAAAAAAATCATCTTTTTCTCTGTCTTCAATTCCTTTTCACTATTATTACACATGTTTATGTTTAAATACAAAGAAAAAACTTGGGAAGCGAAAGCAAGAAGGATTGTCTTACACTAAATGGCGCCACCACCAGGAAGCTGTTTCTAGAAGGACTAACAACTATTGTTCTAAGTTTGCATTGCAGTCGTTATTCTTTCCCCTCATTTTAGTTCACCGATAAGTGTTTATCAATTTGTGAAAAAAAAACTATTTTAAAAGCCTTTGTCGATAGCGATAAAAAAGCCGATGTGGCAAAACGCTTTAACATTCCTCCATCTACATTGACGTCGATTTTAAAGATATCACTGCCGAAATGTCTTCCAACAGTAAAAGGAAGCGGCAGAAAACAGCAGAGATCCCTGAGCTGGAACGATCACTTGTCGCATGATTTTCCCAATGCAGACAATTAAATGTGCCACTTAGCGGAGTGGCGGTAAGAGAAAAGTCCAAACTTTTTGCACAAAGATTAGGCATTGAAAATTTCAATGCAAGTGAAGGATGGTTTGACCGCTTCAAAAAGAGACACAACATTGCTTTTCGGAAACTTTGTGGCGAAAGTGCGAGTGTAAGCGACACTGTCTGTTTGGAATGGAAAGAAAAGTTAAGCGAACTGATAAAAAATTATGAACCTACGAACATCTTTAACGCTGACGAAACAGGCTTATTTTTTAAGTGCCTCCTTGATAGGTCGAAAAATGTCATGGCGGCAAAAACAGTGAAGAAAGAGTTACTCTATTATTGACCGCAAATATGGATGGCACTGAAAAGTTAAAACCTTTGATGGTCGGCAAGGCAGTGAAACTTAGATGTTTCCAACACATAAAATCATTCCCAATGTCTTACCGTTCAAACAGGAAGACGTGGATGACGTCTGAATTATTCAGTGAATGGCTGAAATTATTGAACCGTAACATAGAAAGACAAAGACAAAATGACACTTCCGTTTTTAGTCATATGAAAATAGAGTTTTTGACGGCGAACACGACCTCTAAACTTCAGCCGCTTGATCAGGGCATCATCAAAAATTTTAAGACCCATTGCTGACAAAGCGTGGCAAAATGTAAGCCAATCCACCATACAAAATTGAATGGAATCGCCTGCCTCAAAGCGAAGAAATCACGTTTTATGATTTTGTTCACTTTGATGACGATGTAGCTGTCGCAGGAATTCTTACCGACGACGACATTTTGGAGCTACCAGGAGAAGACGATGTGAATGAAAGCAGCGGTGACGACGACGAGGATTTTCCGGTTGTGTCATGTAAGGAAGCGAAGGCTTGGATAAATAGCTTGCGTCCTTTTATGATCAGAAAAAATGTAAAAGATGATGTTGTTTTCTGCGATTGTCACCTTGGATAACGCAATTGATAACGAGCGCAAGCAATATCTCTGTCAACAAAATTACAGATTTTTATTCGTCCTGAGATCCTGCATATTTTTTGTTTTTTGTGGGATATGTAAATATGTATGTAAACTTGTGTTAAATGAAATTTTCTTTTATTTATTTGTTTTATGTTTTCTTGTACATATATGTATTTTATATAAAATCTTATTTTCTTTCCTTTTTGTTCTTTGTACATAAAAAATTTAATACTTTATACTAAAATTAATTTTTAATAAAAAATAATCTAAAACATCGTTTATTCGAATTCTAATTTCTCAACCCTCAATAATTCGTAATCTCGCTAATTCGAAAACCTCTTTAATTCGTAATAAACTGTAGGTCCCTTGGTACTACGATTAATCAAGATTTTAAGTACTTCGACTATACACTGTAGAAGGTAGCCCAAAACTAGAAACCTCGGATAAAAAAAATCTATATATTAGGTAGCGGTTCGCCGTTGAAGTTCGGAGCAGAGCAATCGGAAGTAATAGACTTCAAGTGGAGAATAAATCACCTTCCTGTGTATATTACCCATGCATAAATTTTATTTAAACACATCAGCCTCCACGAAACGATAACACATACGAATAACATCATTTTGATTGTAATTTCGCCGCATCACGGCCTGTCTAAGTCCAGAATCAACAGCCAAGTTTATTGCGTACTGGTCAGTGGAAGATATGACACTGGAGCTTTAGATGAATGTTCTAGAGTAAGTTGGAGTACCTTTGTTTTTTTAAGCAATATTTTTCAAAGTAATGAGGTTTAATCGTTCTTTGGAATGTTGGAAACACCATTTACCTAGCCTTGTGCTTAGTTTTCCTCAAATGCATTAAATATTTGCAAAAGTTTCAGAATAGTGCAAAGCTGACCTTTTACAAAAGTGGCGAGTAATGTGGGTCTATAGAGCGGGGAATGTGGAATAGTGCTCCACATTACCAGAAATAGATGAATAACAGCAGAGATAAATATAGTTTGTTTAGATTTTTCCTTGTTATGAATGAATTACAAACTTATAATTTTTTTTATCATTTAAATTATTTAATAAATTTATCTTTTATTTAAATAGATTAATCAATCCTATCAATTTTTGCTTGTGTTATCATATGAACTGCAAATAAAAATAGCACTTCTTTTCGGAATGCATTTTTCGTGACCCCAAACAATATCGCATTGGAGACACTGAACCCATTTGTCCTCAGTCAAGTCATCACTCCAAGACAAATCGCAGACGTTACATTTATGTAATCTCTTGAAAGCGGAAATTTACCAACATCATCTTCAGATCCAGCAAATAAAATTTTATAACGAGCAAGGCTGGCGGCGTCTAGAAGTAGATGGTTTATTTAGCAGGGTCTTAGTTTTGACTGACTTTTGCTCTTTAACTTTTACAGGTTTTTCATTTTTTGCTGACTCTTTAGTTATTGTTGGTTTCCTACTAGTTTTGTTAATGCTTTCTTGTAACTTACTTTTATAAAGTGGTACAGTCAAAATTGCGGCTCCAGTTTTTCTTCCCCTGTTTGTGGTGGCCACACTTTTCAATTTCGTAGGAGGAGAAATTTCCCAAGGAATAAAATGGGCTTCAGTTTGGCTCAAAATCGGAGTGGATTTTCTTTGACTATTTACTTCTACCACAATATTCCGCATTTCACTAACATTTGATTCACTATCCAATTTAATTTCCAAGCGCGGAGGCTGCATGTTTCGATTTTTAACTTCAACTTCTGATAATGGCTCAGGCTCAGGCTCACATGCTATAAAATCAGGAAAATTCCGCTGCATTTGAACCTGCTTACTGCAACCTGTCCAGTTTATACTTTAAGATAAGCTTTTTTAAATAGCTGAGCTATTACGCCCAAGGCCACTTTTCGCCCAGCCTTCCTCATGAATCGTCTGATTTCTTCATTATAATATTTTTTAAGAGGCCCCATAAATGTCCTATCCAAAGGTTGCATCTTATGAGTGCAATGAGGGGGTAGGGAAACAATTACAACAAAATTTTGACGCGCCACGTCGATAACTTTCAGGTTTCTGGTATGGCTATAGTGACCATCTAAAACTAAAAAGACTGGCTTTTCTTTTGAAGGTTTGGAGAACTCCTGGAAATGACGGAACCACTCCGTAAAAACGGGCAGCTGAATCCATCCAGAAATATGGAAAGTGGCCTTGAAGTCAGCAGGAGCGTTGTTCATATAGAGTGGGTTTTGTCTTTTTCTTGGAAATACAAAATATGGTGGAATAAAATTTCCAACAGCACTCATGCAATTTACCACAGTTACCAGAGAACCACGTTCCGCCGATGTCAAAGCTCATATTTGCAGTTTTCCTTTCTTCGCTAAAACCTGTGGCTGCTTGCTTTGTACTATGGTGAGACCAGTTTCGTCCACATTCCATACACTGTATGCTGGGAAATTATATTATATTATATACAAATGTAAGAGGAAACTCATTACCGAGCAACAAGAATCGTATTTTTTCCCATCAAAGAAAGTCCAAAACTCATTTGCATGACACTCATAAAGTCATAAGGGAATAGCAATACCGGCAATCCAACCAAAAACCAAATCCTCACACTTAGTAAAGTCTTGAAAAAGAGTACTGAATTTTAAATTGATACTCGTACCTAGGTACCATCTTTTCATTGATTTTGGGGCCACATTCATTGTCTGTGGCGCTAAAATGCGTTAACTGATTTCGGGATCCCGGGGAAACTGACCTAGTTATGTCAGAAAACGTGGGAACAGAGACATTGGGCTCTTCCTTAAAACTCGTGTTCGTTCTTCAACTTAAAGCTCAAGCAAATAATGCGGAAGACAGATATTTACACAGTAAGTCTACCTTTGAAAAAATTCATCCAGACATTTTAAGGGCGTTTGATGGAGCTGGAAAAAAAGTGACCAAGTCTTGAAATAAATGAGAAGAAAGGAAAATATAAGCTGTCGACAATCTTACTCTTTCTTTGGTCAATGATCAATGGTAGTCGAAATATTATAATAGTCGAGTACGGATGCGATTGACTTAAGACCTTCATCTTTCTAAGAAATGTAATTCCATACGAATGCACAAACTAAAAGACATTTCAATGAACGCACATATTTTTTATAAAAAAAAAAAACAAAAAACCAATTTTCATAGATCATATCCACCTCAACGCCAATTTAAATAGCAAGGCTTTCGCAAACACACGCGTGCGGTATTATTTGTTTACTCTTTTAGGTTAATTCTTTGGAATCTCCAACTAACTATCTTCCGTATTCATTTTACAGTAAATCTTGTCTATCTTCTTCAAGTAGGAATGTACCTTTCTCTCTTCAATATTTTCCAATGTCATCGATACCAGAAATATTTATATATCCAACTATCTAGGTATAATACTTGCAGTCTTATCAACTGATTTCCCACGACGTAAAATCCCTTTCACGTGCAAAGGATTATTCACTGGTTAATACAATCAAGACGCAAAAAACCCATATCGCGTACCGTTATCAACTGCCATAAGCCTGACAAATCTCTTCCACCTAAATAAATAGAAAGACAAAAAAAAAATCGAATTAGATAGACTAAAGCTACTAATTATCGATTAACTTCGATTGACTTATCAGAAAAATCACAGGTTAATCTCAATGGGGAAAAATCGTTGGTGCGTCAAAGGGGCAATCGGATAACTTCAATTTATAACTTTTAGCGTTTTGACTTTTGTTGGCACAGGTGTTACGCTTGTCGTTTGAATACGAGTAACAACTGGGAGAAAACAGTTCAGTAATTGAATTTCCTCGTAGCGCCATCTATTAATAGATTAATAATTAAATTTGGCAATCATTTTGAACACGGCATGGCTGCATTAGGCATGCACATTGCACAACTGTCATGCGAAAACACTACCCATAGTCGGTTTCGGTTTTTTTACATATTCAGAACAGTTTTCAACATTCATACGAGTACTCGTACCTACATACATAGTTGCAGGAGGTTAACTATTCGTGTATAGTGCATTAGTTCATCAGGATTACGAATACCAGTCGAGCAAAATCCTCTCCGTTGAAAATTTTCTCCTCACTAATGCAGGTGACGTGTTAAAGTAGTTTCTGCGAAACGCTTGCATAATTTGCTGTACCTGCTTGTGGAGCAGGTCTTTACGTTCATATTATTACTCTACATACTTGTACATACAAAACACCAGTTTACACCTTAATCACTGGATCTTGTATAAGTGCATTACACTGTCGTAACTATCAGGACGATAGTGAAGAAAATAGTTGCACGTTTTACCCTACGGAAATACTTTCGAGTAAAAGCAGAGAGAGAGAGAGAGAGAGAGAGAAAGAAAAGAAGTTACATTTTTGTAAAATCTGCGAAAGTACCTGCTAAACTTTTAGTTTTCTTCGATTTACCTTTATTCACTTTGGAAAAAGTTTGCAAGTTTTTGAGATTTTTCAGATTACTTTTTGTTGTAATAGTAGTTTTCCGTCACATGGGAATCGTTAGCGGCATGTCCACGTATCATGCACGAGTTACTTTCTGACGTATCAAGATGTCGCTTGCCAAGAAAACAAGGAAGTATCCAATTCAAAGAAGTGATCAGAAAAGACAACACTGAATATTGGTATGACACAAATAGTGTGTGCTGTCAAAAATATACTTGTGATCATGTTGGTATCCCATTATGTGATACGTGAATGTAGTGCATCAGACAACACAAAACACAAGCTCACAAGATGTCAGCTTTAATAGAAAATGCACGCCCCTGAATTAGTAGGACTTAAGCCTGTTATCCAGGAAATATCCCGAAGCCAATTCCTTTTCACTTCCAAGTTAAGCGGCAACATAATTTAATTACGAACCACCACCGCCGTAAGGCAAACACGAAACCAAGGCAAAGGTGTAATCTGGAAACAAGCTCTGGTAAATCTACGATACAAGTACATATGTATGTACGAGTACATCTGATCCCAGTCTACTTTTTGTGTAAACAATCCGATTTGCCGAATGTACGAGTATCAAAGTGTTGATAATCGTGGCATACGTAGTTATATTCTAGGTCTTGTTTGTATCAATTTATCACATGCACACCACCCCATATCCCATACCCCGCCCTTCTTTCAACACCAAAAGTACGACGACGGCGGCGGCGGCGGCGGCGGCGAAGACTACAAGGACGATGACAACACAAACACTCGGCACAGATATAGAGGGTGGTGGCGGTAAAATTATTCCTCCCAAAAACTGAGGATAAAAATACCCTTCATTGAATATCCGTACACACTTCATTATGGATGCGATTTACATGGGGTGAGAAGTAAAAACAAAAAAAAAGAAAAACAAAAACAAAAAAATGTAGTACTCGGCAAATACGGAAGACGGAATGAAAACAGAATGTCAAATAGAATTTTGGGAAAGCAAACCCCGAGAGACATGAAAATTCCCACAAATGCACTACAAAATTCATGGAGTGATGCGCGATGAGACGAGATGAGTTGATGTCGGGCTGGCGTTGAATGAGCTGAGTGCTCGTCAATCAGCAATGTGGGAGCTATGGCAGTAACTTTATTCCAAGTGCTAACGGAAGTGTTCTTCAAAAGGTGTGCCATCCATGGTGCTTGGGCCTTTGATGTACCCAGAAGCATACCCATACCGTGGACGGTAATTCGAAACAGTGATAATAAATTATTGTTTTTCCAATGGGAGTGGGATTCAGCAGGGATGCTCAATTTCTGAATGAATTCGATAAATATGACAGGGCAATTATTTCGAACCACAAATCACAGATCGGTCAATGTTGTGTTGAAATGGGGCTTGATTGGAAATTATTAGTGTGAATAAAGGTTTGAAGAGAATTGATTGACATTAAGGGCCGGGTTTCAGTGCGAGATCATCCGAGTTTCGGGATTTAACTGGAGTTAACCTCAGAAACAAAATGTTCAGTAAATTTTAACTCTGTGTTAACCCAGCGAAATTTGGTGGATTAACCCGGGATTAAATGAACAAATGTTTTTGACAGTTGACAGCTGTCAAATTGGACAGCAGAAAGATTTATTTCACTTTGATCTGTGTGAACATTTTACTAAATTTGAACTTCTTTTCAACAATTTGTGGGTCAATGAATATAGGAAAAACAACATCAAAACGAAAAAAACAAAAAGTAAATCTACAAATAGCAAAACAACAGCAATAAAAACACAAGTTAAGATGTCCTTACATGATCGATAGATTAGGTTTCGATAGATTTTTGGCAGGTGAATAGATAAATCATGGTGAAAGAATATGATACCAAGTTGAAACCCAACTCATAAAGACAAAGTTAATCCTGTACTGAAAAAAGAAAAGCACTAAAAAACTGGGCCTAAGTGGTCGTTTGCAATGTCTTTAGGGAGGTTAAATCTTAGTTTGAAGGTAAGAAGGTTTAGTTTTGGTTTCTCGAAAAATTTAGAATATTGTAAAATGTTTGTCCGGGTACAAATGATAAAACTTAATTATGTACTCTCAATGCAATCGCTTTATTCAATACAATTACGAGTACAATTCACAGAAAAAATAACCTGACCAAACCTAAACAAGAAGGGGCCAACTTTGGGCGATAAATTTGCTAGAATGATACTAAAACGCCATAAACCATGAGGAAAAACTAAGCGCGTAAGGTATGTGGAGTAAATTTGGTAAAAAAAAATGTAAGAGTAAACGGCTATCCATCTGCTCGGTGTTTCAGAAAGCCGGGTCCGCATAAATAAAGAAACATGGCGGTAGAGCTAAGAAAAGAATAGGAACGAAAGCCCAGAAATCGATAAAGTGCCTTTTGAGTTATATTACGCATGCTGCTAAGAAGATACAAAGAAAGCGATAGTTAAATCACATGGGATAACAGTAGAGGGTTTGTATTGGAAATTTGAAGAGCTACCCTCATAAGAATAGAAGTGCTACGAAGCACGGCCAAATAAATCGTATTTTTAAGATTTCAGCACAGCGACGAACAAAATCGATAGAGCGAACAACGAAATTTGCAATAGATGGAAAAAGTACTTTAACCCGTTACTTAATGAAGTGTGCCGGCGTAAGTACCATTCTATTGGCTGGCAATGATAATCGCGAATCTTGGGTTTAAATGGGTTGGATTTTTTTTTTTAATAAAATGATGAGAGGCGATCGAATGTCTAACCAGTGGAGGAAAAGCTTTCTGGTTCCATTGTATAAAGGCAAAACCGACACTAGAAATTGCAACAACTATAGATTGGTTTATGTTCCATACTATGACAATATACGAGAGTGATTCAGACAGTCGATAACGTGACATTATTAAACTACATGGGAGTCAGGGCGCCTTTTTGGGATGCTTTTTTCGTAAAAGTACCCAGTGAACATAAAGGGTGAATGACTCGAACTCCAACTTTTTAAAATGCTATAATTTTTTTTATTTTTTGATAAATGTTATTGCGCCAAAGCAAAAAATGTTGGAAAATACATCAATTTTCAAATTGTATCAGTAGTTTTTAGTATGTCCACGTTTGGCGCAAATAATGGCCTTGAGACGGCCGAAGAAAGCATCGCACGCTGCACGCAAGTGGCTCTGCGGTAGTTTGGCCCATCCCCGACGAAGTGCTTGTTTGAGGTGGTCCAAACTTTGGTATTTTTTAGTGCCAACCTTCGCCTTCAAAATACCCCATACAGAGAAATCTAACGGATTTGCATGCGGAGAATTTGCAATCCATTGTATCGAAGAAATGTAGTGTGGAACATTGTTTTTTAACCAATCTTGGTTGACGCGCGCTTTGTGAGACGGTGCCGAGTCTTGTTGAAATGTCCACAGTCTCCGACCGAAATGATTGTTTGCCCAAGGCTTCAATACTGCCCCTAAGACAGTTTCACGTTATACGATCGCATTAATTTTGACGGCCACGGTCCAAAAACACGAGCGGAGAGCGACCATCGTCGGTTATGGCGGCTCAAACCATCACCATCGGTACTGCCTGCTTTCTGGTGGCCGTCCGAAGGTGTAAATTTTTGAAGGACCTCTCTGGCAAGTAAACTCGGTCATTTTGTTTGCTGACATATTGCTCGATAACAAATGGCGACTCATCGGAAAAAACCAAATTCGGCAACTCACCACTTTCGTGCAAGCGTAGCAACTCCTTCGCTCTTTCGACTCTAACTTTTTTCTGTTGCGGTGTAAGATCGGGTGCTGTTTGGAACTTCAATGGCTTGAGCTCAAGCTTATTTTTCAGTATGTGTTGCATCCGTTCCAACGATATGTTGAGCTCATGAGCCATTTTTCTTCCACTTCGACGCGGATTTCGCTCAATTCGAGCCTTCACTTTCCGAACCATTTCTGCCGATGTTGCTGTTTTTATATGACCACCTCCTTGGCGTTTTGCAACGCTGCCAGTATCACGGTAACGAGCTATGGTTCGAGATACAAATGATTTATTCACGTTGAGGTGCTGGAGGGCTCTAACGATAGCTACTTGTGGTTTTCCAGCCAAATAAAGCAATCACACTATCACGTTTGAATTCCATCGCGGATAAAAATTTTTCAACACAACTGAGACGAAAATCCTTTAAAAGGCTTGTAAATAATAAAATTATCTGTCATGTGTCAAAATTTGAGCTCACTGTCATGAACGGTTCGGAAATTATACCAGTCTGAAGTTGGTTGATGTTCGAGTCATTCAGGGTGTATAGTATATGGACCGCGTTAAGATATCAAAATGTACTCCAGAATTATGTATGTATATAGGAATGATAAAGTGCGATGACATTAAAATGAAAGTTAAATGCACAGCGGGAAAAAAAACTGGAGAACGACTGTTCTTCGATTTTTTTTTTTTTTTAAAGAACTTACCACTCAAGTGGGTATGAATACACTTATAATGCCTCAGCATGTGTTAAGTTTTTTGGAAAATGGTATAGAGAGAGAAAGAAACATGTTTGGGCTCAGTGATTCTTTCGCTCCATGGGTGGCATGGTATGACAGCCTTTCAAGCAATTCTTAATAGGAAGAAAGCGCTAGAATTTAATGAATTTGGAAAAAATTCGGTAGTACGCATCGGAATTTTGGACGAGAAGTAGTTACAAATGGAAGATGACAGCGACGGGCATGAAACTGTTACGAATATTACGAAACTGGGTTAGTTTTAGGTGGATTGAATTATGTGGTTTAGCCATTCTCAACAAAGATCCCAACAAAAATCTGGTTCAAAAAATCACTTGAGGCTCAGGTTCTAGTCGAAGTTTGAAAAAGGCGTCAAAAGAAAAATCAAATGCAAAACCATCAGCAAAATTTTAGCCCCATTATTGAAATATGTATCATTAGCAATTTTTATAAGTCTTACATATTTCGACGGCTAATATAAAAAGAAGTCCATCAAATCTTAATCGAGGATAACCCGAGTGCTGACACTAATAGTCGATACTAATTTTCTGTAGTTTGTATTTATTGGTTTCATATGGAATAGACATCAGAAGTTCCAAAGTGTTATAATTAAAAATATGTACATATACGGGGTGTGTTCAAAAAGTAACGCGAAATTTTATATTTCGAGAATTGTATTAATTGGTTTGTGCAATTTTTCGTTGTTGCGTTAGTAAACATGTCTTAAACTCATCGGTATATTGGTAGCCATATTGGATGATTAGTCAGTCGTCGGTTAGAAAAAAGGTTACGTGTGTTTGCTTGCGAGTGGCGATTTTTGATTTGTTGGAATAATGGATCAGAGAATTTGCATTAAATTTTCTATAAAAACGCAATAAAATGTAACATAGTTTTAGAAATGTTGAATATTATTTTTGGTGAGACCGCCACGAGTAAAATAAGGGTTTACGGGTGGTACAAGCGTTTCCAAGATGACCGTGAAAACGTTGGTGATAACGGGCGTTCTGGATATCCCAGCACCTCAACAATCGATGAAAATGCGGAAAAAGTGAAAGAGATGATTATGAACGATCGCTGAATCACAATCAGAGAAGTTGCTGATGCAGTTGGCATATCAATTGGCTGATTGCATACATTTTTTTTCGAATGCTTTAGGTATGAAACGTGTAACAGCAAAATTACGGCTTTGGCAACACTATAATGCACCCGCGCATACTTTATTACTTGTTCGTGAATTGTTGGTGGGAAACAACACTGTAATGATGTCCCAGCCTCCATATTCGCCAGATATGCCCTCTGCGACTTTTTCCTCTTTCCAAAAATAAAGAGAACCTTGAAATGCCGTCGTTTTTCAAACATACATGATATTAAAAGCGCATCGCTGAGAGAACTAAATGCTATCCCAAACATCGAGAGTCGGAAGTGTTTCCGGGACAGGAAGAAGTGCTGGCATAAGTGTATTATTGTATATTTAATGCGAACTACTTTGAAGCTGATAACATTGTTATTAATAAATAGAATATCGATAAAGTTACTTTTTGAACATACCTCGTATATATTCAAAATGAACTGGAAGCCGAACACATCGATGCATTTGAAATATTGCAAATGGTTTGAAGATCGACTACCTGTTGACAAAGAAAGACCAATTAAAGGGTGACCAGATAGCGATAATTGTTTTTCCAATTGTTATGTTTCAACAGCTGTCAAAGTTACCAATGGCATCCAGCTGTCAAAATATTCAGTGAGGCTTGCCATTTCTCATGCATCGTTTTACGCTTCTCGAACGTGCGGAAATTATTAAAAACTATTATCGAAATTCCGGCTCAGTTGTAAATACGCAACGTGAATTTCGTCGTGAGTCGGTCGTCATCATGGCTTCAGTGTGCAGGCAATTCGTCGCACCGTGAAAAAGTTTGAGCGTGAGTACACTCTTTTGGATCTTAAGCCACCAACCAGATAGAAATTGGTGCGAAATGAAGAAAACATAGACGCCGTAGCGGCCAGTATCGAAGAAGACCCAGAAATATCGATTCGGCGCCGAGCAGCTGAATTGGACATCGCCAGAAAGTCAACCCGGCTTATTTTGCTGTTGGGTTTGGGCTTACATCCGATTAGATAGACAACGCTGTGAGTTCGTTAATTGGGTGCACGAAATGTTGGCCGGAGATCCGGATTTCGGCCAAAAAATCATCTATCGGATATCATCGGGTCTTATTTCTTTCGAAATGAGGAAGGAGATACCGTTACCGTCAATGGTCTCAGGTATAGAGCGATGCTAACCAACTTTCTGTGGTCAGAGACCGACAACATCGATATATCCGAGTTGTGGTTTCAACAGGGCGGCGCTACATGCCATACAAGCTTTGCGTCGCTCGAAGTTGTGAAGAAGAAATTTGGCGATTTGGTCATCTCACGGCCAGCGTTTATCAACTGACCGCTGCGATCATGCGATTTGACCCCACTCGATAATTTTCTCTAGGGCTACGTCAAGTCCTTAGTCTACGGTAACAAGTCAACCACTTTGGACGAGCTCGATGCCAACAATCGACACGCTATAGCCGAAATAACGCCGCACATATAGGAATGAGCTATCAAAAATTGGACCGACGCTTGAAGCACTGCCAGCGAAGCCGAGGAGGCCATTTGAATGATGTGCTATTTCACACATAATGACATGAACGTAGCTTCAACATTGTTGTGATTGTTTTTTTATTTAAAGTTGTTTTCCTATCGTTCCTATCTGGTCACCCTTTACTACTTAAAAATAAAGTAGACCATTATTTCAATATGTACATACATGTGTGTGTCTATTTTATTTCAGTGTGATACCAAGCCATTCTGCTTCAGTTACATGTCAAATTATATTCTCGTTACTTTAACAGATTCGACGGAAAACATTCAAGGACAGAGTGGAAGATGACGTATACACCTGATTTACTTTTCTGTGTACACTCGTTGATATGTATATCCATTCCCGCGGGCAAATGATTAACAAATATACAGGGTGCATTTTATGCGCCTGTTGGAACAATTGATAAAAATCTCAAACAGTCAAACCAAAACGGCGGCCAACCAAAATCGACCTGACACATAAAACATCCGCCTAAATATTTGATAAGTGGGAAATAGGAATCTTGTGACTCTCCTTTGTAAAAATTGGATTTCCGAGGTAGATCAGTTTATTTAAAAGATAGTCTGTATTGTTCATATACCATACTTCTGAATAGCCGTATTTCAGTAGCCTTCACTATTATTTTGGTCGCCCAATATTTCGTCAGGCTGTCCGCATAACTGTTTCTGTTTTATTAATCTAAATTAGCCACTTCATGAAATAATCAAAAAGTAGCAAATCGCACAATCTCGAGAGCTGATTGATCTACTTCTTGACACCAAACAGCCAAATTATGACCTCGATAAGCCAATAATTTTGGTTGCAATATGGCCATCATGTTGAAAATATGCCTTATCAGAATCAATATCATAGAAGGAGTATTCATTCATTCATTATCTACTTACAATTTTTCATGAGAAACAGAACTGCCAGTGAAAACCTAAATTTTTCTAACAGTGGTAAAGGCTGTTTAGAAACCAATTAAGCACAGCTTGTCTATCACTACAAACGTAGATATTACGCTCTTCTACCTCTTCTTTAAAATATACAAATAGTTCATTGCTATGTTTTCCTAACAATGGGTAAAGTCTAAGATTGTCATTTTTCAAGAAAACGTCGGCGTATAAACCACTTGAGCGACTTAGAGCCATACGCAGAGATTTAACTAAATTGCTTTCCCGGATTAAATACTGGTCCTCAGTAAAAGGAGAATCGACTATTATTTCTCCAGTAACCAGAATTTCCTATCCTTACTTCACACGGTATGGCCACCTTAAGTCGGCGGATAAGGCCATCGAAAAGGATCTGCGCCGGTGACAAGATTCATGCATTGCCAAAAGCTCCATTACTTTTCTACAAAGCCACCAGGATTTGAGCAGTTCTCGACATTACGGGTTTAGTCCAGGGAAGTTGATCACCGGTTTAAACCAGACAGTCGCTAGGAATAATACGGCACATAGTACAGCTACAGCCTGCCACTTCGAAGACTTCAACTAGTCTACTGTTTGCATTGACTGTATTGTTCTTCGTGTATTCAACATTAGTAACTGTAAATAGAATTTTGTTGGCTTCTGCAGAAATTATATCCGCAGGTCTTACCAAAATGTTAAAAAAATTTGCCGAGAACACAAATACCGAATAATAGTATACAGAGGTAAGGATGTGAACGCAATAGTAGTCATAATCGGTGCTGGATTACTAGAAACTGTTTAACGGCGAAGACAAGCAACATGCGATTAATGGTAAATGAGGGTAAAAGTGAAACTACGTACATAAATGCTGTTAGAAGGAGATGACAACCAACACCATAACGCCTAACTATAACTTTAAAGTGGTAAATATCTTTACCAGTAGTCTTGCACAGTAGATGGAAGCGCAGATCAACGAATGTCAATTGGGAAGCATTTAAACAAGCCCGAAATCATGCAACTCTGATTATACGTGCAATTAAAAATAACTACTTTGCATCAAAGCTTAATGTCTCTTTACCCGCCAAAACACTTTGGAGAAACATAAAAGAAATTTGTGTCTTTAAAGTCCTTGACCCTCAAAGTGCTCTCGACCCAGATCTTCTTAATAACTTTTTCGTAGGCGATCAACTCCATGATAACGATCTCGATTCTAACCGCATATCGGCGCAGTTGAAAAGTTCTGTGCAAAGACTAGAAGATTTTGAAGTAGTGAGTGGAGATGAAGTTTTTAAATGCACCGTGGCCGTTAAGTCTGACGCTGTCGGATAGGATGGTTTATCAATACTTATTTTACCTCATATTGTTGGCCATCTCACTCATGTTATTAACTTTCGCATTACCACATCAACTTTTCCTATGTCTTGGAAAATTGTAAGGGTATACTTCCTATTGCCAAAAAAACAAAAGCAAATTCCCCTTCTGACTACCGACCAACTAGCATACTACCTTGTTTATCAAAAATGTTTGAAAAACTCTTAGAGAAGCAAATCCTGAACCTGAACTTGTTCTAGCAAATCACAGTTGCTCTACAGCTATGGTAAACCAATTCGACGAAATAAGGCAAGATTATGACAAGGGCTATGTTAGTCTTCTTTGTCTGCTTGACTTTTCGAAAGCTTTCGATAGGGTAGATCACAACATCCTAAAGTGGAAGCTAAAAAACTTGTTTGGTTTCAGTGATAGGGCTGTCAAACTTATTGGTAGCTATTTATCAAGAAGATTTCAGAGAGTTACCTCTGGCGGCAAATCCTCTTCTCTAAAAGCTTTAGTTCAAGGAATACCTCAAGGGTCAATTCTTGGGCCATTATTAGATATTCTGCATGTTCATCAATGATCTCCCATCAGCCTGCTCGCGAATATCTGCGCATCCTTATGCTGACGACGTTCAACTTCATCTAGGGAAACCCTTTAACCAGCTCTCTGAGCTGGATCTTCTTATTAATGAAGATCTATCCCGAATATATGTTTGGTGCGTCGTTAATGGGCTTCTTCTGAACCCACTAAAATCTCAAGCTATACCAATATCTAAAAGAAAATTTAACTTGAATATCTTACCGGTATATCTGGTAAGCAATAATAAAATTACTGCTGTTGAGCGTTGCACTAGTCTTGGCATTGTTATCGATCGTACTCTATCAGGCTACAGTCATACTCAAATAGTCATTGGTCGGATTTATGGATGTTTACGCAAATTATGGCTATCGGATTATTTTACTCCGGTCGAAACTAGACGCAAGTTGGTACTAGCATTAATAGTCCCAATCATTACGTACGCTGATGTTGTCTAAAGTGCCCTTGACTCACTGTCCCAGCATAAGTTACAAGGTAGCATTCAATGATGCGGTGCGCTACGTATATGGCCTCCGTAGATATGACCATATTTCTGAACACTCAAAAAAGTTATTACGCTGCAAACTGCAGCAATACATCAATACAAGAAATTGTATCATTAACAATAAATGTCCGTCCTGCTTATTTAACAAACTCATCTTTAATCGTTCTGTAAAAAATGTATGTATCGTTCATTTCCGCCACAAATATTTGAACTCAAGCCGTTTATTTTTCATTCATGCTGTAAAACTATGGAATTCACTACCACCGCAAATCAAACTCATTTCTGACCGTGCAATCTTTGAAAGCGCAGTCCTCTCGCATTTCTCTTCTTTAACTGCCTACCCATTTTTAAGCCCTTCTTTGTTCCCTATAATCTCTACCTCTTAAGTAATTTAACCAATCTATTCTTGCATCGTAGTTTAAGGTTTTAAGTTATAAATGTTCAATCATTCTACTTTCCACTCAATTTGTATCTAAGTACTAAAAAAGATATTAATCTTATTGTACATCTCAAATATTTAATAAATGAAATGAAATGAAATACAAGGAACATGTTGTAAAAAGAAACCCTATACGAGGGTTGTCTGAAAAGTTTCCGAACAATGATACAAGACATTTTTTTCTAAAATTTTTTTTATTTTTCTACATAGTCTCCTTGTAACTCTACACACTTCTCCCAGCGATGCTCCCATCTCTCTAACCCGTCCTTGGCGTTTTTCTCTGCAAAATAATTGTTCACGAAGGTGATTGCCTCCTCATTTGACGAAAATCTCTGTCCTCAGAGCGCAGTTTTTAGATGAGCGAACAAAAAGAAGTCGCTTGGGGCTAGATCTGGTAAATAAGGCGGATGGTCAAGCAGTTCAAACCGTAATTCATGGATTTTCGCCATGGCAACCGCTGAGGTGTGAGACGGCGCGTTGTCTTCGTGAAACAGGATTTTCTTTTTCTGCAAATGTGGCTGGTTTTGCCGCAATTTCTGCATTCAGCTTGGCAACTAATGATGCGTAGTATGCTTCTGTAATGGTTTTTCCTTTTTGAAGATAATCGATTAAGATAACTCCTTTACTATCCCAAAAAACAGTCACCATCACTTTCCCAGCCGAAAAAACTGTTTTTGCTTTTTTTTGGAGCCAGCTCGACCTTTGCAGTTCATTGTTTTGACTGAATTTTTTTTTTTTTTTATAATTTGCGCGCGCTTAAGCGATTAAGTACCCTTAAAATGTTTGCACACAGCGCGGGCGAAGGAAAATCAGGGAGGATGGAAAGAGAGGTACCGGTGAACGTTAGTTTTAATGACTAGGAAATAAAGAGCTAGGCAGGGCATTCCATAAGCGAGTTGTACGGCTTAGGAACGAATCACGATATTTTAGAGTACGTCCGAAAGTGGGCTTGAGGGTATACTGATGTGCATTCATAGTGTGACGGGTGTTACGGCTAAAAGTTTGAAGCGGCGAAATGCTACTGGCGATTTCTATGGAGCACTGGTGTTGGAAATAGCGATAAAACAAAGTGAGACACGAGACATTACGTCAGTGTTCGGACGTATGGTGTATCCAAGTTTCATCTACAGTAATTAACCATCGCCAAAACTCGGATTAATTGCGCATAAAATGCGCCAACAGAGTGTTGGAAATGTTCATTCGAACAAGTTTTTGGTCTAACATAAGCAAACGCGGCACCCAACGCGCGGACAGTTCTCTCATGCTTAAATTTTAATATGTAACAAACACGTTCTTTGGGCATTTTCATAACCTCTACTATCTCTCTCACTTTAATTCGGCGGTCGTGTAACACCATTTGGTGAACTTTAGCAATGTTATCGTCAGTGGTTGCGAACGTTCATCATCACCCAAGCTCTTACGGCCACGTTTAAATTCAGCTGCCCAAAATTTCACTGTGGTAAATGATGGTGCAGAGTCCCCATACACGGAGTCCAACTTATTTTAGATTTGCGTAAGCATACTGCCTTTCAAAAACAAGAATTAAATAACAGCTCGATACTAATTTTTTTTTTTCATTTTTACAAAAAACACTCACTCAAACGACTGTCAACTAAAAACTGCGCGTCCAAAATGACTGAAACTTCGGTAAGTAACTGTCAAAAGTTGCACAACTAGCATTCACTAGCTTTTATTAACGAGTGTCGCTATCTTTACATTGCGGTCGGAAACTTTTCAGACAACAGATACAATAATAAAAGGCCAACGCAAAATAACTGTATCTTTATAATAAAACAAAAATGTGTACACTCTTGGGCTTACTAACTAACATGATGTATTGAGGCCCAAAAACTTCGATAAACCAACAAGTCACTGAATAGCAATGCAGATATGTACATGAAAATAAAAGCTTTGTTCGCTTTGACCTATGGCAGGACACGCACCAAAAAATTTTCGTGACTGTCAAAAAGTTCAACTAAAAAGCAGTGAACAAATTATTGTGTAGCTTTATAAGAATATAAAGAGACACCAGCAAGACCTTAGTGAATTTATTTTTAAAATTTATCTTATTTACGAAGTGCATAGGTATTTGAATGTGTAAATAGCACCGCAACTGATGTTTAAAATTCAGACACGTCTTATATCTTTCCCCGATTCCAAACCTATGACGAGTATAGTGCAGAACCAGAAGGACCAAAATCAGGGTACGGAGGTTTTAGTACTTTTTTAGGGCACAAAAGTGAGTTTTTTAGAGAGCAACTTATGCAACTAAGAGCAGGCAGCAAATAAAGCTTACACGTTTTAAACGTTACGTTTAGTAAGAAGATGAATTAGTAGTAGATAACTCTTCTTTATCTAGCTCAGGACATTCATAGGTACATCACTGTTTGGTTTAAAAAAAAAAAAAAAAATCATGACATATCTACTCGTAAGTAGTCGTATTTAAAAACTGATATCTGAAACTTACCAATTCCAAGAGCAGTTCCAACTTTACCGGATACATTTAGAAATTTCAATTCGCTGAATCCTTTACCCGTACCAAATGGCACTACACTTGATTTAGTTAAGCCCGTTACCGTTCTTTGTGCCGGCGGAGTACCATCCGTTGCGGATACCGTCCGAAATGCGTTTAACTTCTCTAATAACAACGATCCATTAGAACTTATAAACATATTGAAATTATTAACTATCCCAGATGGTCCCGGAGCTGCTGTAGTAGGGCCAGCTGCCGCTGGCGAGTCAGCTGTACATAGCTTGCTGATGCTTAGGATAAATGTGATGTACAGGAAATTGGATGAGGTAAAACTATAGCTTATCAATTGCTGAACTTTACTTTGGTAATTTATACTACTGCTAAAGAATTTACTAATTTTCGGTGGCTCAGTTAGGGTTGCCATGATAACAGTTTTTGTTTTTTTTTTGTTTTTTTTTGTTGTTATTACTTTATTTTTTGTTTCTTCTTTAGAACGACTAGAAACAAGGGTGAAGTACGAGTATGTATAAATGCGCTTATTTGCAAAAATAAAATACGTAGGTATGTACTCCTTGATGATCACGGATTTGTTTTTATCTTTTTCTTTTCTACTGTCTACTCCTTGGAGAGTGAAATATTTTATTAATTTTCCCCCTTTAATACAGATAAGTAGGTCCTTAGAAACTGTATATTTTATTGAATTAAAAAGTACGCGAGAGCTAAATGAGCGGGGCGAGGTAGAGATGTATCATTCACTCTTAAAAACATACGATCGGCCACGACCAATGGGAAAACGAACACGTGCTTGTTTTTTCTATACACGTACAAGCATAAAATGGCTTTGTATTTTACCTGTGAGCAGAGTTGTATGAACAGGTATCTTTGAAAAAAAAAAAAAAAATACCAAAAAGCAGAACACCCAACACAAACACACACTGCAACACTGAACACGTCGTGTACTCTTTCGTTGGGGAAAAAAAAAATAAAAAATTTAACTTTACGATCACTTTTGCTTGCGCGAATTCTCTTCGGAATTCCTTGAGAACCACGACGATTATACGATATATGTACACCGACACCGACACCGACACCGAGACGGGGAGACGATGGTAAAGTAGAGAAGAAAAAGAAGAAAACGACACGAAAAATGCTTACGAACACACTATGTAATGATGTAGATCTTAAATATCTAATTTACTGCTTAATATCGCCCAATATATCACAATTAATCACAAAAATACCGATGATATACAATAGTAACCGAAGAATTAGCGCCACTCCAGTCCGCACACTTTCCACAGTCCACACAGTCTAATCAAACCAAAATTCGAATTTTTCAATTCAGCCTCTTCACCAAAAAAAAAAATAAATATTGAAATTCCTCACGTCAACTAGTGCATTCAAATACCGGCTTCTTCTGGTATGAATTTTCAATTTAGATTTTTTTATTTTTTTTTTATTTATACTCGGATACTTATAATTTTCTAACGGTCAAACAGTGAAGTGAAAATCCCGAAATACTAGTGGCCGCTGACTGTCATAAATCCCATTCACAGAGCATAAGAAACCGTCCAACTCACTTCACGTTCGTTTTGTATTTGAGGCGACAACTACACCGCAGCAAGTTGATATTTGCACACAGTGTAGAGTGTAGAATATACGGTGTGTCAATTGCGCTTGTGAATATGATGGGGCGCGTCGAGAAGCGGACGAACGCAACAAACGAGGAAAATCTATTTTGTTTTTGTTTTGGTGTGCCCTTTTTTCCTCTCTCGCTCGGTGTGCCTTTCTTTCTTTCTTCCGCCGGTTTCGTCGCCCTGAATATTGAAATCGACTTGTTTTAATGTGAAGTCGATGTAAGCGGCGTGTAAATGTGTATATACGAGTACCTAGTGTAAAAGATAAAATGTGCAAGTGCTCTTCGATTTGGATGCACTGTCAGACGTCACAGCAGATATGTTGAGTATTTTCAAATACGAGTAGTTTGGCGGAGGGTGTATTACGCGTACAATCTCAAGTTGACAATTAATAATTAGCGGTAATTCTTGCGCGCTAACCTTTCTAAAGCCAAGTGGGACGCTTAACTGACGGAATTTTTAGCGGCAACTTGATGTAAGCAGTGGCTACTCTGCTGACTGATTCAGCTGACAACGAATATAACATTGAGCATCTCATTGCTTCAAAGAGTTGGCTAACTGCTGTACGTTGTATGAGTATTGAAACCGGTGCGGCGTTGCTCATAAAAGCGCAAAAGAGATAAATAATACGACAAAAGGCACAACGAAAAAATGTATCCAAATTCAAATCCAAGAAAGATACTTTCTGTCGTGCCGTTGGCTGGCTGTCGTAGTCGTACTACTAATGCAAAGGTACATATTTGGTTTGGTACCGACTACCAAGTATAGGACTACGGCGATGACAAAATATACAAAAATACAATAAAAAGACAAATGAGAGAAGAATGTTTATTTTTTTTATTTTTTTTTTTTTTGTTTTGTTTTTGTATAAAAATGTCTCAGGGTTGGCGACTGGCCTGTTAAATACACCCTGTGTTACTATTCAAAGAAGAATGTAGTAGAAAAGAAGAAGAAACTCAAGCAAGCGGCAAGCAATGACAGTAGTATAGTATGATACTGGCTCCAGGTACTTTGTATATTTGTAGCCGAACTAAATGCATAAAATAGTCATGTGGTCGTAGGCTTTCATAAGAGCAAAAGAAAACGATATACGAGTATGTATGTCGGCTACGTTGATAATGACGACAGCAAAAATGACAACCACAACGCCAACGACAACAGCAACTACGATTTACTATGGAGAGATATAAGATATGCGAACAGTGAGCGAACATTTCATTGGGCTATATGTCAATGGATTTCTTACTTTTTGATGCTTTATGGACTGAAGCTCAAATACTGGCTTGGCATCACCGCTTTATTTTTGAACTACTGCACTGTACGATGGTTGTCTAAAAATGTCAGCAACGTAAATATAGCGGCACTCGTCAATAAAAGCTAGTGAATGCTAGTTGTGCATCTTTTGACAGTTACTTACCGAAGTTCCCGTCATTTCGGAAGCTCAGTTTTTAGTTGACAGTCGTTTGAGTGAGTCGATGTGAGTGTTTTTTGTATGGAAAAAATGGAAAAAATTGAGTATTGAGCTGTTATTAAATTCTTGTTTTTGAAAAGCAATACGCCTACGGCAAGCAAAAATGAGTTGGACTCTGGGGACTCTGCACCATCATTTACCACAGTGAAATTTAGAACAGCTGAATTTAAACGTGTCTGTAAGAGCCTGGGAGGTGATGAACGTTCGGGACGTCCACTGACGATAACATTGCTGATGTTTACCAAATGGTGTTAGACGACCGCCGAATTAAAGTGAGAGAGATAGTAGAGGTTATGAAAATGCCCAAAGAACGTGTTTGTTACATATTAAAATTTAAGCATGAGAGAACTGTCCGAGCGTTGGGTGCCGCGTTTGCTTATGTTAGACTAAAAACTTGTTCGAATGAACAAGTTGGCGCATTTTATGCGCAATTAATCCGAGTTTTGGCGATGATTAATTACTGTAGATGAAACTTGGATACACCATACGTCCGAACACTGACGTAATGTCTCGTGTCTCGCTTTGTTTTATCGCTATTTCCACCACCAGTGCTCCATAGAAATCGCCAGTAGCATTCCGCCCCTTCAAACTATTAGCCGTAACACCCGTCACACTATGAATGCACATCAGTATACCCTCAAGCCCACTTTCGGACGTACTCTAAAATATCGTGATTCGTTCCTAAGCCGTACAACTCGCTTATGGAATGCCCTGCCTAGCTCTTTATTTCCTAGTCATTATAACCTTCAAACATTTAAAACCAACCTTCACCGGTACCTCTCTTTCCATCCTCCCTGATTTTCCTTCGCCCGCGCTGTGTGCAAACATTTTAAGGGTACTTAATCGCTTAAGCGGCCGCAAATTATAAAAAAAAAAAATAAAAAATTTAGTGAAAACAATGAACTGCAAAGGGCGAGCCGGCTCCAAAAAAAAGCAAAAACTGTTTTTTCGGCTGGGAAAGTGATGGCGACTGTTTTTTGGGATAGTAAAGGAGTTATCTTAATCGATTATCTTCAAAAAGGAAAAACCATTACAGAAGCATACCACGCATACGCATACTTGCCAAGCTGAAGGCAGAAATTGTGGAAAAACGGCCACATTTGCAGAAAAAGAAAATCCTGTTTCACCAAGACAACACGCTGTCTCACATCTCAGCGGTTGCCATGACGGAAATCCATGATTTACGGTTTGAACTGCTTGACCATCCGCCTTATTCACCAGATCTAGCCCCAAGCAACTTCTTGTTGTTCCCTCATCTAAAAACTGCGCGTGGAGGAGAGAGTTTTTCGTCATATGAGGAGGCAATCACCTTCGTGGACAATTATTTTCCAGATAAAAACGCCAAGTACTATTTGAACGGGTTAGAGAGATGGGAGCATCGCTGGGAGAAGTGTGTAGAGTTACAAGGAGACTATGTAGAAAAATAAAAAAAAATTTGAGAAAAAATGTCTTGTATCTTTGTTCGGTCGGAAACTTTTTAGCCAACCCTCGTATTATCAGCATTCGCTATAACGATAAAATTTAATTAAACATTGGATTTGGATGGTTAACTTTGTCGTTTACTACGTCCGGATTCAAGTCGCAAGTCAACACCGAACAATAGAGACTTAATTTTTCTGGCGTCACAACCCTTTCAGTAGTCAATGTCAAATCTTCGTTAAGTTACGACGTTACGACGAAAATCATAAGTCCCGCTCTTGCATACAACAGCAAAACAAACTAATCAGTGTATAGAGAGAGAGACCAGTCGCGTTTTCCATTGGCCGGGGGAAGCCTTCTTTTTGCACTTCAGAGAGAAAAAGATATCCTGAAACTGTTGCATTGACAATATTCTGACTTTTCAGAAGCAAAATTTTGGTTCTGGATTTAATGTCAAAATGTACTAAGACAAATGAAAATATAAACGTTAATTAGTATTGTGTGTAAAACCAGATTTTTGTTTTCGTTTTCGTTTGTTTCTTTGTTGGAATCGTTCACAATTTTACAGTTCCTTAACTCAATAAATCGGTCTTCTGCCATTTTGCCTAACAAAGAAATTTGAACAGAAAAGTCAGACGAAGTTTTTAGTGCTCCATTGGAGTCCAAATCGCCCTATTTTCGAAGAGAGACCACTGGAAAACTTCATTGGCCTTGTTTTACTTTCTTCTCCGCCACGTAATAATTTTTATTTTCTCCTTGTGGATGGCCGAAATAAACGTTAAAAAAAAACTTTTCAAAAATTTAAAAAATAGATAAAAAATAAAATGCAATATTTTGCGGGCGAGCGCTGGTGTTTTTATATTTAATCGAAGAAGATGAAGAACCAAAGTCTGGAAAATGGGTGCCACATGAATTGAATGAAAGACAGATGGAAAACCGAAAACCACTTGTGAAATTTTGCTTCACAGACACGATAAAAAATCAGTTTTGCGTCGAATTGTTGCTGGCGATAAAAAATGGATTCCTAAACGGAAAAAATCATGGGTTAATCCGGGACAACCATCAATTTCGACTGCTAAACCAGATTGATTCGGCAAGACAATGCTGTGTGTCTGGTGGGACCAGAAAGGTGTAGTGTACCACTTGCTCCTCAAACCTGATGAAACCGTTAACACAGATTGCTACCGATAACAAATGATCAATTTGAACCATGCATTGATCGAAAAACGACCAGAATCGGCTAGAGGACACGCAAGGTAATTTTGCTCCATGACAATGCACTGGTTCAGGATACAACCAAAGCACTTGGCTGGGAGCTGCTACCTCACCCGCTGTATTCACCAGACTTGACTCCTTCCGACTACCATTTGTTTTCATCGATGGGACACGCATTAGCTGAGCAGCACTTCGAATCCTACGAAGAAGTCTAAAATTGGGTGACGTTGGGGTTTGCTTCAAAAGACGAACAGTTTTATTGGCATGGAATCCATAAATTGTCTGAAAGATGGGAAAAATGTGTAGCTAGCAATGGCCAATACTTTGAACAAAATGTTTTTTACTTTCCCATTAAAAATTAGTGTTTTATTTTCACAAAAAAACGATCACTTGATACCGGTACACCTGGTATATCTGAAACAATTATTGGTTGACCATCTACAGTGCGAGACGCCAGCCCGTCCAACTTAATAAGTTTTCTGGAATCCACGAACTCTAAACCGTTAAACTGAGGATTCGATCTAAATGTAATAATTATGCCTCGATCCAGGAGCTGATATTCATGGACACTTCTGACTGTACTACTGTAATTACTTATCTTTCGATACTCGCTTACCTGATGAAGGACCAGCAAGCAGAGTTTTCCTAGATGTCTTTTAAGTTAAAAGTTTTGGAAGTTTTTTAGATCAATTTACGTCGAAGATTGACTTAAGTAAACGTGTAAACTACTCCAAAGTGATAAATGTGGAAAGTAACATTTTTCGTTGTTAACAGAATGTATATATTTTGTCTTACTCACTTTTACTTTCAGATATGCCATCTTCGCCTTTTCTTCAGCTTCCGTAAACCTGACTTTAACAGAACTCCGGCCAAAGATATAGCCAGCACACCCTAAAAAGTGAAGTTACTTGTTGAAAATCGGGCCTTCCATTTAAAAAAACAACATTTCAAATATTCATTACGTATTATAGTTTGATGCACGATTCCACCACTTTTATTTTCTTGAGCGCGATTTTCTTTTTTCTCTTCTCCTGGCTCTGCACTCTTCATTAGTTACTCTGGTTTTTTCGTTCGCTCATCCGTGGAACATTATTAATCATATAACTTGTTTTACTTTTACTTCATTAATGACTGCATGCCTTATCAAATTCAGCTTCTACCAAAAGTAGTCTGGTACCATGTCATGAAGGACAACAATAACCTTATTTCCTTCGCATTCGAAGGAAATAATAGGAAGAATAGTCCTTTAACAGTAGGATAAGCTTCAGCTAGCGGTCGGCGTTTAATTCTAACCGCGCCCGAAAGCATTCTTTTTTCAAGCAACCAAAATCATGTAAGATGAGTGGTTGCCTAGAATACAACAAGTCCAATTATACTAATTGTTTAGTCTCTCCATTAAATGTTGGATGTCACCCATGCCATGGAGCAATATAGCCACTGACCCCAAACATCTTTCTTTCTTTTTCTGTCCCATTTTCCGAAAAACTTAACACATGCTTTACCAACATAAGCGTATTCATAATTCATATTCACTTGAGTGTTAAGTTCTTCTTTAAAAAGAGAACCAAATGCAAAAATTAAGTTATTTTTACAAATAGAACAACAGTAGGAAGAGCAGCAGCAACATCTACAACAACAGTGACAACAGCAGCAAAAATTCACCAAAACCAAAGTCCTTCCACCAAAATCGACCTTACCATGCACAACCTCGACGGTTTTCCACTGGTTGCCTCAAATGTTAAACACTTTTAATTGAACTGAAAGAAACCATAGATCTACTCGTATGTAAGTGGGTCATATGCCATAGTTTCTATGTAACCATGATGAGGTAGTGTAACATGGTTAAACGCGATAATATAATCAACAATTTTGTTAAGAGGTTCGACGGCAAAGTTATTTTTTCTCAACCCGGAAAGGAAATATTGTAAGCAGACAGAAGACAAAATGTGACAGAGATGATACAAAATAATAAGAAGAAACCAACGCAATTCCAGACAATTGAATGTCATCTAGGGACATTTAAGCGCCGAACGTAGAGATTAGAGATATAACATGTAAAACACTAGAGACAGTCTTTTATTCCATTAACCCGGTCAGCACTTTGTCATGTATGTACTTACTCGCAGTGACCTTTAACCAGCGATCCGTAGTGTCTGGAATCAGGTAGATAGGATTTCATGGTTACTTTTATAAACATATACCTTTCCGTGTTCACATCAGCCTCCCACTATTCTAAATTAAAGAAGTTGTATGAAGAGCATCTCCTTGCCGATATCTGGTACCTGTCTCAGCCCATTCCAAATTTCCAAGCCAAATTGCAAAATGAATTTATTCCAGTATAACTGGATCAGTTTCCATGGGATCTCGAAATCAACCATTACTTTATGCAGCCATAAAGTCGATGAAAAGCATTTTGTGTACGGTCAATTTATACTTCTTCAAACAGATGGGAAATAAAAAAATGTGTCACCTGTTTTCATATATTTTTTTTTTCAGCAGGCAAATAGCTGCGATTGCAGCTATACGCCTTAAAGCGACTAAACAGTGGACTAATAATCCATTTGGCCACGCCAATATTCTTAATACATTAGGAATCCCCACAGAGAACATCGATTACACCATACCTGTACTTTGGTTTGACAAAAACTTCCATGTAAGCTTCCCCTCTAGATCCTTCTGGGAGGAAGATGCTTTCATGGAGGACAAGTCGATCCATTTCTATACAGATGGATCAAAAACCAATAGCGGGGTTGGTGGCGGTGTTTTCTCAGACACGCTAAATCTAAGCCTCTCTTTCCGCCTTCCAAATCACTGCGGCGTGTTCCAGGCGGAAATTTTGGCGATTAAAGAAGCTCTGTCCTGGCTGAAGAAAAACGTGATATCTGCAAAGGATATCCGCATCTTTTCGGATAGTCAGGCCGCTATCAAATCCCTAGACTCAGTCTCACTGAATTCTAAAACCGCCCTTGACTGCCGATCATCTCTTATGGAGATGGCACAGCAGTTCAACCTTCACCTCTGTTGGGTGCCGGGCCACAGAGACGTTCCAGGGAAATCTAGAGCCGATGAACTCGCCAAAATTGCAACCACTCTACCTATTCTACCGGAAAAGGGTAGCATAGGTATACCAATCGCTGCGTGCAAACTACCATTAAAGCTGGATGCCAATAAAAGAACAGACCTTAGGTGGACTGTTGGACCAACATGTCTAGCGACCAAACAAATCTGGCAAAAACTGGATCTGTATCGCTCTAAGTGTCTAAATAAGGAACATCTCAGCGCTATCATAGGTGTCATCACTGGGCACTGCCTTATAGGCAAGCACGCAAGAAGGCTTGGCGCCTTTACAAATGATTTCTGCAGAAGCTGCATGGACGAGGAGGAGGAGGAGACAACCCTTCACCTACTCTGTACATGTCCAGCTCTCTCCCAGAGAAGAAAACTTCATTTAGGAGCCTTCTTCTACAACGACCTAAACGATCTGAAAAATACAGACGTAAACAGTCTCTTTCGCTTCGTCAGAAGCTTAAACTGGTTCCATTAGTAAGAGGATCATAGATCTACGTGGCATCACAATGGGCCATTAGGCCTAAGTGGGTTGGTTTTTATCCAACAGCCACTCTTACCTACCTACCTACCTACCTCTCATATATTTTATCACGGAGATATGCTTTAACCCCTTACTGCATACGAAGCCATATATGGACTCCGAAGTTAAAGATTTTTTCATAGGCTTATTACATACATCATCACAAAAAACTAAATTACGTCAAAACCAGTGTTTCATCGTAAAACGGATCGTTAATACTCGCAATTTGTACATTGTACAATTGTGATCTGTCAAATATTTTGAAGGTTATGTTCAGCGCATGCGACGGGCCGGGTGTATTGAAAAAGTGTGAGTAGTAATTAAAAAATAAATATCAAAAAGGTGAGTAAAGTGGTGAAAAAAATAAAACTACATTCTCTGGACTTTCTTAAATCCATAAACTTATCATACCCGAGTCTGACTCTGATTTTTCTGAAGAAGACGACGTACCTTTGATAAATTTACAGTCTGCAACTACATCCAAATCCAGAGAAAAGGGAAAATGCCAGTTTACGATGTTAACAGTTTCCAATTCTTGGGTAACATAGATTTACCGGATACTATAAAACAACTGAATTCTCCTGCAGACGTTTTCAAGTTCTTGTTTACAGCTGATATGATTAATTTTATAATTGAGCAATCTAACCTCAAATTAACAAACCAGCAATGCTCACGAAAGACGAAATGGAAAAATTTATAGGAATTGTCATGTTTATGTCCTGTGTGAAGTTACCGGCAGCGAGGAAGTATTGGTCAAAAGAAATAGGGGTGTCGCAAGTTTATGAAATAATAACGTGTAACAGATTCGAAGCTATCAAAAGATTTTTAAAAAATTTAATAATAATGAGACTTTTGTATCCCGTGGCCATGACAAATTATTTAAAATTCGGCCTTTAGTTGATATGATTCCTGGGCGTTTGATGTTAGTCCCTAAAGAAGAATATTTAGCCGTAGACGAACAAATAATCCCCACCAAATGTCGTCATTAATTAAAACAATATAACCAGCTAAACCTCACAAATAGGGTTACAAAAACCAAATCCTGAGCGGCGTTAGTGGCTATAGCTATGACTTCGACATCTTTGCTGGAGACCAAAGCAATTCGTACCCTTCAAACGCGCCAGATCTTGGCGTAAGCTCAAATGTGGTCACTCGATTGACATCCGCAGTTCCACGACATCAAAACTACAAGATTTGTTTTGATAACTGGTTCAACAGCCCAAACCTTCAAGTATACCATATCTTTACAATAGCGGTTTACTTCACTTAGGAACTGTGCGACTCAATCGTGTGCCAAACTCAAATATGCCTACAGAAAAGGAACTGAAGAAGCGAGGTCGCGGAAGCATGGAAAAAAAGGTAGCAGTCATAGACTAAGTAAAGTTAAGCCTGGTTTCCTGGTTTGATAGTAAGAATATAAACCTTCTTTCAGCCTACGTTGGAAGCGATCCAACGACAACAAAATGACGTTATGTTCGACAGGATTAAAAATATGTTTACATACCTTCTCCGAAAGCTGTTGATGTTTATAACCAGCAAATGGGAGGAGTCCATGGTGGGTTATTACAGAATCCATTTGCGGTCTCGTTAGTGGTACAAAAGGATTTTTTTTCACATGGTGGACTTGTCCCTTGTAAATGCTTGGTTGTTATGGCGCCGAATCAATGCAGACGCAGACACCTACATGTCTTTGTACTATTTTAAGCTCGCTGTTTCCGAGCATATGCGAAAGTCAGGGAAACCTGTTATTACAAAAAAATGTAGTCTCGGAACACCGACATCCAGACAGAGTGGCACTCCCTCCGAGTTGCCTGACTCTCCAGTACCTGCGAAAATCCACGACAAACTCCTGATAGACATCAAGGTATGCCTTTGGATTCGGTACACTCTATTGGGATTAGCCATTATCCGATTTGTAAGAAGTGCTCCCGACAACTATGCCAATATTGTTCCAAATTTCGTTCTTTCACATTATGTGAAAAATGTAATGTTTTTTTGTGTTATAGTGACAAACGCAATTGTTATAAAGAATTTCACGAAGTATAAGTAATTGCATACGAAGCCATATATGACTGACTGAATTTTAGCTACAATGCATACGAATGGCTTATATGGCTTATATATGTAACTTCTAAAATATAAGTAAATAATTATTTTTTCTCAGTTTGATCTCATCGTTTAAGTTTAAATAAACACATTTTCGACAAAAAAAAAATTTGTTTCATCTCTTTAATAATTCATGCGGTAAAGGGTTAAGAAAACGCTCATCGTTTGTTTACCATTACACCGCCAATACTGATTGTCTGCAGACATCCAGTCTCGGTATCCTGAATGAAACAACGATTTGTCTTACCTCTTTCCTCAAGGTCAAAATTTGACCCTGGGATCTATCTCGTCCCTCCGCTAACTATTTCAAACTCAGCCAATTTCATTAGGTATTTCATATTAAAAATATTCAATCAATCTGTTATTGCTATTTTGACTTCCAAGCATAATTTTAGCACAGGTGTTCAGACGTTTCCTGCTCCTGTCGATGATCTTGTATCTATAAGAGGTTCTCAGGATTATCATCTCTCATTATTTTTCTTTTTATGACTGACTACAAGCGCGTATAAAGCTGGAATTGAATTGTTATCAGGCATTCTACCATATTTAATTTGTTTTTACTCGTAAAAGGGGTTTCTAATGAGAATAACATTGGTTTTAGGAGCATTTTTACTAACAGAAATAACAATTTTCAAAGTATGTAAACAAAGCTGCTTTTGCTAACAATCGGAACAACACAGTATGACCTGGTCTTACATTCCGATTAAAAGTAACAACTGAGTGTAATCCATAGTAAAAACTGCAAGTCTGAAAGTAAATAAAACTTAAAACAGTTCAACTACCCATAACATCTCAATATGACTCTAAGGTCGTAATTACTTTTTCAAATTATGAATAACTTTTTTTTTTATAACAAATCGAGTCACAAAAATTTACCCGCAACTTTTAACAACATTCCATAAAAACCCATGACCAAAACTAAGCAAATTCCTATGTCCACACTAGCCTGCGTGCGTCACATGCAAATGCATTAAGCCAGTTACAGCATTTAAATTTAAATAATCTTTTTCAAGTGAACTGCGCCTTGCCATGTGGGGCTGTAGTTTATGGATAAGAAAATAAAAAAATCACAAAGCCCATTATCAGGTTTTTGCAGAGAAAATTGCTTTTAGTTTTTCCCTGTGATGTAAGATAACATTGAAAACAACTTTTAGCCTGACTGGTTGTTGATAAATTAAATATAAATTTCCCAGTATCTGCTCGGTCATGATTTGTTTGGAATTAATGAAAGATTAAAGACTTGAATGCATTTTCCAGAGATAATGAATAGATACAATACACTGATTAGTTCAGTCAATCATTCATCGTATGAACGTATAAATGCGCTAACATAAGTACTTAGGTATGTAAGTATGAAACAGTTTCTTTTAACACTGAACAGAATTCTTAGTAGTAGTCAAAATCTTACTGAGTTTTGTCAGGTAGGAAGTTCTTTGCATATGCAACTTACTGTAATCGTATCATAAATACGAGTAATTCTTGTAGATAGCTTTCGTCATTCTGACAGTGAACTTGAATTTGTTACAATCATCATCAATCAGTAGTGCTGATATCTATCTTATTTTTCATCTGTTATGATATACGCTGTTATTTCGCTTTTTAATCGGCATCATTGTGATTACGAAAGGTGACAACACTATGGAAAGAGCAGTTTTGCGCTTATACAAAGTCTTCCAATAGGGACTTCCCAACTTCGACAGTGTAGAGCGGCCATGTTGTCAAATTGGCTGTCATTTATTCAGTCTGTTTTGCTAAATCACCATGGACGGACATAGCTTTCAACAACTCGTGCAAATGATAAAATTATTTTATCAACATGGGTGTTCTGTTCGGGCAACGTTCCGTGCACTTCGCCCATTTTACGGTCGCCATAATCGTCCTACCGAGAGGACTATTGTGCAGTGTGGTGGATAAATTTGAGTCAACTGGTTCAGTAAACGATAAACCAACACCTGTATGTTGACGAAACGCAAGATCTGCCGAAATCTTCGCCGCTGTCCATGAGAGTGTGCAGGAGAATCCGAGGCAGTCGATTTCGCGTCACTCACAAGAACTCGGCTTTTCGCAGACCACAACTTGGCCAATTTTTCGTCGTGACTTGGGCCTGCACCCGAACAAAATTCAACTGACCCAAGCTGGCCGTGGCTCAAGTGGTAGGGTATTGGCTTTCCAATCGGACGGTTCGGGGTTCAATACCAGCCGTAGCCGAAAGTCATTTTTTCGGGCAACTAAACTCTACTGAGATGAATGGTTGTCATAGCGCGAAATAACCACTGAGCCCAAACATCTTTCTTTCTCTTTCTGTCCCATTTTCTGAAAAACTTAACTCATGCTTTGGCATCATAAGTGAAGTCATACCCATTTGAGTGTGAAGTTCTTTAAAAAAAAAAGCTGAAAGTAAACGACCATAGACAATGACGTACTCGTATGTCTATGAATGAGCTCTGGAGCAGTTGGCAACTGACCCTAATTTTCATCGAAAAATCAATCATCTTCAGCGATGAAGCCCATTTCTGGATGAATGGGTACGTCAACAAACAAAATTGTGGAATTTGCAACGATACCAATCCACATGAGATCCAAGAGCGTCCAATTCATCCCGAAAAAGTCACTGTTGGGTGTGGATTTTGGGCTGGCGGCGTCATTGGTCCATATTTCTTTGAGAACGATGTTGGCCAGGCCATCACCGTCAAGGCGAGCGCTATAGGTCGATGATTACCAACTTCTTTTGGCCTGAATTGGATGATATGGACACCAATGACATGTGATTTTAACAGGACGGTGCTCACTCCACATCGGAAATTCTGCACGAGCGATTCGAGGGCATGGTTATCTCACGTGGAGATGATGTGAACTGGCCACCGATATCGTACGATTTGACCCCGTTACACTTTTTCTTGTGGGGTTTTCTGAAGTCGCAGTTCTATGCGAATAAGCCACAAACCACAGCGGCCCTCAAAGCCAACATAACCCATGCCATCGGTCAAATTCAGATTGATTTATGCGCCAGAGTGACGGAAAATTGGGCAATTCGGATGCGCGCCGCCGAGATGTCGCTGACATTTTAACGATGTTATATTCCATACATAATGGCATCGATAGGCCTTTCAAACGATGCTTTTAACTCGGCGAACTGGTCGCGTATTTTACAATGCCTCGAAAGATTAAATGTACCGAAGTACATATTAAGATTGATCAGGAGCTACTTTACCGATAGGTTGCTTCTCTACGACTCCGACGACGGGACTAAATTATATAAAATTACAGGGGGCGTGCCCCAAGTATCAGTGTTCGGTCCCTTACTGTGGAACGTGATGTATGACAACATTCTACGACTCCCAGTTCCCAAGGAAGCCACCATTATAGGTTTCGCGGACGATATTGCGTTGTAGGCGTAGCGAAACGACTTGAAGAAATCGAGTTGTATTGCAACGAAGCAATATCACTGATAAAAAACTGGCTACGCGATATGAGTTTAGACCTCGCGGAACACAATACGGAATCCATTCTCATTACGAGTAGAAGAGTGCTAGAGACGATAACTATAAAAGTCGGAGAGCACATAATTATTTCCAGCCCATTTATAAAATACCTGGGAGTGATGATTGATGCTCGGCTTAATTTCAAGCATCACCTCGCATACGCCTGCAAGAAATCGTGGAAAGCGATAGGCGTTCTTTCAAGACTCATGTCGAATATCGGCGGCCCGAAACAAGGCAAAGGATTAATGCTTGCGAGAGTTGTAGCCTCCATACAGGTGGACCGGGCACAAATATGGTCTGACGTCACGAATAAAAAGACACATATGAAGGGATTCAAATCTGTGCACAGATTATGTGCACTGCGAGTTAGCAGTGCATTTCGAACGGTATCGCACGACGCGATATTGGTACTATCCTCTATGGTACAAATCGATATCCTAGCTTTAGAAGATAGATGACTTTATGAAAATCGCGTGCAAATCGGGCCATCCATAAATCAAGCGAAGAAATTCGAAAGAGGCTGCAGTATAGAAGCGTGGCAGCAACAATGGAACGAGTCCCAAAAAGGGAGATGGACGTACCGACTAATCCCAAGGATTGAAAGTTGGGTAAAACAAAAACACGGCGAACTGGATTACTATCTTACACAGTTCTTGACGGGTCGCGGTTGTTTCCGGGAATATCTATTCAAGCGAAACCGTGATTCGAGTCCGTCCTGTCCTCGCTGCGTAAGCGCGGTAGAGAACATGGAGCACGTTTTCTTGTGAGGAATTTGGTGAACGGCCAACACCGGAAAACATAGTTCAATATACATAAAATCTGAAGATCTGGGGCTGCATGAATAATGTGCGATCTAAGGAATTTAGAACAGCAACGGAACACGAATTCGCTAAGCACCCCGTGACGAGGCAAGAAGCTCAAATCCGTCCTTCGCGAAGTAATACTTAGCGGTAGTTCCCCGGAGGAATAAACGAAAGATTCCGCGGGAGGTGGTTTTAGTCAGAAAAATCTGACACTACCAATGGACGTCGGACCATTGGTGCCTATGCAAGGTTTCCACCTTCCCAACGCAAAAAAAAAAATCAAAAGGCCTTTTAAACGAATAAAAAATTTCAATGCTATCTCACACACACTTTGTTTTATTTAAATTTAAAGATAGGAAGCGCTTAATGAAAGACCCTTTGCATAGGTTTCCTTAATGTTTCATAAATTACGTCATACTTCTACTTCCGATGAAAGAATGGGAGAAAAATGTCTTTATAGCTGCTTGTCCTCTATGTATATTTCGTGTTTGCAAACGGGACCGAATACGACTTAAAGAACTTTCCTTTTGAAGCAATCAAATCGCCGTGATAAAGTTCATCTTCACGGACCGTGAGATAGAACTGAGACGTTAAGTGCCCTATAAAATGCTTTAATTATACGATAGTTCAAGAATAGAGCAGTTGACAAAAGTTGTTCTTTTCCAACCATCAATATTGTCGTGTCATTTCAAATCAAGGGCCACTACAGTGGAGCCCAGAGGAAGCACTTTACCACTTCTGAACTATAGCTTCCTAACATGCCGACTATTATTATTGGGTGTATGTACTCGTATATGCCAATTGTGTAACTCTCTTTAAACATAAGAGCCAACAACGCTTCTATTTGTATAGCATGAGTGATAGCCCATTTATTTCTTTCCATAATGTCAACGTGGTGCACGTATATGAACATTTGTACAAACTTTTGAAACGTTGTACATCTGACATGGGCTTGTGAGTGTCATACATATATGCTGTTGAAGAAATCGTATGACACTACGTCACCTTGTCTAAGACCTTTTTTGACGTAAACTATCCGTCCTTACTGAGAATTATGGAACAGCCAATATTCTCCTTTATCCCTCTTGACGAGTTTGGTAAGGATATTAAAACTAACAATGGCTCCATATATGTATTCATATAACTCTTCTTAAAAAATGTTTTCACTTGCGGCCTTGAAGCCGGTGAAATTATAGTGGCCCTTGATTTGGAATTCCTGGGTACATTTCCTATATCGGCGGTAAATGAATGGCTTGTAGATTGAAGAACAAACCCTAAAGCAACGCTTATAAGGACCTATACGATTTCAGATATAGAATTGTACGCGTTCAGAGAGTAGGTCCAATAAGTGGGATCTCGTACAGTATACTAAGGAGATTAATTTCTTTGATGCTGAGATTCGTCGGGCATACTTTCATCTGATTCTATTGTACAGATAATTTGGGGTCTATTATTTACCACATTTACTGGTGCTCGTTTGGTTGAAATATCGTTTGTTTCAGCTGAGTTAATGGTCGTTATTTTTAAAACTACGGTATAGACCTCTTTTTCGTCAGCTAGACAAAATTGTTGGAGAATTCCAAATCGACCATTATTCACTTTTAACAGTCTGCCGTAATCAGCCTTTCAGATTTCTTGCACTCAGTACTAAAACTAAAACTCTACTAATGTATTTACAACGGAAGCTTATTTTTACTCGTACAGTTATGTACAATATCATACATGGTGGCGCAAAAGCTGTCCCCCGATGTTCTTTGGCTGTCATTATTTTTATGAATTAAGAACGTTGGTTCTGCGGGTTTATTTGATGTTTCAAACTTTTTTCCATTCGGGCCCTATTTGTGGCATTTTCCATCACACTTACCAGAACTTCTCGCATTCTTGACGGATATTCTGTTTGGGGGCTTGTTGACAGACTCGTGACTTCAAAAAAGCCTACAAAAAGAAGTCTGAAACGGTTAAATCAGGCGGCCGGTACAAATCGCCAAAACGAGAGAGGATTAGGCAGGAAATGCAGCCCTCAGAATTTCGATTGTGGCTCATGCAGTATGCGCCGTTGCTCCATCCTGTTGGAACCACATGTTCTCCAGTCCCAATTCATCCAATTGAAGAAGGAGAAAGTCATTGAGCATGACTCTGTAGCGGTCGCCTTCCACAGTAGTCGTTTGGTCCGCGGCGTTTTCTAAAAAATTAGGCCCAATGACACCTCCAGCGTAATTAGCACTCCTTGCAGTAACTTTAAGCGGGTGTAATGGCTCTTCGTAGGTTATATGCAGATTTACGGTGCCCCGGAAGCGATAGTTTTACTTATTCATATATCCAGGGAGATGGAAATGGGCCTCGTCGCTCATGATGATTTTTGATGAAAATTTGTCTCTATCGTGGTCGAGATTCAGGATAGCTTGAGCGTAGGCTACACGCGCTTTGCAGTCAACCGCTAACAGCTGATGAACTGTCTGCACTTTGTAAGGGAATATTTTACAGTCTTTCCCCAAAATTGTCTGTAAAGACCGCCGACTGATGCCCAATTGCGTGGCACGTCGTCTGGTCGATACTCCTGGGTCCTCTCCGACAAATTCAACCTCTGCGATATTCTCAGCAGAACGGCTACTCCGAGGCCGGCCAGACCTGGTAGCATCTCGTGTTGTCTACTCTTCTAGGCGAGCGGTTAAACGTCGTAGTATTTGCCTCTTTGGTCTCGGACCACCGGGAAATCTGTACCGAAATTTATGCTGCGCCAACACCTCCGACGATTTATTCCGCCAAAAAATGGTAAAAGTAATTCATGTCTTATTGACGTGTATTTTGTATCTGTTTACTTCACAAATGTCAAAGTAGAATTGACATTTGCCGCCATTTGCAAAACTTATAGCATCTTCCGATAGGGTGATGACTTTTGAGCCACCAAGTGCATATGTAACTCATGCAAACCCTTGAAAGTGAGTGTCCTCCACCAATAACTTTAAATATGTATATAAGTCTATTGCGGGTTGTTAATAATTTGCCCGTATTCTCAGTTAGACGATTATACGTAGTTGGGTGGAAAGTCGTTTATGGCAAGGGCAAGAGACATAGAAAATAATCCACGTAACTATTTCTAACCATTTCTGATAATGGCATTGTCATTCTCGACCTTAAAAGCTTTGGTTCGTATTTGCTCGAATATGTTCTCTGCACTACGATTTCTGTAGCTTTCCATGCCCTGGAGCCTTCTTTTTCATTTCCTTTTCCCATCTGAAATCAGGGATTTCATTGTGGTGATCAAATTAAATCTAAAGACATCCGAGACGGCATCCCTGATGGGATGATTGCTGACAATATCAACAAGTTTTGGTAGATTCTATCAAAAAATTCATCAGTGTTTTGAGGTCCGCAATATCAGCATTCGAAAATTGGCAACAACACAAGGAAGTGGTTTCATTTAATATTGGCTCCGTAGAACATTCGAACATCTGCGATATCAGAGCTATGATGGATTGCAATATGAGCAATCTGATTGACGATTTTTTGATCGGCATACTCCGTGGTTTCTTGGGGGATGTTAAGATAAAGAAAACGCCTACTAGATATGATGGTGTACCCTCCCACTGTAAAGTGTATGATTTTCAGTCCGTCTTCAGAGATCAAGCATTCACGTTTCTCTACTGTGCCGCCAATGATTTTATCTTTCTCTCTTTCGTTTTTTACAAAGAATAATGACGGCGTCGTGCTTAAAATATTGCGCATTTGTATGTACAAGTGCTCGTATGTTTGACATTTTGCAATTTAGCTTTGATACGAATTCTAGTTAGTCGTTCCCTCATATTCCTCACAAGGCTACCCAAATTCTGTTCTGCTCTCTACAACATTTACTAGCACTTGTATATGTACGAGAGGGCTAAGTTTTTCCTTCTTAGTTTAATTTTTATATTCCACCACTTCTTTGATGGCAGGAAGAAACTGTTGCATTTTCAGTCTAGCGAAACGAGTTGTTGTAAATTTGCCACATATCGGTTCAAAAGACCTACGAATTATTTGCTTTATCAATGCGTCGAGGACTGAACGATAAGAAAAAAAAAGAATAGTTGCTGAACCTTTTTCGAAAATTTATTTTACGTTTATCCAGTCCTATGTTGTTCCAATATGTAATATGTGTATAAAGAAGAACTTTAAGACCTATTTCAGTTGAATGTAATATTGTACATTACGAGTACATTTTTCGAAAATATAAATACGTCTCCTAAACTAGTGTGGCCATATCAACCGAAGGGAAAAATAATTCTACAACCTATTGCGGGTGATAGTGTCTTTGGTTTAACAAATATTGTATTAACACATCTGCGCACTAATACTGCTCGCAACAACTTTGTCAAGGTTTTTAACGTGAACACCTGTCACGGAGAGACTTAATTTCACGGGATGCCCATACATCCATGGGAGCCAGGATACACCCTGCCATCGCCTGTCGCCTTCCTAAGTACCAATTCGGAACTGTGTTGGAGGCTGAGCTAAAACCTTAGCTCTTCTTAGGGTCACAGCATCCAGTACTTTTTGCAACTCTTCATTGGGTCAAACCAAGACCCTTCCCTCGATTTGGGTTTAAACCACAGCCACCATAACGCTCTCACAAGGGGTCTACCTCAATAAGTCAGGCCCAGACCGAGATCCTGGGGGCTCCTGACTCCCATGGTACCATGATTTAAGTCCCGGTGGTCCTGCCGTCGACAAGACCTATGACCGGTAACTTGTAACTGGTCAAATCGTAGCAACCTTCGGTGGCGTCATCTAAAAATGTTTACGAAAAGACCAGTATTTTGCTCTGTCCCCGCTTTTTATTAGACAACGTCATTGATGGGCGAAGCCTTGATAATTAGGCGGGGGTCCTACTGATCGCAACAATGACATTTCACGATATCTATTTCTAAAAAGAACAGGTATTTGATATACGAATATTCTAGATCAAATTGATAACTCACATACCGTGTCCAAAAGGAATCGCCCTATAACTTGATCCGACAATTTCAAAAGAGTTCATAAAGGAGCGAGTTTCTCGGCTACAATCCAGCTTACAGATTACAGATTACAGCTGATATCTGTAATCGGTTATGGTGATTGGGGAAGGCATGAAATATGTAACTATATGTATGTTATTTTGATGTGCCGATGGCGTATATCCACATACCTAGTAGTGCCAATTTTGATGAGGGAAATGCCCCAATACGTTTTTCTCACCACAGGTAATTCGCTCGTGCAAAGGAAGAACATTATATTTAGTCATTAGGCGCAAAGTTCATCTACAATCTTAAGTCGATATAGACCCAGATCTTAAACGTTAACTCCTTCACATGTAACAATAAAAACACAATCAAAAATTATAGATAGTGCCTTAACAAATACATCACACAAATGATTGATCAGCAATATTCCAAAACATTTGGTAAGGTTCTCCTTAATATGTTCTTTCACGTTCAACAATTATGGTAAAACTTTAAGTTAAAATCTATGAAACTATTAATGTCGTCTATGTCATGGACGCTGACTGTCACTCTTGCTTTTTTCGAGCTGTTCAGTAGTGTTTTTTTTTTAACTTTGCTGGTAGCTTGTAGTATCGTATGGCGATGGTTGAGCCGTGCGATATAAAAGAAGGCATTCAGTAGCCATCACACGCGGGAGAAGCTGAAAGATACATTCCTACGTGGATGTCACCCTTATATGGTATGCGATATACACTTTATCGTCATTGTCGCCGTCATCGTTATCGTCATCATGAGAGCCAAATATACGTTCACTTTTATCTTTTGGATACGACATCGCTCTACTCTGATACTGGTACTGTCGGTGGTGTGCATAGATGATGGTAGCGGTGGGAAGGAGGTGGTTTTACTGGCATTGGGGGTACTTCTCCTTTCCTAAATGATAAAGAGCCAGATAAAAGATGAAAATGGTAACACTTCTAACTATCAAGCCGAATATGTACATAAAACGTTACAACACAACAGCAACAACAACTGAACCAAAGATATCGCCTACAGGCGAATAAACATACAGACATTAGCAAAGAGGCACTACAATAGCATTGACCTGGTGCTGGTGGTGTGATGCTGACATTTGGGGGTCGTTGAAATCGAAAAGGAATTTTTGCCGCTTTCCAGAAATCGGATGGTCTTTATGCGAGGGCCATTCCCTTCCATTAAAACAATACAAACAGTCGATAACAGAAGAGTAGAGCTCGAACTATTGCTATTTTTGCAATCCACCCAATACCCGTTCCAATGATTTAGTGTGAGATATATGTACATATATATGTTATTATTACATGTACACTTATGGGATTCCTACGACCATATAACAATCCAATGATATCGAAGTAAAGTTAAGAGATGTGGTTGCATCGATAAAGCTTTGAACTAGTGAGCCAAAGCTAACGTTGATTCTGAGTGAATAACTAGATACCTTCATGCATACGTAAGCATACATTTTGCGGGAAACCCAAACAACTTTAATCGAATTCGGAGAATGAGTAGTGTTCCTTGAACTAAAGAAAATTTATTCAAAATGAAAATTGAAATCCAGCAATTGCTGTTACTTTGTCGGATTTTATCTAAGAAAAAAACAAGACGACGTTCGATATTTTCATATGGGGATTTCCATAAAAAAAAATTAAACTACGAATTGGTGCGAGCATAATTGGCAATGTCCTTTCACAATGTTGTAATTTCAATTTCTAGGAAGATCATACCTGCAACTGGAATCACACCTTTTTTGAATTTGATAGAAATAGAAACAAGTTTGACGGAATAGTTTTACTGAAGTTGAGCGCTTGATCTTGTTTTTTTTTTTTTTTTTTGATGGGAGGTGGGAGGAAGTAGGTAATCGCCATTTAGCTTACAATATATGCGATACATATTGGTAAATACCCATCGGTATAGATATCTTTCGAGTCGCAACAAACATAGAGACGGAATGTGGGGTCACTCATCATATTTAGACGTAAATACTGATTAGAATTCAAAGTTTTTATGTCATAATTATTGTATTGGATATTAAATGCATATACAAAACTCAACACACCTTGAGCTACCTTAAGTCAAAATATAAAATAGCAAGGTATACGGTATTGTCAAATCATTTGACGTTATTGATATTCATACTTATATCTATAAGTGTTGCTGAAGGTTATTTGAAGAAGTGTGGCACATAAGATGTGGCTTTTTTTACTCTGTCATCCCTCTATGGTAAAATTAAAAATTATTCGGACTATGGTATTCCTCTTCATTCGTAGTCAACCGCAAATCATCATAAGAAATTTCCTCTCAAAAAAATAAACGTTATCTAAGCGTTTTCCTGTTTTTAGTTTAAATCAACTTTTCCTAGCAAAGTACACACAGATGTTTGAAGTCCTTTTCGACTTGAGCAGGCAACCTACGGCAAGATCCTGGTTAAAGTAGTTCCCATTCGTGATACATTTGTGTCATCCATACCGGATGGAAATCTTACGTTCAGAAATCCAAAGCCTGAAATGATCATGTATTCTTTCACGATTATTATTTTTGTTGCTGATAAGCAAGAGCTGAAAGACTTAGAATATCCCTAACATTCAAACTCAAACATTTGTACTTACTTACTTAGGTGGGGACCTACGTGGCGATTGATCGCAACAATCAAGTACGTAGCGTATTGTTTGCCGTACCTTCTAGTGGTGGTCCCCGGTAACTACATGAGCGAAGCCCACATCTTTGGTAGGACAATTGGTTGGTCCAATGGCAATGGACTAAGGCTTATTGATTTTGCGGGATTACGAAAAATCAGCATGGCAAGCATACTGTTTCCCCATTTCAATACAAACATAACTGATCGTTATGTTTCCTCGATGACGACGTGATGATATGATCACTGACACTATTCTCTTCGGGACGAGATCCTTTATTCCTCATCGGATGAAGAGTATCAAACCAAAAGAAAAGGTATGGTACGACTCGAGCTGTAAAGAGGCTGTCAGGGTTAGAGAAGTGTTTTCTCGGTCCTTCAAGACCAATCCGACGGAGGAAAACCGAAAAAAATTTAAACGAGCCAGAAATGACTGCAACGTGTTTCTCAAGCGTGAGAAATTTTAATACCAACAAAAGTTGAGGCAAAAAATACTACAATGTGCTAAAGCTAGAAAAAGCTTTTGGTCAGTTGTCAAAAACATCAGAAATTCCGCTTCATCCTCCATCCCAACGCTCATTTACAATGACATTCAAGCTGTCAGCTCTTTGGACAAGGCCAATCTGCTTACTGCACATTTTGCGGCTAGCTCAACACTCCAAGATTCTGCTTTGTCCCCGCCTACACTTGAGTGCGTCGAATCTTCAATGGAACGAATACTCTTAAGGTGTTCTTTTACGCTGGCAAAGCCACTGTGTAAGCTTTTTCATCTATCCCACTCTTTAGGACTCTTTCCGAGAAGATGGGGAAAACAGCATTTGTCCAGCCCGTCTCTAAAAAAGGCGAACCTTCTTCTTTATCCTCCTACAGACCCATTGCACTTACGTCCCTTCTTTCCAAGGTCATGGAAACACTGATAAACCGTCAGCTCATGAAATATCTCGAAACACGAAAACTTCTCAGTGACCGGCAATATGGTTTTCGTAGCAACAGGTCCACTGGTGATTTGATGGCATGTCTTACCGAAAAGTGGAACCAAAGCGTACATCAATCTGGCGAAAGCAAGATAGTTCCACTTGATATTTCTAAGGCATTTGACAGAGTTTGGCATCAGGCTTTTTTGTCGAAAATGCGTGCATTTGGGATCGAGGGATCGATGACTCTCTTCTTCAATGGATTAGAAATTACATTTCGGACCGTTCAGTTCAAGTTGTCTTGGACGGTTTCAAGTTCCCACAAAATAAATGCTGGTGTACCCCAGGGATCCGTTCAGTCTCCGACACTCTTTTTAATTTTTATCAATGATCTCTTCTCTGCTACTTCTAATCCAATATATTCCTTTGCTGACGACAGTACTTTCTGCTTTTCATATTCGTTCCCGGACTCACGTCCCTGCCCTTCGGAGAACGACAGCGTATGTTAAGCTCATTAAATTCTGATATCAACAGCATAACCAATTGGGGAACTATCGACAGAGTGGAATTTAATGCTTCCAAAACACAATGCTGTCTGCTGTCGTTAAAAGGAAATTTAAGCGCCCAGCTATTATCCATAAATGACACTTGCTTCGTCGAAACTCTAAAACTTTCCATTCTCGGTATGTGTGTCAATGAAAACTTACATTGGAATGACTACATTTTCGGTGTCGCCAAAAATGCTGCGAAATGTCTAGGTTTCCTCAAGCGATGTAAGAAATATTTTACCCCCCCTCTGATCTGGCCACAATATATAAGGCATTCATCCGAACAAAATTGGAGTACAATGCCCACATCTGGTCGGGGGCGCCGAAAACATCTCTGCATCTGTCAGAAAGGATTCAAAACCGTTCGATAGAACTCATAGCTGATACCAATATCACTCAGGCAATGGATATCCTCGAACACCGACGAAATGTCTCGGGTCTCACTTTGTTTTATCGCTGTTTCCACCACCAGTGCTCCATAGAAATCGCCAGTATCATTCCGTCCATTCAACCGTAACACCCGCCCCGTTATGAATGCTCATCAGTATACCCTCAAACCCACTTTCGAAAGAACTCTAAAATATCGTGATTAGTTCCTAAGCCGTATAACTCGCTTATGGAATGCGCTGCCTAGCTCTTTATTTCCTAGACATTATAACCTTCAAACATTTAAAACCAACGCTCATCGGTACCTCTCTTTCTATCCTCCCTGATTTTCCTTAGCCCGCTCTGTGTGCAAGCATTTTAAGGGTACTTAAATCCCTTGAGTTCGCGCAAATTATAAAAAAAATTCCCTTAAAAGGGTAGTGCCAGTACAACACCACAGTGTTTCAGTGCCGGCACATCGACATCGACTTCCTGACTATATGACCTGACATTGCTCAAACAAGATTACCTCTAACGTTGCCGCTGGCCTCATCCAACGAACTCCTCCGTCGGAACATTGGTTTTAGTTTAGCTAAAATTACCTAACTTAGTGTATTAAGTTATAATTGCAGTGGTCTGAAGTTATTATTATTATTATTATTATTATCAAGGGAACGATACAAATTAATTTGTAGGGTCCGGGGTACTATGCCCATGTGGCGCGTTTTGTCAACAGCACGCGGAGTACTGAGTTCCCATGTGGTCACCCACCTACGTACGAGTGGTCTGAAGTTTGCACTCGCATTTTCACACTCAAATTACGCACTGAAGAAAAGGCCGGTGGCCTCTGTTCATTTCTGAACCGAGCTCATCATCGAATATGGTGAGATAACCAACCACAATTAAAATGAGATAATTCATGAAAACACCCAGAAAAGTGATGTGCGGAGCTTATTCCATTTTAGAGCAACTTAAATCTAAATGAGGCAGATCCATGCTCCATTTCGTGGTTGTGAAAATAACTTTTTAACATCAATTAACACCTTGATTCACCATAAGCTACTACCAGCCCTCTCTGTAGAATATATGTAGAAAAGTCCTTTGTGACATCGCCAGTCAAAAACGTTCTGGAGGATCTAAATCCAAGTATGTAATATACTCGTACATACGAGTATATTACACATTTTGATGGATTACAACAACGAGATCTGCAATAGTTGAATTTTTTGGGTTGTATTAGAAAGGAGCTTAGTCAACCTAAACAAAAGCACCGTATTACAGTACGAATATAGTAAATTTAAAAATCACGGTGTTTAAAGAAATCATTTGTATCGTTGACTTGCTCTACGAGCATATTATTAATTCAATTAACAAACTACAATAGTAAATGCTACGTTGTACCTATTAAAGTATTTTGTAGATGTTTAAGAATATATGTCCTGGTATCAGTTTAAGAAAACTAAAACTTAAAAAAACAGAATACCAGATTGAGTCCTTTAAAATCCAAAGCAATGTGAAGGCAGTTCTCTTGCAGACGAATCAATTCTCAAACAGTGCCATGCCAGGACAACCAGTTGATTAATGGTTTCGTTATGATTAATAGAGATTTCATGTTTTGTGTTGCTCTTGTTTTTCTCCTTTACAATATTTTCCTTTTTTTAAGATTTATTTGGACGACTTTTCCACTGAAAGGTATTCGTATGCGATGACAATTATACGAGTATGGACTACTCCGTCCAATATATGTGTGTATACATACTCGTATACACGTATGATAGGAACACAAGTGTAGTTTTATTGTTAGGATTTATCCGGTTGATTAGGCGTTCGAAGGTTTGCTGGTGACATTTGATGTCATTTATAATTCCTATGCTCTCTATCATATATCCACTCACACGTTCTCGATAGTTTGCTGGAGGGTGTTTACACGATAAGCTTTCGAGTGGTGCTTTTGTTTATTGATGGTACTTAAATGGTGTGGGTATCTGTGATTTCTGATTTTTAAAGAGGTTGGGTACGATCAGATGAGAAAATGATTTCTGATAATTTCAGTTTGTTAAAATGAAATAATTTATTTATCATTCCTCATATACTTATATTAGACGCAAACATTTCTATGATACGAAGTCGATTGACCTAATTAAAGGTTTAAAAATTAATGAAGCATCTATATGTACTACAATACAAAAGGGGGAGTAACATTGCATCTATGATTCTTAACAAAATTTCAGCAAACTAATTTCGTTCTCATAACCTGAATAGTTAAACTTTCCCATGAAGTTCAACGAATTGAATATCTGTTTCACAGATCCCATTCACATAATTTGGTCTCGGGTTTTTGATATTAAGATGACGTATAAATTTTTTTGTTGTTTTTGTATTTTTCTGAGACGTCTATAGAATCTTCGAGTAAGACGGGTCTTCTAGAAGATGAAAGAAAGAAGAAAACATTTATTTAGGATAGCGTAGGATGTCTTAGCCTCGATATATATGAATTTTAGATTTAATGTATAATAATATTCAAGCGGTGTTGCTAAAAAAAAAAGAGATATGATCGGAAAAACTATTAATATAAACAAAGCTGCAAAAGAAAGGGGTAAATATCGGAACAACGATAGGATGTCGGAGGGCTTTAAGATTCAGAGTTGCAATTTTCATCCCCGTTGTTCCTGGTTGTCATCTCCAGCATACAATCATCATATCGCACAAAAAATCTTAACTACACGTATGCTAACAAATACCTCCACTAATTGTTTTGGAAACTGCGGTAAAAAATTTTGACAGCGGCACTGAGCTGAATGTCAACAGATGTCTGCACAACATATTTAGATATAAGTTTTTTTCCTTTAGTTCGGCAGTTAGCTAATAAAGGGTCCGCCATCTAACGTTTTTTTTTTCAACTAGTGCTTATTTCGTGAATGGTAACACTTAGCTCATGTCTGATTTGACAGATAATTAGTTTTATCCTTCCGCTAAACGAATATGGTTGTGTATACGCTCGAACAACGCTGGGAAATATTGCGACATTATTTTGAAAGTCATGGTAATGTTGCAGAATGTGTGCGAAAATTGCGTACGGATTTTGGAAGAAGCGAAGCACCGTCAGCTCCGTATGTTCGTTATCTTGTGAAAAAGTGAAAGAAACTGGCATCCTAATCGATAAACCAAAGCGTGAAAAGCCAAAAACAGTGCGTACACAAGAGAATATTGTTGTTGTGGCAGAAAGTGTGTGTGAAGCGCCATCAACATCAATTCACCGTCGTTCTCAACAATTGAACATTTCGGAGACATCATTGAGACTATTTTTGCATAAAGACCTTGGTATGACGCCATACAAAGTCCAATTGGTTCAGGAGTTGAAGCCAACTGACCATCCAATGCGTTTTCGCTTCGTTAAGTGGGCCTGCGATCGACTTAGAGAAGATTGCCAAAAAAATCATCTTTTCAGATGAAGCTCATTTTGATCTTGGCGGGTATGTAAACAAGCAAAATTGTCACATTTGGGGCACAGAAAACCCGCACGCATACATTGAAAAGCCGATACACCCAAAACGAGTCACTGTTTGGTGCGGATTTTGGTCCAGAGGCATAATTGGGCCATTTTTCTTCGAAAATGAGCAAGGAATGGCCGTTACAGTCAATGGCGATCGTTATCGAGCCATGTTGAACGAATTTTTGTTCACAAAAATTTAAGAGGAGGATATTGGCAACATTTGGTTTCAACAGGACGGCGCTACGTTCCACACAGCCGAAGCTACACTCGATGTTTTGCGCCCTGTTTTTGAAGATCGCATTATCAGCCGCAGAGCTGATGTCGTTTGGCCACCCCAGAGCTGCGATTTGACACCGTTGGACTATTATTTGTGGGGTGCCGTAAAAGATAAGTGCTACGTCGACAAGCCAGTGACAATTGACGCTTTAAAGGACAATATTCGTGAAGCCATTGGTGAAATACAGCTGCACACAATCGATAATGTGCTTAAAAATTGGACCGATCATGTAGGCTACTGCATGGCCAGCCGAGGCAGCCATTTGAATGAAAATATTTTCCATTATTAACCGGAAGGATTGTACTTTCAAATAAAAAAAGAAATTTGAGAAATTTTTTATAGCATTTTCAAAAAAAAAAACATTTTTGGCGGACCCTTTAGTTGCCAATTGTGGAGTCCATTTGTTTGAGATTTTTCCTACATCATACATGGACATATTTATATATACAGGCTATCCCAGTTTAGGTTTTTGTCCTGATAGCTGAAGATTTCTGAAGTTATGGCAAACAAAAAATTGTATTGCAGGGGGTCTATTTTCAACACCGGCCGTTAAAGTGAGGAACCTCTGATTTCGAGGTAAAACTTCTTAAAAGGCCGCAGATTTCTAAGGGATTCAGCTTAAGAAACCGTTGTGCCCATCTTTGAAAGAAAATTTCAGCGTATATAAAACACTAAAATTTCGTTATTTTAAAGCTAACATTTTGAAAAATCGTTGGACTAATTTCATTAGAGAAATGCGTTTATCTCGAAATTTTCAACTTTTAGGTTAACTTTTTTTATCAAAACTTTTGTCTTCTCTTCATTTTTGCATGACTTTTCCACCTACGAACAGCGAAAGTTATGTGAACCACTATTTTATTCAGGCAAATGGGTAACAAAATTAATTTAATATCCCTATAAATAATTTTTGTGGTCCTAAAAAGGACCGTTAGGCTTTAAGATTTCAAAACGCTTTTATACTAAATTTTCGAAATGTTGCCCGTGCCTTTGGATGCATATTCTAGCGCGTTTGATGATTTCAGGTTGCAAATTAATGATTGGTAAAATGCCTCTTAGCTCCTCTGCCACTGTATTTATTCTCTCTTGGAGTTCTTCCCGACTTGAAATCTCAGTCAAATAAACTCTTTCTTTTACGGCTCCGCAGAAAAAAAATGCATTGGAGTTAGGTCAGTAGATCTAGGTGGCCAAGGAAAAGGACCAAATCGGCCAATCCACCGTCCATTAAATTTTTGATTTAAAAACGAAGTTACATTATTTCTACAATGAGAAGGAGCTCCATCGTTCTTTGCCTCTGAGCAAGAGGAACATTTTCCAGGAGTTCCGCCAACTCGTCTCTCAAAAATTTTAAATAGAATGTTGAATTTAGGACATGTGGAAGTATGAATGGCCCGATTGAAGTATTATCCAATATGCCAGCCCAGACATTCACGCTAAACCTTCTGTAAAATGGTATAGAAAAACATCTGCATTTCAACTGAACCTTTACCTTTGAAAAGATGTTGTTCGTATTAAGTGAGGATTAGACACTGCCCAATTGTGGGAATTTCGTTAGTTGGTAATGCCCATTCTCGTAAACTGGGCTCCGTCAGCCCATACAATTTTTTGAATAAACTGCTCATTCTCATCTTGTCGACGCAGCAGCCATTGGCAAAATTCAATCCTTTTTTCGAAGTCCCCTGGCAAAAGTTTCTGTACGGGCGTATAATGAAAGGGGTAAATGCGGTTGGCTTGAAGAACTCTATGGATTGTAGTTCTTGGAGTTTTCAACTGTGCTGCAAGCCTTTGGTGCTAATAGATGGCTGCATCTCTACAGCATTTAAAATTCTTTTTTTCTCTTCTGATGCTGTTATGTTAGACAATCCTTCTCTTCTTAACCCATATACTGAGCCGACGGTTGAAAGGCGGTGAAAAGCATTGATAAAAGTTGGCCTATAAGGGATCCTCTCTAGGATATCGCCGTTGGTACTCTAATCTAGCTAGCCCTGCATCCCCATTACAGAAACCGTAAACGAAAATTATATCGGCGTATTTGCGATTCGAAAACATTTTCTCTTAAACATTTGCTAAGCACTTTACTCGTTCACTCTAAATCAGTAAATAAAGTAACATGGGCACATTTCAAAAGTTTTCACTGAATTAAAAAAAACATTCCACAAAATAGAGGAAAATTTACCGTTGGCTTAATTCTCAAACTTTGTTTTACTTGTTATCCGTCTCAATCACGGCGTCACTGTCTGTCTCGCTCACACTTGGTACTCACTTTAACTTATTAAAAAGAATTAACTATGAATCGGGTTTCTTTAACAAAATATTTTTTTTGACCTCACGCTTACGTTAGTCTAGCAAGTGTCATATCATTCTGGAGTCCAGATTAAATACGCCATCTTTTAAAGTTACTTGACAAAATGGCATGCTACATTTTTTTGTCAGTCAGTTCAAGTTTGGTGATCAATGATTTTCAAATACATGGATGGACAAAAAAGCAATATTTTAGTTAAAACCGATATAGCTATGTTCAATTTTGGACGGTAATTCACAGAAGAGTTATTCAGGGTTACATAACAAAAAAAAATCGAAGAAGAGTAAAGATTTGCTGTCACAGTACTTGAAGGGTGTCAGATTTCTCGATTTTTTTTGTGTGCCAATCACTTTAAAAGTGCATGACATAGATTTTTTTTTATAATTTTGTGATTACCAACACCACTTGACCCACCCGTTTGCACCTTGACGTTGATTTTTGGGACACCCTATCTACATATACATGTTTTCAAATATATAATGTAAATCATTTGTTTCTAAAATTTATATAAAGCCTTACAACAATTTATAAGACTTATGTCCTACTTTGTAAGCAATTTTTAAATAATAAAATACAAATGGTGAACCATTAGAAAAACTTGAACTAGAGCTGATAGAATCAATATTTTTTACAAAAGCCAATACGCAAAGATTATGCCCAAATGGAATTCGCCTCTATTTCAAAAATGAGAAAGTAAATGCCCACAACAATTACGTTCTACAACAATTTGAAGACAAAGTTATCTCTACAGCTACTGATACAATTCGTGGGTCTAAAAACCATGAGCAGGATGCCAATTTTCAAGCAAAATTACATAAAAAGTCAGCTATCGATACTGGCGGCTTACCGCCAGAAATTACTTTTGTAAAAGGCGAGTTTTATACTATTGCAACAAACATTGATGTATCAGATGGTTTTTGTAACAGTTCAACTTGGAAATTAGTGCATTTAGATTTGGATACCAATAACACTGTAGTTAGGGTTTGATTGCAGTTTTGTAACTCAACAAATATTGGTCGTAAGAAGAGAAGAAAAGCTGCTCAATTAGCGGTTCAAAGTGGAGCTAGAAGTCTTGCTGTGCCTATGGAGCTACGATCTGCTAATATTCCTTAGACATCCGATAAAAAAATTATTGCTAATCGAAAACATTTTCCTTTGATAGCAGCATGTGCTATGACTATACATAAATCACAGTGTGGGACTTTTAGTGAAATTGTTTACGAGTATAGCGAAGAACATTTACAAGAACTCTTTTACGTTGCGTTATCTCGTGTAATAAATATCGAAAAATCTTATATTGTAACACCTCAATATGATACAACGAAATTTAAATTTTATCATAATCGAAAGCAAGCTACATCAACAGAGACGTTGCTGCAAGAATTCCATAGATTGTCTTTAAGCACATTGCAGACCAGAACACAAGATATCCTGAATATGATTCGTAATACAAGAGGCCTATCATTATTCACTTTTAACCGTCAAAGTTTAAGAAATCATATCTTGGATATTATGAATCCAGTTATTCAAAATTCTGATCTTCTTTTACTTTCTGAAACGTGGATGAAGAATGAAGAAAAAATTGCTGTTCCAAATTTCAATTGCATTTCTCAATATACTAAAAGCCAAAATTTCTTCGAAGTGGAGTCGCAATATACCAGAACTCTGAAGATACTGTCCACATTTGTTCAGAAATCTGGAAATGATTTTGTCAAACATTACAAAATTGAGTACTAGGTATTCGTCAGTCGGTGACATTTGTTCTGCTTTTGTAAAATGGGACACGGCGTGGCGTTGAAGTATTTATAGCAGCTATTTATATATCTCCCAATCAAAAGATTGAGGATATTATATTGTTTACTCATCGAGCGCTGTTAGAATATACTGAGGGGGGTTCAAAATTACTTAAGCAAGAATTTCATAAGCTTCCACTCATATTGGCTGGAGATTTCAACATTGATTTGAGTAAGAAAGGACAATTTCAAGAACGCACATATTTTTTATCAGAAAAATTTGATTTGTCTATAAATAATGATCCAGCGCAGCACACAACAAAATACGGTACGACAATTGATGCTCTTTCTTCGAGATACTTGGACAAAATTTAATTTGAATTATATGTATCTTATTTTTTATTTTGGTTACCATAAGCCAATAATTACCATGATAAAACGTGATGAGAGCATTATTTCCACTACAAAACTCTCTTAAGAACTTAACATGCTTTAATGCCCCAACTTTACTCGCTGTTTTGATGAACAATATTTTGGTCTGGAGCATAATTCATATTGGAATGGATATGTATTTACTTATTTAATCACTTGAAACATGTAAGCAAACTATATTCTATTATTTTGTACTTTATTTCTACTTTCTACTTTTCTTCTTCTTTTTTCATTCCTTACTTAACATTTTTCGCTTTTCCTCCTTCCGATTCTCATGTATTTGTAGTTGTTGCTACTTTTTATGTTATGATTTGTTTTTTATTTAATTATGCTATGCTTCCATTGTTTGTTTATTTGATGGCATGGTGATGGTTATAAAATGTTTAAACTCATCTGGTGATTTTACTGGAGCTGCAGTGCGATCAGTGATCTACATTTTATCCTCAGCATCTCAGGGTATTAAAATATGCTATCTGAACGCTCGAAGCTTAAGCCTATCTAAATTAGATTACTTGAGATATATTTTTAATGACTCAGGGGTTGATATTATTTGTGTTACTGAGACTTGGCTGAGTCCAGATCCAAAGGATAAAGATAAAGTGACCGATTTATATGACATTCCGGGTTATAAACTCAATGATAGGGTGACCGACACTACGGGTGGAGGAGTTGCGGTGTATTGCAGTGACTCCAACTCAAAATGTTTGATTTGTGTTGTGTACAATCCAAACCAATGTCACACTCCAGAGCCACTGTTTTCGGCAATCATTGAGTTCTACAGCAGTGACGATATTATTATCTGTGGCGATCTCAACGCCGACCTTCTTAAAAACGAGAGCAGAGCACGTCGACTCTTAAACTTTGCGGCTTCAACCGGGCTGACCATTGTTAACTCCCATGCGACCCGATTCGCTCCAGGGGTTCCTCCTAGACTACTAGACGTTATCATGGTTTCAGATCGGTCAAACTTGCTACTCCAGGATCAGCTATCTCTAGCCGGCATTCCTGATCATGATTTAATATATTGTACGTACAATGTTGACTTATCTCGTTCCTCTAAAAAATCATCTTTTCAATTTAGAGACTTTTCGTCTATCGACAATAGTATGTTACAGCTAAATGCTAGTCTTCTCCTTTGGAATGATTGCTATAGATAAAGATGATGTACCCATTCGCTTTATGAAGATGATATTACCGCATATCATAATCTCTCTTACACACATAATCAATTTTTGCATTACGTGCTCTACCTTCCCTTCCCTGTTAGAAGTTGGCTAAGGTTATTCCGGTTCCGAAAAAACCTCAGCCATCTGCAGCTTCTGACTTTCGCCCAATAAGTATTTTGCCTTGTTTGTCAAAGGTCTTAGAGAAAATTCTCGTTTGCCAAATTTCAAGCTACCTAAACCAATACTGCTTGCTATCCCCTGTACGGTCTGGTTTTCGAGTACATCATACTCGTAGCTGTTCGACAGCTATGATTAAAATTCTCGATGATATAAGGGTCAAATACTAGATGGAGTGGAAAGTCAAATCCTTGACCGCCAGAATGCGCTGCTACTACAAAAAAGGTTATGGTGCCTTGAAGTCCGTTCATATTTAGGCAGACATGCCAAATTTCAGTGCGATACGGTCTTTAGTTTTGTTTTGACAGCTGATTATTGTTGACGTGTTTGGCATCATGTCGAGTATGGACAAAAACGATTTTCGTTCTCTCATAAAACATTATTTTTTGAGAGGCAAAACGGCGAAGGACACAAAAGAAAAGTTGGATAAATATTATGGGGCTAATGCTCTGTCAGATTACACCGTCAAATATTGGTTTCGAGAGTTTCGTGGTGGCCGCAACTCCACTACCGATCAAATCGGGCGGACTTTTGGCGTCGATTGGTAACTGGATTTGGATCCCCCAAACTATTAGCTCTTCCCAACCCTTAAAAGATGGCTCATCAATAAAAATTGAGCTCATGCGAGGAAATCATCGACGCCACGGAGGAGTGTTTTGCAGACCTTCCGGAAAATTACTTTTCGGACGGGATCAAGAAGTTGGAAAATCGCTGGAATAAGTGTATCAAACTAAAAGGGGACTATATTGAATAATATAAAAAAAACATTTAAAAAAAAAACTTTTCTGTATTTTTATTAATGACCTACCCAAAGTACACCTGAATGTAAACACTCATATCTACGCTGAAGATGCTCAGATATACTTGTCACGACCGATTGGGCTCATTGAGGATCTTTTTGACAGAATATATGAAGACCTGTCAGCAGTATACAACTGGTCACTATGCAATGGTCTCAATCTGAATCCTAACAAATCCCAGCTTATTCTTATTTCTAAGAAACATTACGATACTGATCTGCTGCCGCCAGTAAGCTTGAACAATAACCAACTCAAATTTGTGGATGCTGTCACAAATCTCGGCTTCAAATTAAATTGTTCTCTCTCTGCCGTTGACCGTACAAACTATGTTATTGGACGAATCTATGCTGGGCTACGTAAACTTTAGCTGTCTTCTAATTTTACTCCGGTTGACACTAAGCTAAGGTTAATAAAAACGTTGTTTATGCGTATTATTGATTATGCCATTCTTGTTTACTGCAAGCTCGACTCCCTCTCTCAGCACAAGTTGCTTGTGGTGTTTAATGATATGGCTAGGTACGTGTATGGTCTCCGTCGGTATGAACACATTCCACACTGTCACAAGCTGGTTCTTGGTTGTTCGTTTCAGCAGTTCCAAAAAATTTGATGTCTTGTGTTCATGCACAAGGTCATAAACAGCAGATCCCCCAAGTATCTTTTTGATAAACTTCAATTTGCTCAGTCCTCCGTTTCTAAGAGAGGGCACCACTTGAATTAAATCCATACCATTTTCAGTTAGTACCAACCTTCAAAAGATACATGTATAAATTTGACAGCTGTCGGACGATTAGTTCTCGAGATATAGCGCTGTGAGTGAAGCAACTTTTGTTATTGTGAAAAAAATGGATTCAAAGCAATTTCGTGTGTTGATTTATCATTGCTTTTTGATGGGAAAAAATGCAGCCGATGCAAAGAAATGGCTTGATAAGTGTTACCCGGACTCTGCACCAGCCGAACGAACCATTTGCAAGTGGATTGAAAAATTTAAAAGTGGTCATGCAAGCACCGAAGATGATGCACGCAGTGGACGTCCAAACGAGGCTGTTTCAAATGAAAACATCAAAATAGCCCAAAAAATGATTACGAATGACCGTAAAGTGAAGTTGATCGAGATAGTTGAGGCTCTGAAAGAGCGTGTTGGATATATCATACACGAATATTTGGACATGCGAAAGCTCTGTTCAAAGTGGGTGCTCACAGTCGACTAAAAACAACAACGTGTTGATGATTCAGAGGAGTGTTTAAAGCTGTTCAACCGCAATAAAGCCGTGGAGCAGTAAACTTGGCTCCATCACTTCAGACCGGCAGTCAGCTGAAGGAACCTCGTCCAAAACGACCAAAAACTCAACAGTCGGGTAGCAAGGTTATGGCATCCGTATTTTGGGATGCACATGGAATAATTTTCATCGACTATCTCCAAAAGGGGCAGACTATCAACAGCGACTATTACATTGCGTTGTTGGAGCGTTTGAAGGACGAAATCGCAGAAAAACGGCCGCATTTGAAGAAAAAGAAAGTGCTGTTTCATCAAGACAATGCACCGTGTCACAAGTCGATGAAAACGATGGCAAAATTGAATGAATTCGGCTACGAATTCCTTATTCGTATTCTCCAGATTTGGCACCCAGCGACTATTTTCTGTTCGCAGACCTCAAACGAATGCTCACCGGAAAGAGATTTAAGACCGAGAAGCCGAAACAGAGGCCTATTTTGAGGCTAAACCAAAATCGTACTACAAAACTGGTATCGAAAGATTGAAAAATCGTTTCAATCAGTGTATCGCCCTCGAAGGCAACTATATTGATAAATAAAGTTGAATTTTGCAAAAATTTTGTGTTTTACTATAAAACGGCACGGACTTTTCAGCGCATGTGTTATAACGCCCTCTTTCAACTATTTGAACTCGTTGCGTCTCTTCTTTGTGTATGTCACCAGGCTCTGGAACCAACAAAGCAAACAATTGAAGCTATTAAATTCAAAAGTGCCGTATTGGTAGACATTGAATAAGCAACACACAACTACTCTCTTGAAATGTTTTATCTTTTATCTTTATCCATTTTCTGCACTATTCTTTAAATCTTTTCACTATCCTTCTCTCCACAACCCTTCCTTTTCCAATATTTTTATTTTTAAGTAATTATCTTTAATGTTTATATTAAATTTAATTAATTAATAATTAATATTATTTTTATGTGCTATAAAAGACCAGGTCTTATTTGTGCAATGTTTTTTTTATAATAAATTGAATTAAATTGAATTGAATTGAGCTAAACTATTTTTTTACATGTATTTTCATATAATTTAAAATTTGTAACCCACTATTTGTTAAAAAATTTTCAATAAATTGATATTTTTACATTAGGAATCAAAAAAAGTGAAGGGTCCCCTGACTGCACACGTTTTTTTTTTTAATTTTTATATTCCTATATCTGTAAATATAGCAAATGGAATTTTGTATACTTTTTTGCTATTCAAAAATAAAAAAATTGGTTTATAAAATTATTTAACATTAATTGAAAATAATCTTTAGTCAAAAACACTCATTTAACTATAACAGTTCAATGAAGTCTTTTTAAAGTCATAATGACTTCAATTGATTTCGTTGAAGTCAGTGAAGTCTTTTTGAAGTCAAGTGATTGCGAGTGACTTCAAGATGATTTCAAGATGATTTCAATGAATGACTTCAATTCACTGATTTCATGAAATGCTTGCTTAATTCACTGACTTCAAAATGATTGGTGATTTCACTTGTTGACGCTAAAGAGCTTTGTGAAGTTGTTAAGCTCAAATAAAAAAAAAAACGTATGTTCACAAATATTTTAAAGACTGCAATACCTAATAACTGCATTCTTTTACAACTCGGCCGCTGGTTGCCGTTTCAATTACACTCTCTTGCATAGTGTCCTCTGAACTATCATCCTCAACATTTCCATAACATTCTAAAAGTCTGTCCTGTAAGCCAGTTTTGTTTCCCATTAAAGTCGATTCTTTTTTTAGTTCTTCCAAGGTAAAATTTTCCATTTCATCCGTATGCATACCATATTTTCCTCCTGTGCATTCATAATTTAAGCAAATACAATAGTAAAAAATTATTTTTGTAAAAAAAAAAAACAAATTTTCCTATTTCTCAAGAGGACAAGTCCTCATTTATTAAACACAAAAGGTAACTCCACTTACAAAATTTCGACAGCTTAGAAGAAAATTAAAATAACTGGATCGATTGTGGGAAAGTATCTGGCTCTGTGGGGTGGTGTCAGATGGTTTTGGATGGGTAAAGGTAATGCATGCATTATTATCGCAGGTGAATTTGAAATCCAATAAGCGGTGAGCGTGTGAACTTTAGGTGCATGCGGCGGAAATGTGGTCATCACCCATTTCTTTATTAGATATAACTTTTCTTGTGTTAACTTCGACAGCTAGAAGCAGCATCTACGTCTTCTTCTTTCGTCTTTCAACTGCATTATATTTTTACATCTGTCTACTTCGTATTAGTTTTTTTTTTTTAACACACTATTGTTGGATACGTAATTACTGTCCTGCACGCTTTAATGTGCATATGTACAGTACTGTGCAAAACCTAAGCAACTGGAGTCAGCAATTTATAGTAAATCTTTTCAACTTTCTACCCCACCAAATAAAAAGAAATGGATATGTAATGATGTAAAATAGAGTGTATTTTGAAATTCACAGCTTTTTATAAAAGTAATAATACTTCAGATTTAAAAAAAAAACGCAAAAACCAACAAAGTAGCCAAATTGAACTGTGCAAAACCATAGCAACTTTTTTAATATTTTGTGTAATATCCTTTATTTTAAATAACAGAGGTGCAACGATGAGGCATAGAAGTAATTAACTTTGAAAGTGTATACTGGGATATATTTTCCCACTCAACTTTCAAAGCATTGAATAGGTGAGACCTGTTGGAAAAGTGTTGTACAGTGATACGGCTATTAAGGATACTAAACAGGTTTTCGATGGGCTTCAAGTCTCGTGATTAGGCCGGCCAATCAAGAACTTGAATTCCACTAATCACGCCTTTACCAACTTCGATGTGTATTTCGGATCATTATCCTGTTGAAACACTCAACGAAGTGGCATTTCCCATTCCGCATTTGGTAGTGGTACCGATTCTAGAATGGATTTATATTTGACCCGGTCCATGATTCCGCCTATTTCGTAGAATGGACCTACACCTCCTGCCGAAAAACAAGTCCACACCATCACATAACCCCCACCATGCTTTACAATGGGAGTGCAGAATCTAGGATTGTGTCGCTGCCCTTTACGACGTCTCATAGCCTAATATGAAAAAAGAGTTTAGTTTGAATTATGTTTAAAGAATTTAATTGCACTATCTGTTCCTTAAATGTCTTTTTGTGAGCATCGGTTTCTTGCACGGCCTGTAACTTCGAAGATTATTTTCAATTGCACGTCTTCGCACCGTGCTAGCATTAATGTTCAAATCAAGTAATTTTACGACTTCATTCGAACTTATGAACGGTTGTTTTTTAATTACACCACAAATGTTTCTATCCGTTCGACAAGTTGTCTTACGCGGCCTACCACCGACTTTTGACTTTCAACGACTCCTGTTGCATTATGTTTTTTTATTAAACGTGAAATAATCGATTTATTGATATTGTAACGCTTAGCTAATGATGCCTGAGTATCTCCAGACTTAAATTCATCAATAATCTTTTGTTTAAGAGAAGAAGAGTAACTTTGTTGCGACAATTCAAAAATATCAATTATGCGACTAACTTAAAAGAAAACTGTTCAAAGACAATCACTCAAGATCAAAGACAAAGAGCTTACAACATTTCATGTGAGACTTGACTGGAAAAGTACTGTTAGCTATTTTTTTTTACAGTGGGTTACAAAGATGCACAGCTCAATTTGGCTACTTTGTTGATTTTTGCGATTTTTTTTTAAATCTGAAGTATTATTACTTTTATAAAAAGTTTCTTTTATAAGAATTTCAAAATACACTCTATTTTACGTCATTACATATCCATTTCTTTTTATTTGGTGGGGTAGAAAGTTGAAAAGATTTACTATGAATTGCTAACTCTAGATGTCTGCTTAGGTTTTGCACATTACTGTATCTTTGTTTTTTTCTTTATTTAATAAATTTTACTTTTATTTATTTATTTGTTTGCACACAACACAATACTGAACTCTACATAATATCACTATTACTGATCTTGTGTTAGCTTGAGCCCCCACAAATTGCGGGGTCAATGCCACGCAAATAAAATGTTTTAAGTGTAGTTCACTTTTAATGGTCTATTAAAAAAATTCACATGTATCTACAAAGTTCGTATTTTTTTTTTTTTTTTATAATTTACGCGCGCCTAAGGGGTTATGAATACCCTTATACTGTTGCCAAGGCGCCCGCCTTTTTTATTTATTTTTTTTTTGTTTTTATATATTTTTTTTTCTTAAAATCTAACTTAAACCTACTTAAAACTATGTAAGCCGGCCATGGCTAAAAACAAAATTTGGCTGGCCCACTTTGCTTCACAAGAAGCTACATATTACTTGAGGAATTCGACGACGAACCCTCCCCTCCTTCAACCAACCACCAAAATTGTTGGTGCTGCCGAGCAACATCCCTTGTGTCACGACACCCTACCGCCCTACTGAACCGAAGACGCTCCGCACTGCATGTGCGACGTCTCCGTCGTAGTTGAGTCGCCTGTCCGCAGCTGTTCGAGCGACGTGGAAGATTACCGGCACCGCCAATCTGTCCTGGATCAGACCTCTATTATCTAGATAGAGGAATGCTTCTGGAGGAATAAAGCCGTCAAGGCGAGTCCTCTCGTGATACATATAATTGGGGTAGTAAGCCCCTGAGATCAGGTTGGTCGATGTGCCTTCGAGTCAACTTAATGATGAAATTATCCACTCTTATCAGGTTCGCCGTATTGTACAAGACCTCATTAGGATAGAATTTTATGTACTCAGACTCTGGTGTTCTGTATAAGCGAAGACAAGTCCTAAGACAAGCCCTCTCAAACACCCGAATCTTTTCCAATAAACTTGCTCTCACGTTGAACCACACGGGGCACCCAAATACTAGCATGGGCCTGATAAGGGCCATGTAACAGATCACCTTCACCCCCGCATCGAGTTGGCTGTTATAAAACAGTCTCTTTGTAAGGGCAAAAGCACCTCTGGCTTTGGCCAGAGCAATATCTATATGTTTGTTAAAATACAGATATTGATCTAGCCAGATCCCAAGGTATCTGACTACATTTCGACAAGCAAGTGGTTGTCCATGTTGTCCGACGATAGAGAACTTTCGCCAATTCTTTCTGGTATCCCTAGAGGCCCCAGACAAAGGCGTCCTAAACAAAATGGTTTCCGATTTCTGAAAGTTGATGTTCAACTTCCAGTCATCGCAATATCGCTTAATTTTATCGAAGTCACACTGCAAAAGTATGTTAATGACCTCAATCTTTGGAACTGATCTGTACGCGATTAAGTCGTCTGCGTACGCTATGGCATGGTGAAGTGAACCTATCAGATCACTTGTGTAAATATTGAATAGGATCGGCGAATTTACCGCACCCTGTTGCAGACCGTTTTTAATGTTAAATGATCCAGCAGAAGTCACATCGCCATTCTTCACTATGAACTTTCTACTGGAGAGCATATCAAAAAGAATATACAGAAGTGGTTTACTAATGCCCAACCTGTCCAGCTTGAAAAAGAGTCCTTCTAACCATACGGTATCGAAGACCTTCTCCAAGTCAATCAGGCAGGCACCAGTGCACTGGTTCTTGCCTTTGTTCCATTGGATATCAGAAACCAGTTTCGACACAGCATGAATGATGTCATGCCCCGACTTGAAACCGAATTGATTATCCGGAACTATATATTTGTCTTCAACCCACTTAGTCAGGACTCTATTGATTACCTTCTCGAAAACCTTACTGATGTTTGGAAGAAGACTGATCGAGCAGAGATTCGCCGGATTGGAAGTATCTTTATCCTTTTTAGGTATGGGGTGTACCACCGCACTTTTCCAATGCGCAGGACAATGTGCATTATTCATTGCATTATTAAACAGGGTGGTATAAATGTTCACCGCTTCTAGTGGGAGATGTCGAAGCACAATGTTCGGTATTTCATCGGTGCCCACTGATTTCTTACTTCTAAGCGATTCGAAGATCGTTTGGAGCTCTTCTTTCGAAATGAAAGGGGGTAGTACCCTATCGTTGGTGATGACGTTATTTGACATATTCTTGTCACTAAACTGGGTGAAGCCTGAGCTCTCGAATCGCCAATTCTCTATTTCATTTCGAAGGTAGAAATTGTGCGCAAGGACTCGATTCTCCAGGTCGTGGTTCGGGCCAATGATAACATTCGCCTTGTACACTTCCTGGAAAGTCGCTCTTATAGCCTCTACCTGCTCCTGCGGATCCTCGATCACAAAGAAGTTGTCATCATCAACAGCCTCATTTGGATCTATGCCTGCTGTTACCAAACCTGGCAACGCTGCATTACACTAGGTATTGCATTAGCACCTTAAGTCTTCTGGTATGTCAATGCAACGACTGACTGTCAAATCATTTCAAAGTTAGTCGCTGCCTGACGAGGATGCCAAAAAAGGAAATAATTTAGCAATAGGTAACTATGTGTATATATTATATGTATTAAAAAGAAAAAAAAAACTAACTTGAATTTTAAATAAACAATAGCTGAAATATTAGAAAAGGCATGTTCTTCTTTTTTAAACGGCGCGACTCAACACCTGCTGTTACAAGTATTTGTTCGTTGTTCGTCGTTCGGGCGATTCTAAGACACGGAAGGTCGTTCTGATTATTTCTCCGAAATATTTTATTTATTTGCGGGAACATATTCGGGTTGCTGGTGTTTACAGCCCGAATTTTATTGTTCCAATACAAACTTACAGAGTTTCTGTAATTTTCCTTTATTAATGTTTGGAGGTTTTTAACCGACGACTTCAGTGTCATGATCTCAGGGTTATGTCTGTCAGTAAACTGTCTGTACAAGGTTTTTAGTCTTGACAGCAGCCTACTTTTTTGTCGGTGCAGTGCGTCAATAGTTGCGTTGCGGAATAAGTCTTCGTCGTCAGTGTGTTGATACCGAGGTATCGTTTTGTCCATTGTTCGTTTGATTGTCTCGTCCATTAGTCTTAGATGTCCGTCAATCTCCTCGTTTGATAGATTTCTGTTGGACGGTGGGTAGAGCGAATTCGAGGAGAGTGCTCTAGTCAATGTTCTGGTGAAGTGTGTCCAGCGCACCCTACTATAATTGTAGGAATGCCTTTGCACAAACTCATCCAATTCCGCAATTTCGTTGGGAACAGTTATTTCGGTGCTGAGACCGCAATGGTCGCTGTCATACACGAAAGTGCGTAGACAGTTTGTAGTTTGTTGGTTAGTGCATGTCAGTTGTATTCGTGAGTCGAACAGCAGAAGATCCAAATAGGACCCGTGTCTGGGAAACGACGGACTATCCGTCGCCTTAAGCCCGAGTCGATACATTATGCTGTGTTGACCCCACCAATTGAATAGTAGGTTCCCTCTAGTATTTGGTGTATCATTTCCCCAATCACTATGTTTGGCGTTGAAATCTCCGCCGATAATAAAATAGTTATCTTCCAATTCCAGCCTCAGGAATCGAAAAAGTGTCTCGAGCTCTGAGATGAATAAGGTGGATTGAGTAGCCTTAGGTGCATAGACAGACACCATGTAAAGCCGCTTTCCACTACGGAGGGGAATATACACGATGCATGCTTTCAGCACTTGGAACCTACGTACTACACGACTGTATACTCTTTTAAAACGTATACCTTTTCTTATGAAAATCGCAACGCCACCTCCTTGAATGGAGTTGGGTCGGTTTCTCCGTACTATTTTGTATTTTCTGTGCCGCATTTTGTGTCTTTTGGTAAGCTTAGTTTCGCTAACCAAAAGCACATCAGGGGCTTGGTCTTTAAGCAACTTAAATAGTGCGGGTCGTCGTTCGAATCTAATAAGTGAATTCACATTCACTGCAAGGACCTTCAGGGTCTGCTCCGCCACGTGCGTACCCATTACGACTGGAGGTGCGTTAGGCCCGGCAGCAGCGCGTATATTTGATCTACCCGCTTAGCCTGTTCCTGTATTTGACGCTGAAGCTGAGCCATCTGCCCCTGAATAGAGAGCAAGATAGCCAGCATGTCAGGTACAGGTTCAGGTGCTCTAGGCGCTGGAGCCTGAGAAGCTACCTTTGCTTGTTGTACCGTAGTTCCCCTACCTGCCGCCATTTGGGCGTAGGTAACATGGGGAGTAACGGCTGGAGTTTGTATATGCACGGGTAGACGTTTAACTTCCACTTTCTGCTGCCGGGCCAGATTTATTCTCTTCACGTACTGGAATTTGGGACAACCCCGATAATTTGCGGTGTGTCCCGTGTTCCTACATAATGCACAAGAAAGTTGGCTCTTTTCTGACGTTCCGTCCTTACCCAGAACGCATTCCTCTGACTTGTGGTTCTTTCCACACTTTACGCATCGAGGCTGCATTTCTCAGTTCGACGCGGCGTGAAAGCGATAGCTAGTACCACTACACCACGGCCACCCCACTACATATATTCTACAAAAAGTATATTTATCAATAATTTTTTTCTTCCTATTTAATTAGTAAATTAATTGGATTGCATATTTTAAAAATCATGTTTTACTCGTTCTAGGTTAAGCAAATATCCATGGTAAATGTCCGGCTACTATTGTTGAGCCGGACTCTCCGATTCATGCTTGAGACTTACTTCCCAGGAAACCTAATCAGGACCTGCTCAATCAGCTTCTATTAACTAGGTTACTATTACGAGGGGCGTTCAATATATTCTCGGTATCGATATGAAGGAAAATGCGAATTCAATTTAAATTGTTTTTATTTTTCAATATAATCTCCCCTAACATCAATGCATTTGGTACATCTTGAGATAAGCTTTTTTAAACCCTCAAAAAAATAAATTTCCTCTGTCTCTGCAAAATACCGACTTGAGTTCTTCATCATCCGAAAATCTTTTTCCACGAAGACATTTTTTCAAATCCGGAAACAGGAAATAATCACTAGGGGCAAGGTCTGGACTATAGGGTGGGTGTTGGATTTCTTCGAAACCACAATCTCGCGCAGCAGCCTTGGAAACTCGCGCCGTGTGAACAGGAGCGTTGTCATGAAGAAGCAACACACCCGCTGCGAGTTTACCCCGTCTTTTCTTTTTAATTTCCTCCCGCAAATTATGCAAAGTGGAAGCGTAGGATGTGGCGTTGATGGTTTCACCTTTGTTTTTTGTACTCAATGAGCAAGATTCCCTTTGAGTCCCAAAAAACTGTGGCCATGAGCTTTCGAGCAGACGGAGTGACTTTGAACTTCTTCGGGGGGTCTGTTCCTTTTTTATGCCACTGCATGGACTCTTGTTTGCTTTCAGGGTCATAGTGGTGGACCCATGTTTCGTCCCCAGTAACAATTCGATCCATAACACCGTCCGCGTTCTCACTACACATCTCCAAAAGCTCTCTACAGCATGCGATTCTCACTTTTTTCTGAGGCGCTGTGAGCATTCGTGGCACCCACCTTGCACTGACCTTTGAAAGGTTAAGATGGTCATGAAGAATGGTGTGAATGGTACCGGTACCAATTGAAAGCTTGGTGATCTCTGCCATCATTTTCACCTTTATTCGGGCATCCTCAAGAACAAGTTTTTCGACTTCTTTGATGCTTTCTCCCGTACAAGCAGTAGCCGGGGCGCCGGAGCGGGGGTCGTCCTCAATGCTCTCTCTGCCTCTCTTGAACTCACTTGACCACTTTTGCACAGTTGATAATGAAGGTGCGGAACCCTGGTAAACAGCCACCATCTCTTCGTGAATAGTTTTTTGATTTTTCCTTGCTTAGTGAGAAATTTAATTACAGCGCGATGCTCAATTTTCACCATGATCGTCTCAGTTGCCATTATGATTCTGTTTAACTAGATAAAACGCGAATTAATAATCACATTCATATGAAATTTTACATGAATGCACTAAAATAATAGTATTACTTGATAAATAAGTCAATTTATATATGCAACCACAGCTTCACCCCGATACCGAGAATATCTTGAACGCCCCTCGTAAGTTGAACACCTCAACACGCCGTTGCTGTATCTCTAATCGGTTGATGAAACAGATGAGGCCACCAAACATGCTGTTGCTTCTTTTGATGGCTTCAAGTGACCTGACGCCAATGACATAACTAGGTATGCTACAAAACGGTATAGAGTAGCTAATCATAATTTTCACTGCTAGCCCGGCACTTGCGTACTCGTACATATCGAAACTCTGGCAAACAGTGAGGGTAGCGTTTATATTAAAAATCGGACTACTTGGTCGCCAAGAGCTTCAAAGATGCAGATAGAGAATGGCTGAGGTCCATGTGCGCAAAACTATCATATGATACCTTGCGAATGCGTCCTCTGTCTAAGTTGTAACATGCCTATCAATGAAGGAAATCCAGCTATAGTGCGCTTCAAAATCTGGTAGGCACGCGCACTCGATAAGAAGTAATACGCGCTGGACATTTTCGTTTACATTGAGTGTCGTTTCGACAACGCAAACAAATTTTTGGGTATCAAAATCTTAAATGAATGGGTTACTCTTCTTAGCAGTTGTCTTGAACCGTGTTTTTCCATGACACTTTTTAAATTTAAATTGTAAAAAAAAACTATTATATTTCAAAGCTCCCTTTAATTGATATTAAATATCAATTGCTGATAGTTTGGCATTGAATTACGTACATATATAGTCGTATTACAAAATCTTTAAAAATATATTCGTAATAAGCTTTTTTTCAAACGAAAAAACTATGATCGTCTACACAAAAATTCAAAACACGGAGACAAAATTGTTAGCCAGGATTGGATGTGGCTGCGGCCGAAACTAATTGGGAATGATAAAAGATCATTATCAGGCGAATACATAACTTTTTGGCTTCAAAAAACTGGCTACGTTTTCTGCCGGTCTTCAATCTTAGAGATGTTGGAAAAATGCTACCATTTCCAACACTATAGTACAAGGGATCATAAAGACGTTAAAATCCCTATACGGATGCCTAGAATTTATCACCCACATTCTCATACGAAACATTGGGAATGAACCACTACTACCTTCACTTCACTTATTTATTGGTGTTTTTTTTTTGCAAGCAAGCGCCTCTTCAAAGAAGAGTTTAAATAAGTTGTGTGCTTGGTTAGGTTCTATAGAGCAGAAATGAACAAGGATAGATTGATAAGTGTTTGATTTCAGGCCTTCCAAAAACGGCTTTCCTATGAATGCATATGAATTGTCAATAACGTCGATGCCATACATTAAAAGATAAGGTAGGCTTCTTGAGGGGCACTCATTTACAGTGTATGTGTAGGGGATCACTATATTGTAAAATTGTTAGTACAGTTTGCCATCTAGTTTAGTTTGTTTCTGCTGTATGCCAAGCGACCAGTTCATTGAGCACAAAGGCAAGACTTCTTTGAGAAAAGACAAAAGAAATACAGCTGCTTCGCTTGTTAAAAGCATAGATTGGAACAAAGAAATTTAGTTAAAGCTATGTTACACAAAAGTATCATATGTAAGAGATATTTCAATTAGCTCTCTTTTTGTCAATCTAGAGTCCTCTTCCAGAGCGTTGTATAGTGCAATCATATGACGTTCCAAAGGACGTCCTCTCAAGGTTCATTTCACGGTGTATCCCAAAAACAAGATTCATAAATAGGTATCCGTAAAAGGCGTAAATACATAAAGGCTGTAGATAGTAGTTTGTACTTAACTTTGGAGAAACGGGCTCTCCTTCATTCTTTGGGGCTGAGGCCTTAGAGCCCAAAAAATGCCACGTTTCTACGGCGGTGCCCTTGGACATTTCTTCCGTGAACATCAGGTGAACGATGTGCACACGGTTCAGAATTTAAAAATTTCAAAATATTCTGTAATATCGGAGTTCCACTAAAGAGGTCTGGATAGTTATAAAATAGTACTATGGCCTTTGGAATGCCTCAAACGCGAAGTTAACTGAAGCCAAACCGCAAAATTTACAACTAAGCTGCCAAGAACTATGCTAGAAAAATCGTATCTACCTGCGTTCATTGCTAAGAATGTTAACAAACCGGGTAAGGTTCCCTTATTTTTGAACGCTGCAGCCAAGTAAACTACGATAATATTAAAAAGTTTAGATGGCCCGACGATGTTTGAGGCTTTGTTATCTTTTTGCTTCCGAATTATAGCTGTACTAGATGGAGTGAAAAGTAACCTCCTTGGGAATGAAAAAAATTTTTTTTTAAATGTTTTTTTATTTTATTCAATATAGTCCCCTTTTAGTTTGATACACTTAATCCGGCGATTTTCCAATTTCTTGATCCCGTCCGAAAAGTAATTTTCCCGAAGATCTGCAAAATACTCCTCCGTGGCGTCGATGATTTCCTCGCGTGAGATGAATTTTGTATTGATGAGCCATCTTTTGAGGTTTGGGAAGAGATAATAGTCCGAGGGATCCAAATCCAGTTACCAATCGACGCCAAAAGTCCGCCCGATTCCGCATCAGCAAGTCCAAACACTCTTTCGAAGTGCTCTCGCGTTCGAGTTTTTGGTCAAAAGTGAGCATTCGCGGCACCCAGCGGCAAGATAAATTTTTCATATGCAGAATATTGCCCAAAATATGGCGTGTGCGCTCAGTACTAATTTTTGTGGTATCTGCACTTTCCGGTCAGGCAATACCATTTCATGCATTTTTTTGACACTGTCCTCTGTAACCGCATCGGAGGGCCTGCCGCTGCGGACTTGATCGGTAGTGGAGTTGCGGCCACCACGAAACTCTCGAAACCAATATTTGACGGTGTAATCTGACGGAGCATTAGCCCCATAATATTTATCCAACTTTTCTTTTGTTTCCTTCGCCGTTTTACCTCTCAAAAAATAATGTTTTATGAGAGAACGAAAATCGTTTTTGTCCATACTCAACATGATGCCAAACACGTCAACAACAATCAGCTGTCAAAACAAAACTAAAGACAGTATCGCACTGAAATTTAGCACGTCCGCCTAAATATGAACGGACTTCAAGGCACCATAACCATTTTTGCAGTAGCAGCGCATTCTGGCGGTTACGGAGGTTACTTTTCACTCCACCAAGTATGTGATGACGTCCCTAAGATGTTTCACCAGAGGATGAGCATTGCTATGCCCAACGGCTTTTCTGTCGAATCAACTGTTCGCAATCTACTCCCAACGTATCCCAGATGGAAGGTATTTCTTTATATTTTATATTTTCTGGTCAATTAACAGGTTTAACTGAAAGTGCTTGCACAAGAAACTTGGAGACGATCGGTTCACTGGCATGGCATAATTGTAGAAGAAGGCATAGCGATTCCTGAATGCTATTTGACGTAATTGATGGGCAGAGAGACAAATGTCACATCACATATGGGCGGCTTATTTGATCGACTTGTCGGACAAGTAAAAATGGTCAGTGGTTACAGGAGAAACCATTTTACGCATTTCTTATAGAACTTGAAACTAGCAACGTCATGTCCCGTTGGGAATATTAAATTGTTCGTGCTTCTACAAAGTCAATAGGCTAAGCCCAGTTCCCGCGTACAGCCGAATAACTATCGCATATCCGACAGACGAGAAGGATGACCTTACCAAAGACAATGAAGGGATCAACAAACTGTTAACCAAATTAATCATATTGCGATCGAAGCAAGGTGCTCCTCCAATGTTTTGGATGTCCGAACGTTCCGAGCAGTTAACATCGACTCGGACCATCATCTTGTAGTAGCCAGGATATGGATGCCTATATCCGTAACAGCCGAAAGCCACCTAACTATTGTGAGGAAGTTTAACGTCGAATGGCCACAACCGCAAGAGACCGCGAGTGTCTTTTCTTATTCAGTTTCCCTTAGACTTTCGAGGAGTCCGATGTCGCCAGCATCGATCGTAGATAACCATTGGCATCGCTACTAAAGTGAAATGCTCGTGATCTTTACGAGCAAAACAAAAGGGAAGTACAAAAGCCCCACAGAGGAGGAGAATGAAGTTCGAAGCTCTTACTAAGAAAATAAAATGAGCATGCCAAATGCTGTAAAGCCCGAACAGAAATCTGCGAGGATGGGGAAGGAAATCTCATTGTTGAACCACAGTCGGTGATGAGAATCTGGAAAGATTATTTTTGCAGACTGTTATGGTGATGACGAACAATATCTCACCGTCAGACTTACTCTCAATTTGTGGATCAAAGTAAATCTACTTTATCCGTCTAAGTTCATATATCTATTGGTTACGGAACACATTCCATAAGAATGCGTATATTCTGTCTATAGTAGCTGTCAGTTAAAAACGGCGCAGCAGCGGATCGACGAGTTCTATGTATCGGGGCCTTAAGAATAGGGTGACTGGCCCCTATCAGTGTTATTTTAATCCAGGAAAGTCCACCATAGATCAAATTTTCACATTAGGGCACATCTTCGAAAAGCTCAGGAGATTCAAATCGGTACCCACCACCTCTTCATCGATTTCAAAGCCGCATATGGCAGCATCTATAAAGACCTAAAGACGTCTAGTCTTGTCATCGCTGCCAAGCTCATTCGACTACGCAGGATGACGATGGAGAATGCACGCTGCTCCGTCAAGGTCGGTGATTACAAAAGTGAGACCTTCAGTGTCAGAAAAGAGCATCCCTCTTGAAAGAATTGGGCGAAATTTACAAGTTAACTCCAGAGGCACCATCTTTTAAAGGTTTGTTCTTCAGACGACACTGACATTATGAGAAGAACACAGTGTGCTGTCAATGGAACATTTGCGACTATTGAAGCAGAAGCGGTAAAGATAGGTTTACCGGTCAGCGAAGGAAAAACAAAGTATTTTCTTTCAACAAAGAGGGACACATGACATCGACACCTTGGACAAAACGTCATGATCAGCGCGGAAATCATGCGAAGAATCACTCTTGTTATCGTAGTTTCCTTTGTACAGGACACGGATCACCTCAGTCCTTCTTGACGCCACAGGTGTTTGGACACCGACGAAAACGGATGAAAATGGTCTCGGGCACTTCGAGAGAAAAGGTCTCCGGGTAATTTTCGGTCCGATTTGCATCAATGGAGAATAGAAGAGACATTTCAACAGCTAACAGTAAGGGCTGTATAGCGACGTCGGCCTCATCGGATAACCCGACTTAGATGGCTAGGTAACATTGAGCGCAGGGAGAACGCAATAGAGGACGACCTCATTTTTAATGGCGCCCACAAGTGCCAGGGGACCACGTCAACTTCGCGTACGCAACTGGAGGTTAATGTGGAGATGGGTATCAAGTAACTGACATTATGGGCTAATGACTAAACTTGCTGTCTTGTAGAAACCGGTTACGATATTTTTACGAGGCAAATTTATTACGCTTTAAATGATGACTGTCTGTTGAGAGTTTTACAGATTTTACTATTGAAATCCGTGCATGATATTTAAAAATAAATTTAGCCATTTTGTATGTATAATTACTCCTATGTTCATATAATTTTAACTTTGATCACTGCAATTTTGCATTGATAAAATCTTTTATTAAATCACAAAGCATTCAAAACAGAACAAACATAAATTGTCACGATTTGAAAGGATTTGGTGGAAAAAGACTGCTTCAAATTCTCGTTGGGTAAGGACCATATAACGCAACATTACATACTCGTATATGGATTGATGTGTGTGTACATATAAGCATATGTATGTTTGTGCCTTTTGAGTATGATCCGCTTATGCAAAAGGGGAATACAAATCTATCCTACAAATTGTCGTCTAATGACCTGAAAAAAAAAATCCGTTTTCGTTTTATACATACTACACACCGCGTATCTGGAGTCGAACATAGACAAAATATTTCCAGCCTAGCGGTAAGGGAATCTCATCCGTATAATCAGAGTTGCCGAATAGAAATTCTTGTTTTTCGCAATTTCGACTTTCGAGTATCTGTGATGTATAAATCTTGTCCCGCGAAGCGCAATGAATTGAACCCTCCACAAGGCCGCAATATAAACCCTTCTTGCTGGCAATGGCATTATTATAATATTTAATGGCCTGTTATTTTCATCCCCCAGTAGAGGAGCTCTATTTACGTACGCACTGGGACAAAAATATGATGCGATTACGACTTTCATTATAATTCGACTTTTCCAAACGCACAAGCACACAAATACCGTACAGCAGCGCAATCATTCGTTTTTGCAGTCATTTTGATGGTGATGTTGCTGGTACTGGTACTGGTGCTGGTGCTGGTTTTGGAGGAATGCAAAAGGAAAAATCAACGAACCGAAAACGAAAGATAAAAAAAGAAGAAAGAAACGAAATCGAGAATATTATTCAAAAAAAAAAAAAAAAAAAAAAACCAACAATATAGCGAATATCCTTGAGAGTATTGAAGCTGAATTCCTGTTCCTACCCAACGCGTCACATTTTAGAACGAGGTGGCTCCCCATCCATACCCACCTCTAGCCAGCTTAAGGGCAACTGTTAAGCACATGGCCTGGTCATATAGCCTATTGGTCTATGGGTTTACTGTAACTAAAGAACCTTTCGACAGTTTCTTTTCCTTTTGTTTGCTGTAAAAGAAAAATCAAATAAAGCAAAACAAGAAAATTCTACAAAAGACCAAATATCCGTTTGCAGGAGTTAAAACCAGTCAACCAATACGGTCGAACGGACCCAGCCAGCATTGCAGCATAGAAGCATGTGAGTTGCAGTGTGACCATACGATTCGCTTAATTTTATTTCATTAAAAATACAATACACCAAAACCTGAGTTTTAGAGTGTGTCTTGGGGATTAATTTTTGTCTACTGTTCGCGTAAATTCTACTATTCGCGTAAATTCTACTATGTATTCACAAAAAATAATAGAATGTGTAATGTTATGTGTTACGCACACAGTACGCACATGCTCGAAAAAACACTACCCTTCAACACAAACGGGACCAACGATTACAGGCAGAATCTTTTGCTCGAAGCGACCAAGGAATTTTTCATTCGCTTTCAAGCGGCTCAAGCCTCAGTGCCGTAAAGGAGGAGCGGGGCGATCAAGGCTTTGTAAGGAATTACCTTGGTTTTACGAGACAGCGCTCTACTACCCAATTGCCTCTTGAGCCCTAAGAAGCAGCGTTTGGCAAGAGTGATTCTGCTTCTGATCTAAGCGCTGGTGATTATTACATTGATACATACTCGTATCTAGATCTACTCGATCGCTGAACTCGCTTCTGCAGAAGGGCCTCCCAAGGTAGGCAGGTGGAGATTGAGCGGTAACTCACACCAAATACACTAATGTTTGTTCAGAAAAAAAAAAAAAAAACAGAAAGCCTCAGACATGGATGGATATATTGTTGGCGATCGTTTAGTTTCGTTAAATACCATATGTCGTTTGTTTTGCCTCTCTTTAGGATACTTCATCTTCCACGTTGGCTGGTGAGACTGAAGAGAATAGCATTGCCTCTAACCAATGCAGTGTCTCTCAATCGTTCGATGTTCAATATCATTTCCTTGAATGACAATAGCTCGTGTGATTGTGATTGCGATTCGGATTCCTCAGTTTCGGCATCACTATCACTGTTATTATTCCCTTGAGCAATTGCATCAATATTTTCATATTCGATGCTCACATGATCGTCGATAGAAACGAATTCATGTGCCATTATATCGACATTCGCTTGGCTTAACAAAGGATCCAATTCATGAAAATTTGAAATTTAGGGCGACTCCTTTTGTACCAAATTCGCATTCATCCGAAAATGTGAATCCAACTTGTCTAAATGCATCGACAACACAATTCGATAGAACAGCATTAACAGCATTAGCCAGCCACTGAATCGCATGCAAAACATTGATCGATTTACATAGTTGCGTCACAGTGTCAACGGAATCCATCCCGCGACACAAACGAGCGAGCACTCTTTTGCTATAGTGCAATTTTATTGTGGCAATGCAGCCTTGGTCTAACGGCTGCAAAACACTGGTGATATTCGTCGGAAAAAAATCAATTTAATGTTCTAGAGTTCCATTTTCGGATGAGAAGTTTACGTTGTCCATAAACAGCAAAATTTTTCTCTATTGATTTTTCATTCGATCATTTTTTTTTCGCAGCCAAATCTCCAATATTTTTCCGGTCATCCATGCCTTTGTGTTTGCATGATATTCAACAGGCAAGATATTAAGACCGATGTTTTTGAAGCACCGTGATTTGGCTGATTTTCCGACAATAAGTTTTTCAAATTGACCATTTGTAAATGCGCACAATAAAACACTTAAACGCGCTTTTGACATTTTACATCATTCACATACATGTCACATTTGTTGTAGCTAGCGATGAGTTCCGGAAGTTTTTTATGCCATTCGGCAACTGTTCCCCTGTCAACGTCTTGCGACTTCCCGCACATTGCACTGAACACCAAACCGTTTCTGAATTTAAACAATTCAAACCAGCCGTTGGACGCCTTGAATGTTGTGTCACCTAATTCTACGACGAAATTTCGTGGCTTTTCCTGTAGCACTAGACGTGAAATCAGCAAATTCTTCGCTCTGGCTGCACGGAACGAATTGTCAACCGCTTCGTTTACATCGTCATGTTGTGTTTTTCGTCTTTTGTTTTTTACGTTCGGATTGTTGGATAAAATCCATTCGTCAGTCAATGATGTTTTGTTGCGTAAAATCTTATAAATTGTCGATTTTCCTGCGTTGAAATGAGACATCAGTTGTTCCGTTGTGAACGTCTTCGATTTATTCAAAACATCAATTTGCTCCTTGAAATTTAATCGGTTTTGCGATTCCTGTTTATTCGACGATATTGTGAACACTGGATAATTGGATTGAATTTCACACGAAATGGTCTTTAAACGCAGAAAGTCATACTCATACTTTGGGAAGACTGTCAAACTGACAAGTCTTGTCTGTCAAATCGCTGTTCGTGTTCGTGTTCGTTTTGTTCTTTGCCCTTCTTGCCATCTCTGTGAGAATTTTTAACAAACAGACCTAAGGATTGTGTAATGTGTAATGCACCCGAAATCACGTAACTCGAGTTAACGGTTAATATGATTCCATTTGTTGAACAATGAAATTCGATTTGACATTAAAAAATTGAAATTGATCTGGGCTCTAATTCGCAGGGATCCTATTGGTCTCTTATTCACTTCATATTTCAACTGAAAAAAAGAGAACGGGACGGAAAAATGTCTTTCTTATTCACGTTTGACAGGTTACTGCTAAATACAGTGTCTATAAAACTCAGGTTTTGGTGTACTCGTACTTTGAAATTTAAGGTAAACATGGGTTACAATTTTTATTCAGAAAAATCCTTAGGGTGACTTTAAATCAAAAATGTCTGAAGTACTTTGTAATGTACTTTTGCCGACAGAAGGTAGCATTACTCAATCTTCAAGTTACAAAATTGGAAAGAGTCAGTATTTATAAGGACAACAGCCCATAAGTTACGAGTAAATCACAATCACCCTTCTACCATCAATAATAACACTAAATTCTACAATATGGTAAAGTTGCTGAAGAGGAATATTTTGACTTGTTTGATATCTTGTTTGATATATGATGAGATTTTGTATTCAGTGATTTCCCTCATGAATTATCTTTTCTGAATAAATGAAGAATTGATTTCGCAGAAATAGAAAACTGACTGCATTTATGTAGTTGAGCTGCAAATTATTGTAAATTGTTCTTGTTCGAACCGGTGCAGAGTTTACATCAAATGCATCAAATGCGACCGGTGTTCAATTACTACCATTACTTCGATAGCGACACTAAAAAGCGTTTAAAAGAATTTATATCTGTGAACAAGTAGTAAATCGAGAAAAAACTGGGTAGCACAACCGCATGCAGCTATAATCAGGTGAGGGAGTTTTAAAAGATTCTTTGCTTCTGAAACAAGAAAAGGTCTGAAGAAATTCACTCGAAACGTGTAGTTGCAACATGCCTTTCTTGTTTTTTTGTTTTTTTATATGTAATCAGCACGCGCTCAAGGGGCTTTTGTACCCTTAAAATGTTCGTACACAGCGCGGGCGAAGGAAGTTTAGGGAGGAAGAAAAGACAGGTACCAATGTACATTGTTCTTAAATGTTTATAAGTTATAACGACCAGGAAACACAGAAATCGGCAGGTCATTCCATAAGCGAGTTGTACGGCTTAAGAACGAATCACGATATTTTAGAGTACGTCCGAAAATGGGTTTGAGGGCTTGACGATGAGCATTCGTAGCGAGACGGGTGTTACGGTTGAAAGTTTGAATGGGCGGAATGCTACTGGCGATTTCAATGGAGCAATAGTGGTGGAAATAGCGATAAAACAAAGTGAGACAGGAGACATTACGTCGGTGTTCGAGTGTGTCAATTGATTGACTGATATTAGTATCACCAATGAGTATTATCGCACGGTTTTGAATCCTATCTAGCAGGTGTTGGCATTGTACTCCAGTTTTAGACGGATGAATATATACGAGTATATCGTGGCCAGATCAGAGGGGGTAAAATATTTCTTGCATCGCTTGAGGAAACCTAGACATTTCGCAGCATTGTTGGCGACATCGAATATGTGGTCATTCCAACGTAAATTGTCACTGACACACATACCGAGAATGGAAAGTTTATCGGTTTCGACGATGCAAGTGCCATTCATGGATAACGGCTGGGTGTTCAAATTTCGCTTTAATGACAGCAGACAGCATTGAGTTTTGGAAGCACTAAATTTCACTCGGTTGATAGTTCCCCAATTGGTTATGCTATTAATGTCGGAATTTAATGAGATTAACATACGCTGCCGTTCCCGTTCTACAGTCGAAGAGCAGTGACGTGAGTCCGGGAAGGAATATGAAAAGCAGAGAGTGCTGTCATCAGCAAAGGAATATATTCGATTAGAAGTAGCAGAAAAGAGATCATTAATGAAAAATAAAAAGAGTGTCGGAGACAGAACGGAGCCCTGGGGCACACCAACATTTATTTTGTGAATATCAGACTTGAAACCGTCCAAGACTTGAACGTTCCGAAAGGTAATTTCTAATCCATTGAAGAAGAGACTCATCGATCCCAAAAGCACGCATTTTCAACAAAAGAGCCTGATGCCAAACTCTGTCAAATACCTTAGAAATATCAAGTGCAACTATCTTACTTTCGCCAGATTGATGTACGCTTTGGTTCCACTTTTCGGTAAGACATTCCATCAAATCACCAGTGGACCTGTTGCTACGAAAACCGTACTGCCGGTCATTAAGAAGTTTTCCTGTTTCGAGATATTTCATGAGTTGACAGTTTATCAGCGTTCCATGCCCTTGGAAAGAAGGGATGTAAGTGCAATGGGCCTGTAGGAGGAGAGAGAGGAGATTCGCCTTTTTTAGGGACAGACTGGACAAATGCTGTTTTCCATCTGCTCGGAAAGAGTCCTAAAGAGTAGGATTGATGAAAAAGCTTACGCAGTGGTTTTGCCAGCGAGGAAGAACACCTCTTCAGAAGAAGGGCAGTTATACCAACTGGACCAGCGGACTTATGTATATTAAGATCTTTTAGTACTCTTGCTACTACACGAGTGCGAAAGTGGATTCGTCCCATTGAAGATTCGACGCACTCAAGTGTAGGCGGGGCCAAAACACAATCTGGGAGTGTTGAGCTAGCCGCAAAATGTGCAGCAAGCAGATTGGCCTTGTCCAAAGAGCTGACAGCTGGAATGTCATTGTAAATGAGCGTTGGGATGGAGCATGAGGCAGAATTTTTAATGTTTAAATCTTGGTAGTGCTAGTTAAGGTGAAAACGGTCATGAATTAGTGTGTGCTGACTGATAATTAGAAGAAGAAGATGAGGAAAAATTCATCTCAATCTACTTCCTTCTGGTGTAGTCCGATTAATTTAAGCTATTAGAAAAAAAAGAATCTTATATGTATTGCAAAAGATTAAAAAAAAAAGATTCAAATGATCGTGGGTAGAGATGTACGTACACATAAGAACAGTTGCAGTAAAGAAGGAGGATCTCAAAGAATTATGGGTACACTTCAAAGGGTGAGACTGTCATTCGAAGGGAGAATATTTAAGAAACACACCATAATGCCTTCAATGTTGGCTTTTTTCGGTCGGAACAGAGCACTCAGCCACAGAACTAGTCCATTGTATTCCTTGTATGTTTCTGTTGTTGACATTTCCTTGTATATTTCTCTTGCTGAAGTTTCTCGAACTTAACAAGCTCATCGGCGATTTCACACCTTTGTGGCCAGAGACCCAGACAAAACTCAGTGAATTCGGCCTTCCAACTGCGTTCAATGAGGTCTTGCATTCTAGAACTATAGTTCGTATATTTTATTTAATTTTTTTTTATTTATTAAGAAAGTTATTGCTTACAATAAGAAGCCTAGGCATACTAATATTGTAGATGTACAAGTATTAAGCACTATTGAAGTATTACAGGAGATATACATAATTAATATTATCTACAAAGCTTTGTTTTAAGGTAAAAACATTTCAAAATAACCGCTTACACTCGTATATCAATTTGGGTTTCGAATACCCAGAAAACTATGAATGTCTTTGGTTTTCCTAATATTAATTGGCAAAATTAATTAACACAGCCGAATGGAGTAGAAAAAAACTGACGTTCGGAAATCAGACAAGCATAACTTGTATGCATGAGGATATGTGATCTAATTGACTGAGCGAAGCTTAGTTTGCTATATACTCGTAAATAGTCAGATTTTTTTTTGAATAGTGTTTTATTCGATAACTGAGTTATCGAAAGTGCAACCGTTGATTTTTTTCGTATAGAAGAAGACAAGATGATATACATATAACGTTTAGGTTTCTTCTAGAGTCATAACCCGAATAGCAGGATATAAGGACTGAAACGAATAAAATTTGGAAACTTCAAAGTAAAACAAAAAATATTTTCATAATTCATGTAAATTTTATTTATTTGCTTTAAAACTCTATTTTTATTAAATTCATTCACAATCACAAAAAATAAAAAAAAATTATTTGGGTTCCCATTCTTTTCTCAACTTCTTTTGAATGTCCTTCATAAGGTTGGTGGCAATTACATCCTTGATCTTTTTGGACGCTCTTTTCCATTTAGCACTAAAATCTTTTACGTCCTTTGCACACTGCTCACTTTTCTTCAATTTAGGTTTGGCCAAAATAATGTTGAACCCTCGTGTTTGTTTAAAAAAGGAATCAACCGTTTTTGTAGGCACTCGTTAATTTACACTTCTCCGTTAATTGTTCCCGTTGTAATAAACGATGAGCTTCTGCGTCCACATTGGCAAATAAATGGCCTGCCAAACGAGGTATTTTGACCCGAATTTTTCCATCCCAATCGATTTTGTTGATTGCGGAAGAATCTCAGCTTCAAACAAGTTGTAAAACTGCGCACCTGGAAGAGTAGTAAAGTTGGCTTTGACATAAGTTTCGTCATCCAAAACCAAGCACGCTTTCTTGTTGCCGATCAATTCGTATAGCTTTCGGGATCGTGTTTTTATGACTTTTTTTTTGCTTTTCAGTAACTTTTGGTATTTTTTGTTTTTTCCCCGTTTTTAGAGCGTTACGTTTTTTAGATCTTTGTACCATTGTTTGGTTGGTATTACATTTCCGAGCAACATCTCTGGATGACATAGTCCGGTTTTTTACGAAGGTACCCACTATTTTCCTGTCCAAATTTGTATCATGTGCTCCACTTTTAGCTCCACTTTTCTGTTTTTCTGTTTTCGCTTAACTCTCAACGTATCCAAATATCGTTTAATAACAGAATCCACTGTACTGCGTGCTATGTTTAAATTTTTTGCGATGAAATGGTTTGGACGCGAAGTACTTTCGAGCCATTTGTCGATGATCTTTTTATGACGTTCCTCTTGACTCATATTTTATAAATATTTTAAGCCGCACCGAACTAAAATCAATAATAAACTGAAACTAGAGAATAGCGGCATTTAAATATCAAGTCCAAGTTTTTTACAGCGTCGGCATGTTCCGTCAGGTTTCTGATAGTTTTTGGAGGGAGATGAGATATATTCAACTTAGTTTTGGATATCACAATAGCCGTAGACTTCATGGTATTTGTTATTGTTAGACGACCAATCTGAGATGCGCTGAAGATCTTCCCTGAAAAAGTATTGGCCCAAGAATCGAGCCAATTAATGGCAAGTAACACGAAGACCGCTCACCAACTGCCTCCTTTCTAGGTAGGAAGAAATTGAATTTCTTACCCTCCGAGACACAGAGGTTTTAAGCAAAGCCTTACACTGCCCTGTTTTGACTCATGTAGAAAGTTACATCTTTCAAATTTATACGTGTATGGTAAAAAATGTAGTATCGTTGAACTCGTAATAATGAGTACCTCCTTTAATTGTTTTGATGTAAATGTTGCCCTTAATTTAATGTGTCAAAAGTGAACTAATTTTTTTTAACTTAAAATTTTGATTTTGTCATAATTTTTTTTCGGAAAAATATGTAATTAACCCACATCTTTTGCACCTTTGAAACGTGTATATAATATTTACAAATAAAAAAAAAATCCGGTCATTTCATCTTTCATTTCATGAGCCACGTTTGAATAAAACCATATTTCTGAGACACAAATTATATTAACCTTGCGGATGATAAACAGGTATATGTCTAAATTCGACGATTTTAGAGTATAAGCTTTGAGCATTTAATTGTCAGATATGAAGACCTTCATGCTGTGTATGAATTATACTTTTCAGATTCCCGTTACCTGCCTCAACTGTTTGTTCTCTAGAACCCCAAACACTATCTATAATCATGTCAGATACGAGTAGAGATATTAAAAAAAGGAAAAACAAAGGCACTACTCAAATAAATAATGACTATAAAGTGAAGGAACAAACTTACCATGACCATTAGATTTGAGTTTAAAAAAAAGAAAAAGGTAAATTAAATGTAACATATTTTAAATAGAAAAAAAAATACATAACTAGAAAATTAAAAACAAGTAAGAAAATATTGTACTTATCAGAAAACTACGACGGCAACTCTATTATCTCGTTTCGGATTACTTTGTTATCGTTTTTTTGTTCTTCGGTGATAGCTTTTAGATTTTCAAGATTATTATTATTATTATTATTATTACAAAGCTTCTTCCATCTTTCTTTAAGTTTGACGTTGACCAGCCTCAATGCTTTTTCTTCTTTTTGATCTGCACAGCTATTCGTAGAGCAGCGAAATTTCATCAAGCTCTGGTTGATGTAACAGCTGTCGACTAAATCGATATTCAAATCACAGAGCACAGATCTTCTTGTTCATGTTGTCTGTATAGAGCTGCAGCACGTAATACAGAGTCTCTTTCACCGTGATTAGGAAATTACAAAATTGAATCGGTCATGGTGAAAAGGTGTCAACTCCACTTTCACGATAAACAAAAACTTAACTTACTCGTAATCCTATCTATTTTTAAATTTTTTTTTTACTTATATTATTCTTTTAATGAGCATAGAAACTTATTGCAAATTATCACGATTTTGAAAATTTCATATGGCAACTATCGTATGAAATAATAGCCTTATTTTACTATCACCCATGATCCATATAGATCAATGGTTGCTAAAGTGGTCACTACCGCGTCCTTGGGTGTGCTGAAGGCATCTAGGAGGACGGTGAGGTCCTCAGAAAAAATAGGGGGGTGGCGTTGAAGCTGTCGAGGGGGGTACCGCCCTTATATAAACAGCCTACCACTATTGGGTCTACAAGTAAGTTTCCAGCGTTTGTCAGAGATGGCGCCACCAGTGGATCCCGGGCAGAAATGTCAGACCCCATGTGTTTTATTTGTAGGCTTTGTATCTGTCAACAACTTTGCAGCATTATATTTGAGCAGTTCTATCGGTGTCGTACATTTTATCGAGCAAAATCATGGCAAGTTTCCAGTCAAATAAACGTCATTTGCGGGAAGCGCTGTTTTTATTCTTTAATATGAAGAAAAGTGCGGCTGAGGCCTATCGTTTGCTTCCGGAAACTTATGGGGCAGAATGTATTGGTGAATCGACGTGCCGCGAGTGGTTCAAACGGTTCAAAAGTGGTGATTTTGGAGTTGAAGACAAAGATCGCCCCGGAAAGCCGAAAAGTTTTGAAGACGAGGAATTGTACGCTTTACTGGATGAGGATCCGTGTCAGATTCAAGAAGAACTTGCTGCATCATTGGGCGTCACGCAACAAACCGTTTCCCTGCGCCTAGAAGCACTGGGATTCATTCAAAAGGTTGGAAACTGGGTGCCATACGAATTGAAGCCAAGAGACGAAGTGTTACTGCAGCGGTATAAAAATAAATCATTTTTGCATCGTATTGTCACTGGTGATGAGAAATGGATTTATTATGATAATCCTAAACGCAGAAAATCGTATACAAAGCCCGGCGAACCCGCCCAATCGACGCCGAAACGAAATATTCACGTGAATGCATATGGCGGGATCAAAAGGGTGTCGTATACTACGAACTGCTTCCGAGTGGTGAAACCATCAAAGGACCATTATATCGAACCCAACTAATTCGTTTGAAACGGGCATTAAAAGAAAAACGGCCAGAATATGAGACCAGGCATGAGTCCGTCATTTTCCATCACGACAACGCTCGGTCACATGTTGCGGTTTCGGTGAAAAACTATTTGGAAAATAGTGGATGGGAAATTCTGCCTCACCCGCCTTACAGTCCAGACTTGGCACCATCTGACTACCACTTGTTTCTTTCGATGCAGAACGCTCTTACGGGAATACGCTTCAGCTCAGTAGAGGAAATCAAAAATTGGCTCGATACGTTCTTGGGCTCGAAAGACGAGAAATTTTTTTGGTCCGGAATTCATAAATTGCCAGAAAGATGGGGGAAAGTTGTAGCTTCCGATGGACGATACTTTGAATAAAGCATTGTAACTATGTTTTCATAATAAAACTTCAAATTTTGGAAAAAAAAACGCTGGAAACTTACTTGTAGACCCAATATATATCAAATATTTTTGCATTCTCCTCCAAGCAACATGATGACGGGCTGCGGGCTTCCCATAAAATTTCTTTTTTGATTGCTAAAATGAGGAAACCACACCGAATCGGTGAAGAATTAATTCTACCTGCTGTGAAGGAAGTAATAGACACCGTGCTTCATAACATAAATCAAGAATTGAAATTATCAAAAAAATTCCTTTGAGCAATAATACGGTTCAAAGAAGAATTTATGAAATGGCCGAAAATGTTGAAAAAACATTGTGCAATCATTTGAAGACATGTAAATTTTCGACGAATCTACTCTTCCAAATAATGAAGCATTACTCTTAGCATTTGTACGATTCATTAAAGAAGAACAAATTTGTGAAGAACTTTTATTTGCTAAAACATTTGATTTGATTTGATTTGATTTGAGGCCCGGGTCAACCCCGAACAGATTTATTAATGCTTATTGCAAGCTTATTCTTAGAACTAACAATTTTCACTTAAAACTAAAGATGAAAACTAAAGGGTGGGACCGTTAAAAAAAAGTTAGGATGTGAGGCATAGGTGGAAATAAGAGTGTTTTTAAGAGAGAGTTTGGTGAGATGGTAGTCGAAGAGAGGCAGAATATCGTTAACTTCACGAAGCATTCTAGACATTGGCTCCAAGTGTCCGTAGTTCGTTCGTGGCACAGAACTAAGATTGCGAGGGTTGGTATTAAAAGAAATAAGTCGAAGTAAAGAAGGACAATCGATATTACCAACTAAAATTTGATGAATAAGGAGAATGTCGGCAACATTTCGACGTATAGAAAGGGGTTGTAAATTTATAAGTTTCAGCCGGTCAGTATAAGGTGGTAAGTTTTGGTTATCATCCCAGGGAAGACCACGTAAAGCAAATCGTAAAAACCTGCGCTGAACAGCTTCTATCCGGATGATGTGTGTTCTGTAGTAGGGTGACCAAACTTGGCTTGCATATTCAAGAAGAGGCCTAACAAAGGTTATGTAAAGAGATTTGGTAACATAAGGATTGGAAAACTCCTTAGACCAGCGCTTGATGAAGCCAAGGGCAGAGTTAGCTTTCATTATTATATTATCAATGTGAGAACGGAAATTGAGTTCCTTATCACCGATAACACCTAAATCACGCAACTCATTCACTAAGGGAACAGGCAGATTAAAGATTAGATAGCAGCGGGGTGAAGTAGGGGGCCGCTTGCGGGAATACGTTGTAGCCTGACACTTATTGACGTTAAGGTCAAGAAAATTCTTCTGACACCAAGTACAAAATCTGTCAAGATCTTCCTGCAGTGGTAGGCTGTCTGAGGAAGAAGATATATATCTAAAGATTTTCATATCGTCTGCGTAAACGGGCACAAAGGGAGAATCCGTATTTGAGGCCACTGATAGATTTTTTAAAGAAAAAGATATTGCTTTACTGAATATGGTATTTTGTCTGCGGCTGCTGATGGTGCTCCAGCAATGACAGGACGGTACAAGGTCTTCATTGCTTTTTTGAAACGGGCCGTACCAGAAATACTCGCCGTACATTGCGTCATACGTCGTTAACATTTAGTCGGAAAAAATCTGAGTGAACCTCTGCAATTTGAACCTTTCAATTTGTCAACAAAATAAGGAGCAACTCCTTAAACCACCGATTGTTTAGCCAATTGTATGACGAAAATGACGAAGATTACAATCGTTTGCTGCTGCATAAGGTGGTTCGCTGGCTCTCCAAATGTACCTGTTTGACACGGTTTTTTAATCTGTTCGATACTGTTCTAGAATTTCTAGAAACTAGAGACAACGAACAGCTAAACAACTTAATTAAATTAAAACATGATATTGCTTATATGACGGACATATTTAAAATATTTAACGATGTCAATCACCACCTGCAAGGTGAGCACTTGAACCTAATAAAAACAAAAAACGTTATTGCTGCTTTTGTGGAAAAGCTGAATCCAAAACTTAGCAGTAGTATCTGCCAAAAAGGATGAGTTGCTAAGGTACTGCGAACACTTAGAAATGCTCCATGAGGATCTAAGAAAGCGATTCCAACATATTCTCAATATGAGTATACCGGACTGACTGCTGGACCCTTTCGCAAATAACTCGGATGTATCGTCCCATTTAGAAGAAGAGCTCATTGAGCTAACAACAAATGAGAAGCTAAAGATAAAGTTTAAATGCGGATACCAGCAGTTCTGGTTCCAGAAACAAATACCAGCCCTGTACCCCAGTTTGGAAAATTTTTCAAAAATTTATTATTGCATTTCTATCTTCATACTTAGCTGAGCGCGGTTTCGGTGCAGTAGTTACCTTACTTGAAAAGAAAAGGAATAAACTGCAAATAACGGAGCGAGGTGACTTACGACTTTATTTAACTAGATTTGAACCAGACATTCAGAAACTTACAAATATTCACCAGGCACATCCGTCTAAATCGATTTTAAGAAAAGCGAAATTTACACGCACAGTGCGTGTAAAGTTGGACGCCAGAAGAAACCAAAGCTTTTCTGGATGTATACAGCAACAGACAGTTTGAGTTTCAAGAATTCGTAATGACGAATGTACTTGAAGATCTCCTTTCGCAGAGAGTTCTGGTATTTAGACTTTCATTTCATTGTATTGGTTTACTAGAATTTATGTATGTTTTTACAGAGTCAGCCAACGACAGTAGAAATGCTCCAAATAAAGCTGAAGAGCTTATTAAGTGCATTTAAAGCGACCTCGGACAGCAATCAGAGAATGGGAGAGTCGGCCAGCAAAGCTCCCTTTGAGGAGCAAATGGAAGAAATATTTGGCACCCGACCTGAGATCATAGATGCGTTGCCAATGTCAGTGCCCGCCAAAGACGTCAATTTTTTAGAATCAGAGAACAGTTTTTCTGATAAGTATACATATTATCAAACATTGATAACATGTTTAACCTTCATCCTATTTCGTAGCTCTATTACCTTGATCAAAAAGTTCGCGCACCACACCACCGTGTGGCGCTCCCATTGTTCCGATTTCGGTTCTGTTTTTTTTTTTGTTAAGTTGGTAAATCTGTTGTTGACATTCCCTCTACATCTTAGCGTCATAGCTTGATATTTGCAAAAGTTACGTGGCCAAGAGTACATCTATCTCTGTGTGTGCTGGCGATTTTTTACAATTTTAGAAATGGATTTAAATTTGCAACAACCAACTTGTACTGAATTTTGCGTAAAAAACGGATTTAATGGTGCGCAAACGTTGGAAATGTTGGAAAAGTGTTTCGGCAACGAATACTTTAACTTTATTTTATTTTATTGTGGCATAATGCTTACAATATTTATAGTTATAATGCTCGTATTACAGAGATTTGGTTGACGCACCTTACTACTAAAATATTATTACAAATGTTTAAAATAATATCACAGAATTTTATAAATTTGAAGGAAAAGGCACTAAAATAAGTTCTATGCCCGATATCGTTGGAGGGAAAAGGGAAGTGGTTGTATAACTGGGTTTGAAAGTACAAACTTTAAGTACTATTTAATTAATAGTAATAAATAAATAATAAATAAATAAACAGAGCAAGCAACAAGAGAAAAAATAATAAATGAATAAATAAACAAGTAAATAAATAAATAAATAAATAAATAAATAAGAAAATAAGAAAATAAATAAACACAAAAATAAATATATGATTATTTGAACTAAACTAAGAACAGAAAAAGTGTTGCATTCACTATGATGCTAAGTTTAAGATTAAGTCATTGTCAGAAGATAAACAGGATATATTATATTGGTGCAAAAGCTTTTCAATTCTATTTTCTACCATTTCTATATAAGCTAGTTCATGTACCTCTTTTGTAGAGAAAAACCAAGGCAGATTTAGGATCATTTTCAATAATTTGTTTTGGGTTGTCTGAAGTTTACACAAGTGACTTTTTGCGCACCTACCCCAGACTGGAGATCGGTAGAATATAATGGCTTGAAAGATAGCCTTAAAAATCAGTAATTTATTTGGGTCATTCAATTTCGAATTTCTGCAGATGAAAGGGGAAAGAATTCTTATGGTTGTGTTGACTTTTTTGATTACTTCTTGCACGGTCAATTACCAGTGCCACGAGCGGTTCAAAAGTTGTCGTGAGTCAATCGGAGATGATGAACGGAGTGGGAGACCATCGACATCGAAAACCGACGAAAACATTGATGAAGTAAAAGAAATGTTCGTCAATAACCGCAAGCTAACCATCAGAGAGATAGCGGAGGACTTGAACATTGCCTATGGAACCGTCCAAGACATTTTGGTTAATGATTTGGGTTTCCGTCGTGTAGCAGCAAAGTTGGTGCCAAAAGACCTCAATTTCATGCAAAAACGAGACCATGTTGACGTCGCAAAAGAGATGATTTGCGAGGCTGAATCCTATCCCACATTCATCAAAAGGATCATTACTGGAGACGAGACGTGGGTTTATGAGTACGACACGCCATCCAGACATCAGGCAAGTGAATGCCGTTCACCAAATGAGCCGAAGCCAAAAAAACCACGTCGTTTTCAGTCAAAAAAGAATGCAATGCTCATGGTTTTCATGGATGACAATGGAGTAGTGCATCATGAATTTTTGCCAGAAGGCCAGACAGTGAACAAAGAGTATTACGAGTATTTGGGCGTTATGAGACGTTTGCGTGAAGCAATTCGGTGAAAGAGACCAGAATTGTGGGCAGAAAACTCCTGGATTTTGCACCATGATAACGCACCGTCGCACAGTGCCATCATTATTCGTTATTTTTTAATGAAAAATGCAACAAATACCATCCAACAGCCACCGAATTCACCTGATTTGTGAAAAACCACTACGGGGAACGCGTTTCAGTAGCCGAGAGTAAGTAATAGAAACATCGCAGGAAGCATTGATGGACATACCGACAACCGAATATAAAAAATGTTTCGAGGATTGGATCAAGCGCTGGCATAAGTGTGTTGTAGTCGATTTGGATTATTTTGAAGAGGACAATGTATGTAGATTTAGATTGTATTTTTAATTTTCTGAATAAATTTTTTGATCAAGTTGGTATTTTGCGTTTTTAAGTGCATGAAAATCCTAGCCCTAGTGATAACCATATATGTACCTTTGATTTTGTGTGTCACAGACTTAATTTTTGTCTGAAGATCAATTTCAGACATTCGTTTTTTACAATTCATTGGTTGATGTACATGGATGAGTCCTTACAAAAAAATTTCCTCTTCGTCTTTGGATGAAAATGTATTAATTTTTTCAAGCATTACCTCTTTTATAAGTGCAGATGCAGTCGAAAAACAATTGCGGAAGCACCTAAGAAGAATAATGGTCACTTTAGAGAAGCACAAAATACGAGGGTTGTCCGATAAATTTTTAATGTGGCAGCATTAATTCTTATTTGCTTCAATAAACTTTACTCTTTTAATGTCCGACACTAGCTGTGTTAGATAGATATTTATTAAATATATATAGCACAGCTTGAACAGAGATATGATATTTATATCTTACTACTGGAAAATGGTATTTAATAATAAATTTGTGATTGTCGAAAACAAAAGTTTGTTGATTTGAAGGAAAACAATTAACAAAAACCTTCATATAAAAAGAGATTACAACTTAAGTAGTTCATATTAGTTTAGGACTTATTGGGTAATGTCACAGAGAGAAAATTGAAAAGGAAATATAAATTAACATTAATAGCAACATATCTGCAAATTAGAACATATGCATATGTATAAAAATAAATGAACAATTAAATAAATAAATAAATAAATAAGTAATTAAATAAATAAATAAATAAATAATAGATAAATAGTTATGCAAGCATGTATTTGAAAAACAAGTAACGAAAATAACAAATTGACAATACAGTTTCATATCGATAATGACTTAATTAAAGGGTTTTCGGAAGAAAGACATTTTTGAAAGAATTTCAACTTTTCTTGCAACAGGAAGCACTCTGGTTCGAGAGTTGAAAAAAACCATGGAAGATTTAGCATCATTTTCAGAACTGTGCAATTTGTAGTTTCTTTATATGCATCTGAGCACAATTACCCCACACAGGTGACGCATATAAAATCATAGCTTGAAATACCACTTTAAATATGATAATTTTGTTTTCGTTACTAAGTAACGATTTCCGATTTATCAGAGGGTATAACATTTTGGTGGCAATGTTTATTTTATTATTTATGTTAGCAGTATGGATTTTAAACGTTAATATTTTATCTAAGCTAACTCCAAGATACTTAACTGTATCGACCCAATTGATTTCTGTATTATCAAGCACTAAATTTTTGCTAGGTAAAAAACAATTCTTTCTTTTTCTCGTAAAAAAAATAGATTGAGTTTTGTCAGCATTAATTTTGACTTTCCAGTGCTTGTAGTACTCAAATATAATACCTAGTGCTCTTTGCAGATTTATCTCTATGACCCCTCCTAACACTAGCTGTGTTCTTTTTGCACGTATGTTACTCATCTTCGCTTAAGAGTTCATCATAAAAACTTGGTAGCACCGAATTATCTATGACGTTGGTGAGGGAATTTATTTTGTTTTGAAAAAAAAATTGTTGGTAAAAGTTTGACATTTCTGAAAATTCATAGCAAAAAAGAAAAAAGGATTTGGAAGCACTATTTTATATCGGCTAAGCACAATAGATAGCGAATTTAAATTGACTTAGCGTGCATCGGTATGTTATTGTTGTAATTTACACGCAAATTATTTTTTTAGCCGAAGGCGGATGTGTAAAAAACACGGCTACTGTTGACGACATTTTCGATATGAACAAACCAGGTTCTCTTCAGCACTTCTAGTTTTAAGTCAAAGTTATCGCGAAATTTATTTATTTCCTTCGTGCATGTTGCGATTAATGTTGAACTTAGTTTGTTTAGTCGATCATCTAGACCTTTTATGGTGAGGACCGTGGAAGCAGTTGATGATGGAGAGTTAGATAGGTAGATAGATACATTTTATTTCTTATGATTTCAGGATACAAGAGATTCATATTTATGACTTGTGTGACATTCTGTATTTTGGTATACAAATTTAATAAAAATAGAAGTGACAATTGGTTTAAGCAATAAAAATTAAGTTGCAGGTGGGGTGACTCTATAAGAAACACTAAAAATAAACCAAAATAAACCAAAATTAAACCAAAATATCAGAAATAATCGATTCTAAACCAACCAAGCAAAAGAACTAATTTTTAACTAGTTTTATAAACGTTCTAGGTATTGCTATTGCTATGATGGACTGCGGGAGTTCATTAAACAACCAGTAAGACAAAACAGAAAAAAAATTACGATATGCAGTAGTACGGAAATTGGGTACAGACAACATGTTTGAAAAGTTTACACGTAAATTAAAATTAGAAATAAGACGGAAATTTTGATTACCAGACTTCATGAAGAACGTTTTCAAACCTTTAAAACAATACACATGGCGAAAGGGAAGAATCTTCAGGTCACGGAACAAAGGATAGCTAGGATGTCTATGAGGTTTTCGACAAATTATTCTTAAAATATGTTTCTGCAAAATCAGCAGTGGATGTATCTTATTTTAGTACAGGCCTCCCGAACAAGCAATTCCATATTGTAGCTTAAATTGGAAAATGCCGTAATAGATTATTTTTAAAAGCTTGCTATAACGTATATTACGCCAATAATAAAAATGTCTAAGTGTTCATCGGAAATATTTTCTTAATGTATCTGCATGATTCGAAAAACCCATTCTAGAATCAAAGGTGAGCCCCAAGTACTTGAAATTTGTTACTGTTTCAATTAAAAAACATTTGTCACTGTAGTTTAGATTACTATAGAAAGTGGGAGAGGGAGGACCAGACTTACAATTGCAATTAAACAATTTGTATCTTTGACACTCAGGTGCGTGGAAGTACACGTTTGGTTCAGATTTGTGCGAGGAAGATAAGTGGAAGAACATTATTTTAGCTTTGGAGGTTATAACTAGGCTGTGTTTAGAAAACCAGTGTCTCAATAGATTCAGATCGCAATTTATATCAGAGACTAGATCCAAAGGACTGTTCGATCCATAAGAGAAACCTGTATCATCCGCAAACGCAGTAGGTGATCCTTTGAAAATAATAGTAAATAGTGAATTAATATAGACTAAAGACAGAATTGGACTCAAAACAGATCCTTGTGGTACACTCAGATTAAAGTAGCTGAATTCGCTCCTTATTTCATCTAACTTCACTCTTTACGACCAGTTGCCAAGATACGGCCTGAACCAATTGAGGATGAAACCACGGAAACCTGATTTTTCCAGTTTTTAGTTTTTTTAGTTTTAAATGCATTTTATTATCTTAATCATTAACCCTTACATACTAACAAAAAATGCTTAAATGCTAGCTTAAAATTACTTAACAATCTTATATTAACTTATTGGCCCCACGCAGGCACTCTAAGCTACTCTAAACTCTTATATCTATGTCTTTCAACTATATTTACATTTTACTTAGGAATAATTATTTTCTATACTTAAGGCTAAGAAAAAAATTGTTAACAAAAACTTAGCATATGGACTTAATTTTTTATAAAACTTAATATCTAACTTAAAATAAACCTTAGTCTACCTAACCTACATACACATTACACACACACAGATATTATACATAATTATATACATATATTAGTATACGAGAGCGGGTCAATAAGTCCATGACTTTTTGAATTTCTGACCTCTTTACTGAAACAGCAATACTGCTCCTGTCAACAGGCATCTGTCAGTTGACTCCTGTCAAAATTTAAACTTCTTGCGAAAAAAAACCATTACCGAGACCAAGGCTAAGCTTGATAAATACTATGGGGACTCTGCACCATCGATTTCAATGGTAAAAAAGTGGTTTACTGAATTTCGTTGTGGCCGTACAAGCACTGAAGATGCCGAACGTCCTGGACGCCCAGTTGAGGTCTCTACACCCGAAACAATCGAAAAAATTCACGATATGGTGTTGGCCGACCGAAAATTGAAAGTGCGAGAGATTGTGGAAGCCGTAGGGATCTCGCATGGCTCAGTGGTTTCAATTTTGAATGATCACTTGGGCATGAGAAAGCTTTCCGCAAGATGGGTGCCGCGTTTGCTCACAGTCGACCACAAACGCAATCGTGTAACAACTTCACAGGAAGGTTTGGCGTTGTTTAATCGAAATATGGAGGAGTTTTTGCGCCGTTTTGTAACCGTGGACGAAACATGGATCCATCACAATACACCAGAGAACAAACAACAGTCAAAACAGTGGGTTTCTAAGGGTGAATCGGCGCCAAAGAAGGCCAAGGTGGGTTTGTCAGCCAATAAAGTTATGGCGACTGTTTTTTGGGATGCACGCGGGATAATCCACATTGACTACCTTCAAAAGGGAAGAACAATGCCAACTTATTGGACCGATTCAATGACGATTTGAAAAAAAAACGACCTCATTTGGCCAAGAAAAAAGTTCTTTTCCACCAAGACAATGCAAGGGTGCACACATGTGCAGTTGCCATGGCAAAAATCCATGAATTGGGCTATGAATTGCTCCCTCATCCACCCTATTCTCCAGATTTGGCTCCGAGCGACTACTTCTTGTTCCCAAACCTGAAGAAATGGCTTGGTGGAAAAAGATTTGACTCCAATGATGAAGTCATCTCGCAAACAAAGGCCTATTTTGAGGACCTCGACAAATCATTTTTTTTGGAAGGGATAAAAAAATTGGAGAAGCGTTGGACAAAGTGTATAGAGCTCAAGGGAGACTACGTTGAAAAATAAAATTATTTTTTTATCAAAAAATCTGTGTTTTAATCCAAAAGTCACGGACTTATTGATCCGCCCTCGTATACCAAGGTATATACTAATATATGTATATATTTCTTAAATGCTAACCTAAACCTATGTAAGCTGGCCATTGCTATTCACAGAGCAAATAGATTGGTCAGCTCTGCCTCATTAGTGAGGCTGGTCCGTAATTGACGGAAACGACGACGAAACATCTTCTCCATCATTCAACCACCAGAAATGCTGGTGCTGCCGAACGACATCCCTCTTATCGCGATTCCCCACCGCCCTACTGAGCCTGAGACGATCCACACTGCCGTATGCGACGTCTCTGACGTAGTTGAGTCGCCTGTCCCCAGCTTTCCGAGCGACATGGAAGATTAACGGGACCGCTGATCTATCCTGGATCAACCCTATCTGATCTAGGTAGAGGAATGCTTCCGGTGGAACGAAGCCGTCAGAGCGCACACTCTCGTGGTAAAGGTAGTTGGGGTAGTAAGCCCCAGATATCAGGTTATTCGTCGAGGCCATTGCTCTTGCAATGTGCCTTCGAGTCAGCTTAATTACGAAGTTGTCCACTCGTATTAGGTTCGCCCTGTTGTAAAGGACCTCATTACGATAGAATTTTTTGTACTCCGACTCTGGTGTTCTGTACAAGCGAAGGCAAGCCCTCTCAAACGCCCGAATCTTTTCCATTAAGCTTGCTCGTACATTGAACCACACGGGGCACCCGAATACCAGCATGGGCCTGATAAGGGCCATGTAGCAGATTACCTTTACCCTCTCATCGAGTTGGCTGCTATAAAACAGTCTCTTTGTAAGGACAAAAGCGCCTTTAGCTCTGGCCAGAGCAGCATCTACATTTTTATCAAAATACAGAAACCGATCTAGCCAGATCCCAAGGTATCTGACTACATTCCGACAGGCAAGAGGCTGTCCGTGTTGTAAAATGATCGAGAACTTACGCCAATTTTTCCTGGTATCCCTAGAGGCTCCAGACAACGGCGTCCTAAAGAGAATGGTTTCCGACTTCTGAAAGTTGATTTTCAACTTCCAGTCATCGCAAAATCGTCTTATCTTATCGAAGTCACGCTGCAAGAGAGTATTAGTGACCTCGATTTTTGGACCTGTTCTGTACGCTATCAAATCGTCTGCGTACGCAATAGTATGGGGAAGTGAACCTATCAAGTCGCTTGTATAAATGTTGAATAGGATCGGCGAATTGACCGCGCCTTGCTGAAGACCATTTTTAATTTGAAATATTCCAACAGAAGTCACATCACCATTTTTCACGATGAACTGTCTGTTGGTTAGAATATTATGAAGAATGTACAAGAGTGGTTTACTGATCCCCAGCCTAGTTAGCTTATAGAAAAGACCCTCTAACCATACGGTGTCGAAGGCCTTCTCCAAGTCAACAAGGCAGGCACCAGTACATTGGTTTTTGCCTTTATTCCATTGGATATCGGACACCAGTTTAGACGCGGCATGTGAGATATCATGTCCCGCCTTAAAACCGAATTGATTATCCGGAACTATATATTTGTCCTCAACCCACCTAGACAGAGCTCTATTGATTACTTTTTCAAACAACTTACTGATATTCGGAAGGAGACTTATCGAACGGAGATTCGCCGGATTGGATATATCTTTCCCCTTTTTGGGGATAGGTTGAACCACCGCCGTTTTCCAATGCGCTGGATAATGTGCATTATTCATTGCATTATTAAACAGGGTTGTGTAAATGTGCACCGCTTCTAGAGGAAGATGTCGAAGCACGATGTTCGGAATACCATCGGTCCCCACTGATTTCTTAGCCCTGATTGTGTCGAAGATCTCTTGGAGCTCTTCCTTCGAAATGAACGGGGGTAGGTCACCCTCTCTGGTAATGACATTATTTGCCATATTTTCGTCGCTGAACCGGCTGAAACCAGAGCCGATTTTTCCAGTTTTCTCAACAGACAATTGTAGTTGACCATACTTTGGTAAAGTCAATAAATGAACCCGCTGTACATTTTTCCCCCTCAAGGTGTGACATTATATGTAGGTATTTGTGAACAAAGCTGTAAGAGGGCATCTTCCGTCGACTTTCCCTTTTGAAAACCAAATTGAACTGAATTAAAGAACTTGGTTTTAATTAGAAAACTCACTATCCTATTTTTCATAAGTGTTTCAAAAACTGGAAGAAGTAAGATTGGCCTATAGTTAGCGATTTCAGAAGCAGAACCTTTTTTAAGCAATGGAATGGCATCTGCACACTTGAGGCAATCAGGAAATACCCCCGTAAACACGCAACAATTATAAATATCTGCCAAGACATCCACTATTAAACATGCAATTTGTTTAAGGGTAAAATTCGAGATACCATCAACTCTACAAGAATTTGAATTAATTAAGTACCAATAACTTTTAAGATTTCGAGAGGAGTTATGAATTTAAAAACAAAACTGTTAAATTGCAACGGTTCAGAATATCCACAAAAAGACGGCAGTGCGAACAAGTTGATTGGACTGGACAAGGTAAACTGCAGCCTATACTATATTAACAAAATAGCAATTAAATGCTACGAGTATATCAGCAATAGCAAATTTGTCAGACACCTCGCAGTCATCAACACGTAAAACAGTAGGTTTTTTTTAAAGATTAGATTTTTTAAGTACAAATGTGTTCAAAATATTAGGAACACAGCATTTTTCTTTCATATTTATTGCTGTGGATTTTGATTTTGGAGCATGAAATACAAAAATTCAACTTTATAATTTTAAAATTTATCATATTTATTTGTTATTTATAGAGGCAAATATTTTTTTCAGTTAATATTTTGTCACACCTCCCTTAACTTTTTTTAACGCGCGAATTCGTTCTGGCATTGTTTTCATATTTTTAACAATTACTCGTACTTCCCTTAATTCTGAGCTATTTTGCCAGATATCGCCTATATTTTCAATTAATTTGGTTTTATTAGTGTTTGTACGATTGTACACTAATGTTTTCAAGCGGCTCCAACAATTTTCAATGGGATTCTTATCAGGCGAATTCCCAGGCCAAGAGAGTACTGCAATTTTTTCTTTGTCGAAGAAGCACCGTCTTGCATGAATGTGTAGTTTTTTCTTTTACAGCTCAAAGAATTTAGAAATGACAGAAAAATACCGGTGAGTATCTTGTGATATTGATCTTGACGCAGAATTCCTCGACAAAGTATAGCGGCCCTGGTCCTTGTGCCGTAATACAGCCCCATACCATTACAGAGGCTGGATGTTTTACCCGGCTGACTACACACCCTTCGTCGACGCACAAATTCAGTGGGTTCTGTCATTATTTCTATTCGACACTCATCACCAAAAACTACCTTTAGAAAATTAAAAATAAAGTAAATTTATTATCTTAATTTTCACATTATGCAAAAACCTTAAAATATAAATTATTTTCAAATTACCTTCTGCCAATAGTCGTGTGGTTTGTTCTGCAACAGACGAACCCAAATTTTTCTTTTTTTCTTCATGGACGCGTTTAAAAATGGCCTTTTCGTGGGTCTATGGCTTCTGATTCCATTTTCATACAATCGTCTGCGATGCGTCATTGCTGAAATATTAATTCCATCTTCCTTTAGGATGTTATTGAGGGCCCGCAGAGTTACTTTCCGTTTTGCCAAGGTATTTGTAACTATTTTTCGATCCTCACGCAATGTGGTTATCCTTGGCGATTGTCCACTTTCGAGTTTTTGGGCCATCCTGGACACAGTTTGGCACCTACTTTTCTTCCGATTTCACGTTTTTAATTTTATCAAGTTGTTATTTCAACTTTTTTGTGCTCAGAGACATCTAATTTCCGACCCATTGCACTCTTTCAAAAGAAAAAACTTAATTATTTTTTTATTCCCACACCTTAACACTTAACTTTTACTTTGACTTTCCGAATTTTTTTTTAAATATTGTAGTTGAAAATTAAGTGTAAAATTATGTTTTAAAAGTGGCTAAATACTTGTAAAGCTTATTTCACTAATTAGAAGTAGAAGAATCACGAGATACCAAATCGATAAATGCATCAATAAATGGAAATGAACGGACATTTATAGGGAAAAATGGAAATAAAGGAAGATTTATTAAAAAAATATCATACATTTATAGTTTATAAAATAACAAAATCAGAGTTGAAAAGCATTTTAGAAGATATTTATAGATTAAGTGTTTTACCTTCAATTATATGCACTTTTAATGAAATTTTTGCAATGTTCCTAATATTTTGAACATCCTCTGTATGCTGTTTACTACTTGCCATTCGTTTTTTAAATTTCCCTTTGCAGAGCTGAATTGAGCTCGGTAAGAGGTATCGTGACAAACTGGAATCTCCTTTTTGCACTTAAAATTTCTTATACTCGTACTTCCTAGCTAATCCCAAATTATCAGGATACTTATTACATATCATTCTGAGTTTATTTTTACCCATAACTTTGTTTAATAGGAATCTATATATCCACCGACTTTTTAGCGGGCAGGAATAGGGAACAACTTAAAATATTTTTCTTAAAAGAATCAATAAGCAATGCATACGCAGTAGATGTACAATATCACTACAAGCATATACCTCTTCCCAAAACTCATAAATCAGATTGTTTTTAAGCTTGCTAAAGTTAATTTTCATTATTTGAGAAAATTTTGGAATTTTACTAACCTTGATCACTGAGGTGTTAACTACGAAACCCGTCATAGAGTGATCAGTAATCCTCACATCGAATACACACTTTTCGCACTTAATGTGGTCTAGGCCTAGTGGACTCATTAATAGACCATGTGATGCTAGTAATGCCAAGCAGTCTATAACTTAATTCGTGCGGTTTGCTAAGAGATGGCGTAACTTGTATTCATCCATTGTTATTATTCCATTGTAACATGCGTTGGAAAGCTACTGTCATTACACGTCATTTTAGTATATGTCATTCATTTGAAGCGTAAACAACAATAATTTTTTTTCACTCAAATATGTCGAACTTTGTGCCTGAAAAAGTGTTTTTGCGGGGAGTTCTTCTTCATTACTTTAATAATATGAAGAAAACTGCTGTCGAAAGTCATCGTATTTTGGTGAAAGCTTATGGTGAACATGCGATAGCTGAGCGAACGTGCCAAAAGTGGTTTGCACGATTTAAAAGTGGTGATTTTGGCTTGGAAGACGATGAACGTCCTGGGCAGCCAAAAAAGTTTGAAGATGAAGAACTGGAAGCATTACTCTATGAAGATTGTTGCCAAACACAAGAAGAGCTCGCAGAGTCTTTGGGTGTCACTCAAGCAGCCATTTCAAAACGTTTAAAAGCAGCTGGATACATTCAAAACCAAAGAAATTGGGTTCCACATGAACTCAAGCCGAGAGACGTCGAAGGGCGGTTTTGCATGTCCGAAATGCTGCTGGAACGCCACAAAAGGAAGTCATTTTTGCATCAGATTGTTACTAATGATGAAAAATGGATGCATTACGACAACCCTAAGTGCAAAAAATCATTGTGAAACCCGGCCACCCAGCCAAATCAACGGCAAACCCGAATATACATGGCGCGAAGGTAATGCTCTGTATTTGGTGGGATCAGATGGGTGTGCTGTATTATGAGCTGCCAAAATCGGGTGAAACAATCAATCGACAACGCTACCGAACACAATTAATCCGTTTGAAGAGAGCAGTGGCCGAAAAACGCCCGGAATATGCGACCAGACACGAGGCAATAATTTTCCATCATGACAACGCTCGGTCCCACGTTGCTATTCCGGTTAAGAACTATTTGGAAAACAGTGGATGGGAAGTCTTACCCCACCCGCCTTATAGCCCATACCTTGCCCCTTCTGACTACCATTTGTTCCGGTCGATGCAGAACGCCCTCACTCAAATACGGTTCACATCAGAGCAGAATATCAAAAATTGGCTTGATTCATTCTTGGCTGTCAAGCCGGCGCAGTTCTTTTGGGATGGGATCCACAAATTGCCAGAAAGATGGGAAAAAGTCATAGCTTCAGATGGGCAATACTATTGTTCATTTCTTTCTTAAATAAACGTTCAAATTTTGAAAAAAAAACCGCACGAATTAAGTTATATACGGAAGGCTCTCATACAACGGAGACAGACTGCTCTTGGGTCTGGTAAAAGCAGCTTTATCATAGCCGTGTATATCCAAAGGACTCTTCTCCGTGACAGACCCAACGTCTTGCCGTTAATTCCTGTGCACTGCCAGAAGGTCGACATCTCTTTAAAGGCTTTCGACTTAACATGTTTAGTCTAGAAATTTGCTACCCAATATGACACTAATATACTTAGCTTCTTTGAAGAATTTGATGGTGTTGCCTTTAAGCATTAGATAAGTCAGACCAGTTAGTTTCCATCTTCTCGTAAAGAGAACAAACTCAGTTTTAAGACCCCATTTCTAGTGCTAACATGAGAAATGATAGAAGGAGTATTAGCCAATGTAAAAAAACTTCTTTTGCAATTTTAATATCATGAGAATAGACTTATTATTTCACAGTTTTCGTTTGTTTGAAATTAATAATTTAAGTATTTAAAGCAAAATTGCTATGAATTAAAAAAGCCTAGCGGAAGCTCGGACTATCATGTTTATGTTTAAGTTTGGTAGTTCCGCATTTATGCGCATATTTTGTTTTGGACATTTTTAGATGTGCTAGAATTCAAATTAGGTAGCTATGTATGTAATTTTTGATGGGATTCCTCTGTCATAAAAAGTTGTGTAAGAAACAGCAGGCTTAGATAATTTTGTATGGCTTTCAAGATACAAGCTTATTGGCTTAGGCATCAATGGATGTGGGAATCCACCTACACTTTTAATTAGCTACATATGCAGGGTATCCCAAAAATCAACGTCAAGCCGGACACGGGTGATAGGTCCAGTGGTGTCGGTTATTACAAAATTATAAAAAAAAAAATTTAAGTAATGTACTTTTAAAATTATTGGCATACAAAAAAAAACTCGAGAAATCTGACACCCTGTGACGATCTTTTATGTACTGTGACCGCAAATCTTTGCTTTTCTTCGATTTTTTTGTTGCCACGTAACCCTGAGTAATTGTTCTGTAAATTACGGTCCAAAATTGAAACATAACTATAACGGTTTTAACTAAAATATTGCTTTTTTGCCCATCCATGTATCTGAAAATCATTAATCACCCAAATTGAACTGACTGTACTGACCAAAAAAATGTACTATGCCATTTTGGCAAGTAACTTTAAAAGATGGGGTATTTAGTCTGGATTCCAAAATGGTATGACACTTACTAGACTAACGCATAATTAAGGATAAAAAAAATATTTTGTTAAAGAAAACACACACAGAACACTACGTTCTCTTGGTGTATACTCTCAGGATCGCTTTACACAACTATTATTTGTTACGCGACTAAACGGCATCTACCGATCTTGTATCTTACAACGAATGTTCAAACTGTTTGCCTTCATCGGCAATGCAAGCCGATAATCTGGTAACAAGACGGGAATATCTTCTGGAGTTGATATCTTCAACGGCTTCTGCATTTTTTTTTGGCACACCTCGTTTAAATTTTATATCGGCTTAGAATAAACTTTTTCTTTTACTGTTCCCCAGTAAAAAAAATCGAGTGGACTTAAATCAAGTGAACGGGCTGGCCACGACATGGTACCAGACCGCTCTATCCACCTGTTGGAACTCTTGCACTGTGCGAGCATAATGCGCTCGGCAGCCATCTTGTTGATACCACATACTCGGCATTCAAATTCTGCGGCAGCTAGAATGGGCCAATAATTCTACGAGTACCATTCAAAATTTCCGTCCACATGTTTACTTTAAAACGGTACTATGCTTTATCTTCCCTCATCAAAAGTGGATTTTCCAGGTGCAGCTCGTGCAAATTGGGGAGGTTAATGTAACCGTCCCTTTGAAAAGTTGACTCGTCCGACCATAGAATTTTTTCGAAGAATCTCGGATCCTCTCTGAACCTTTGCAACATCGTTTGAAAAAATTGCACTCTTTCTGGATAATCTCAGGGTAGCAGACTTTGGACTCGTTGTACATGGTACGGATGGAGCTGGTTTTTCCTTAGAATTTGGTGTGCTGTACTTTTGGGCACTCATACGCTTTCTTCAATTGCAGGTACTGAGGTACTAGGGTCTTGTGCGATTGCTTGTAAGACTTCGTCGTCGTAGGGCATGACCGGACTTCCCTCACTAACGATTAGATTTGGAAAGCGACCCTTTGAGAATGACCGGTGCACATTTAAAAACACTCAATGATCCGTGTATCGAGATGGCATGATGGCATTCACACTGCACAATCACGGGATCAACGATCAATAAGAGCCCAGAAGAAATCCAGGTTCGACGGAAACGGTCAGATAGCAAATCAAAGTCGCAGTGCAATGAAGTCCAATAAAGAAAACCAAAGTTGTAAGCACGAAATCAACACGAATACAGAATAATGCGCGGTAAGCGAAGGAGCGTAACGTACCCACTGCAGTATTGTGTGCCTATGCGTCACTGCTTGACAAGGGTGGCATTTCTATCTATTTCACTCACACTAGTCGAAATGGTGTGTTTATCCGTCCCAATCACAGCGTCACTCACACTTGGTACTCATTTTAACTTATCAAAAAGATTTAACTATGAATCGGGTTTCTTTAACAAAATATTTTTTTTGTCCTCAATTAAGCGTTAGTCCAGCAAGTGTCATACCATTTTGGAATCCAGACTAAATACCCCATCTTTTACAGTTACTTGCCAAAATGACATAGTGCATTTTTTTGTCAGTACAGTCAGTTCAAGTTGGGTGATTAATGATTTTCAGATACATGGATGGGCAAAAAAGCAATATTTTAGTTAAAACCGATATATGGTAGTTATGTTTCAATTTTGGACCGTAATTTACAGAACAATTACTCAGGGTTACGTGGCAACAAAAAAATCGAAGAAAAGCAAAGATTTGCTGTCACAGTACTTGAAAGATCGTCACAGGGTGTCAGATTTCTCGATTTTTTTTGAGTTCCAATAATTTTTTTTATAATTTTATGATAACCGACACCACTTGACCTATCACCCGTTTCAGGCTTGATGTTGATTTTTGATTCGGGATACCCTGTGTATGCACTCGTACCATATGTACACACATTTAGAATTTTATAAAACTAATAGTCTTAAACCTTTATGTACTCATTTAATACCTATAATACATACGACGGGCGTTCAATATATTCTCGGTGTCGATATGAAGGAAAATGCAAATTCAATTTAAATTGTTTTTATTTTTCAATATAATCTCCCCTAACATCAATGCATTTGGTACATCTTGAGATAAGCTTTTTTAAACCCTCAAAAAAATAAATTTCCTCTTTCTCTGCAAAATACCGACTTGAGTTCTTCATCATCCGAAAATCTTTTTCCACGAAGACATTTTTTCAAATCCGGAAACAGGAAATAATCATTAGGGGCAAGGTCTGGACTATAGGGTGGGTGTTGGATTTCTTCGAAACCACAATCTCGCGCAGCAGCCTTGGAAACTCGCGCCGTGTGAAGAGGAGCGTTATCATGAAGAAGCAACACACCCGCTGCGAGTTTACCCCGTCTTTTCTTTTTAATTTCCTCCCGCAAATTATGCAATGTGGAAGCGTAGGATGTGGCGTTGATGGTTTCACCTTTTTTTTTTGTACTCAATGAGCAAGATTCCCTTTGAGTCCCAAAAAACTGTGGCCATGAGCTTCCCGGCAGACGGAGTGACTTTGAACTTCTTCGGGGGGTCTGTTCCTTTTTTATGCCACTGCATGGACTCTTGTTTGCTTTCAGGGTCATAGTGGTGGACCCATGTTTCGTCCCCAGTAACAATTTGATCCATAACACCGTCCGCGTTCTCACTACACATCTCCAAAAGCTCTCTACAGCATGCGATTCTCACTTTTTTCTGAAGCGCTGTGAGCATTCGTGGCACCCACCTTGCACTGACCTTTGAAAGGTTAAGATGGTCATGAAGAATGGTGTGAATGGTACCAATTGAAAGCTTGGTGATCTCTGCCATCATTTTCACCTTTATTCGGGCATCCTCAAGAACAAGTTTTTCGACTTCTTTGATGCTTTCTCCCGTACAAGCAGTAGCCGGGGCGCAGGAGCGGGGGTCGTCCTCAATGCTCTCTCTGCCTCTCTTGAACTCACTTGACCACTTTTGCACAGTTGATAATGAAGGTGCGGAACCCTGGTAAACAGCCACCATCTCTTCATGAATAGTTTTTTGACTTTTTCCTTGCTTAGTGAGAAATTTAATTACAGCGCGATGCTCAATTTTCACCATCATCGTCTCAGTTGCCATTATGATTCTGTTTAACTAGAGATAAAACGCGAATTAATAATCACATTTGTATGAAATTTTACATGAATGCACTAAAATAATAGTATTACTTGATAAATAAGTCAATTTATATATACAACTACAGCTTCACCCCGACATCGAGAATATGTTGAACGCCCCTCGTATATTATGGCTTTACATGTTTCTATCAAGATTTTCCTAACGATTGAGAGGAAACAGCATGGTAAATTGAAAGCTTTTCGAAATCATTACTTTTAGCAAAGTATTTCCGGAAATATTGCGTCTTTTGTATATGTAAGCGTTGACTTTTGTTATTAATTTAGTACCTACAATTTGCAAGGAACAAATAACTCGCATCACCTGCAGATTTTGTAATTTGCATTACCGCCAATATTTTACGTTTCGCAGCCATTTGTACGCGTTAAGACTTTAAATTAGAATCTCAACGAAGAAAACGTTAACATTTGTCAAAAATAATATTAGAAATAATGATAGTTTGCGCTGCTTAAGCCCGTATGACACTACATTTTTTCCGTATTTTTAATGAATTAAATAGGGTGTAGATGTCAGCTTTGTAGAAAAGAGACAACGTGTTTTTTTAAGAAAAGGAAAGCAATTATCTTGCACAGCACATCATAAACTGATAATTGGTTTTTACATAAATCTAGACAGCAGGACAGAAAAATGCAAAATTTAATTGGGAAGACAAGTATGTATGTGTTTTATTTAATGGAAAAAGTGCATAAAACCGAGTATATGTGGAATTTCAAAAACGTATTTTATAAAAATAATAAACAGCAGTTGTGGCTTCAATCCGTAGAAGACATGAATAGAGAGTTCAATCCAGTGGCACGTTTTACATATGGTAAAATTTTATATTTTTAGAATAAATGTTTATAAACGAATTCAAAATTTTCTTATTTTAGGAGAACTAGTAAAAAAGTGGAACAATTTGAAATCTTATTTCAGTACAGAAAATCAACAAAGCACAAAAAAGTGGAGCCAATGCTGAAGAAATAGAAAACATTCAAAGAAGTTGGAAATTTAAGTCAAGACTAAACTTCTGTCTACTATGTATAGCTGATCCTACACCCTCCGTTTAAATGTACAATAACTTAATATACATACATAACAACCTTATTCTGATTTATTTCTAACTTTTAATATTTGCAGGTTTTGTGTAGTGAAGAAAATTTATCTGATGTATTAGAATATTTTCCAGAAAGCAGTACTTGAGTACCAAAAAACAAACAGCAATTACAGAGTTTTTAAAAAGTACAGAGCGTTCTTCAACTTCCACTCCAATATCCTCAAACTCTTTTCAAAATGAAAGATTTTTTGAAGATGTTGTGGAGACATCCAACGAAATTTCATTGGTGCAAGTAGAAAATCAGACGGATTCAACCCAATCACCCAATTTTACTCTTTCCTCTCCTTTTCAAACACTTTCAAATGAAACCCAAAATATTCCCTCAGCTATGTTCTCATTCTCAGAGCATGTTAAGAAGAAGCCAAGGAAATTGAAAAAATATACCCAACCAATCGCTTGCTCCTCGAAGCATTCAAAGGGTTAAAGCAAGCAATAACAAGCAAAAACTACAGAAAATTCCGCTTTTGGAATCTATATTTCAACAGAAATAGACATATTACCACCTGACCTGCAAATAACTGCGAAGAAACAAATTTTTTCTACTGGGTATTATTCGTGCGATTTTTTTCAAAATTTGAACGTTTATTTAAGAAAAACATGTACAATATTATTATTCAAAGTATTGCCCATCTGAAGCTATGACTTTTTCCCATCTTTCTGGCAATTTGTGGATCCCATCCCAAAAGAACTGCGCCGGCTTGACAGTCAAGAATGAATCAAGCCAATTTTTGATATTCTGCTCTGATGTGAACCGTATTTCAATGAGGGCGTTCTGCATCGACCGGAACAAATGGTAGTCAGAAGGGACAAGGTCTGGGTTATAAGGTGGGTGGGGTGAGACTTCCCATCCACTGTTTTCCAAATAGTTCTTAACCGGAATAGCAACGTGGGGCCGAGCGTTGTCATGATGGAAAATTTATTGCCTCGTGTCTGGTCTCATATTCCGGGCGTTTTTCGGCCACTCCTCTCTTCAAATGGATTAATTGTGTTCGGTAGCATTGTCCATTGATGGTTTCACCCGGTTTTAGCAGCTCATAATATAGTACCCCCATCTGATCCCACCAAATACAGAGCATTACCTTCGCGCCATGGATATTCGGCTTTGCCGTTGATTTGGCTGGGTGGCCGGGTTTCACAATGATTTTTTGCACTTAGGGTTGTCGTAATGCATCCATTTTTCATCATTAGTAACAATCTGATGCAAAAATGACTTCCTTTTGTGGCGTTCCAGCAGCATTTCGGACATGCAAAACCGCCCTTCGACGTCTCTCGGCTTGAGTTCATGTGGAACCCAATTTCTTTGCTTTTGAATATATCCAGCTGCTTTTAAACGTTTTGAAATGGCTGCTTGAGTGACACCCAAAGACTCTGCGAGCTCTTCTTGTGTTTGGCAACAATCTTCATCATGCTTCCAGTTCTTCATCTTCAAACTTTTTTGGCTGCCCAGGACGTTCATCGTCTTCCAAGCCAAAATCACCACTTTTAAATCGTGCAAACCACTTTTGGCACGTTCGCTCAGCTAGCGCATGTTCACCATAAGCTTTCACCAAAATACGATGACTTTCGACAGCAGTTTTCTTCATATTATTAAAGTAATGAAGAAGAACTCCCCGCAAAAACACTTTTCCAGGCACAAAGTTCGACATATTTGAGTGAAAAAAAATTATTGTTGTTTACGCTTCAAATGAATGACATATACTAAAATGACGTGTAATGACAGTAGCTTTCCAACGCATGCTTCAATGGAATAATACAAGTTACGCCATCTCTTAGCAAACCGCACGAAGCAGTAGTTGGCGGTAATTGGCGTCAGCAATTGCCATTAAAATGAAGGAATGATTTCCCTTGTAGTTTAAATATGTTGATCCAGCTTTATTCCTGGGTCTTATCCTGCAGTGCTTTCTTGTAATCAACAAATTTTGCAAGTCTATCTTACAACAAATCACTGTTTAAAATCTCACCGTCTATAGCCCCAATGCAATGTGGAAATCCCCACATTTCATAGAAATCGGTCTCAATAGTACGCCAATCGTTTTCACATTGAGGAAATTTTAAAAACTCTTCGTTCAGGGCTGGAATACTTCCTTTTATTATTTTTGATATTGTTAACTGTTGGATCCGAAAGGGCAATTGAAGTAATGATTGAGTTTCCCCTAGAATTGGAACTTATTTAGTATGATCAAATATGTATATTATAGCAAAGTTAGACCTACCAGTCGCCAGATATCTCAACGTCAATTGAAAACGTTCTGCCGGCCCAATACAATTTCTGAATTTGGTATCTTGTTTGGTTATATGAGGGTTGCCTGAAAAGTTTCCGACCGAACAATGATACAAGACATTTTCTCTCAATTTTTTTTTTAATTTTCTACATAGTCTCCTTGTAACTCTACACACTTCTCCCAGCGATGCTCTCATCTCTCTAACCTGTCCAAATAGTACTTGGCATTTTTCTCTGCAAAATAATTGTTCACGAATGTGATTGCCTCCTCATTTGACGAAAATCTCTGGCCAGTGTTTTGATGAGGGAACAAAAAGAAGTTGCTTGGGGGTAGATCTGGTGAATAAGGCAGATGATCAAGCAGTTCAAACCGTAATTCATGGATTTTCGCCATGGCAACCGCTGAGGTGTGAGACGGCGCGTTGTCTTGGTGAAACAGGATTTTCTTTTTTCAAATGTGGCCGTTTTTCCGCAATTCCTGCCTTCAGCTTGGCAAGTATGCGTATGCGTGGTATGCTCCTGTAATGGTTTTTCTTTTTGAAGATAACCGATTAAGATAACTCCTTTACTATCCCAAAAAACAGTCGCCATCACTTTACCAGCCGAAAAAAACAGTTTTTGCTTTTTTTGGAGCCGGCTCGCTCTTTGCAGCCCACTGTTTTGACTGAATTTTTGTTTCGGGCGTATAATGGTGTATCCAAGTTTCATCTACCGTAATTAATCGGCGCCAAAACTCGGATATATTGCGCCTAAACTGCGCCAACAGAGCGTTGGAAATGTTCATTCGAACAGGTTTTTGGGCTAACGTAAGCAAACGCGGCACCCAACGCGCGGACAGCTTTCTTATGCCTAAATTTTGATAACCTCTACTATCTCTCTCACTTTAATTCTGTGGGCGTCTAACACCATTTGGTAAACTTTAGCAATGTTATCGTCAGTGGTTGCAGTTTTTGGACGTCCCGAACGTTCATCATCTCCCAAGCTCTTACGGCCACGTTTAAATTCAGCTGCCCAAAATTTCACTGTGGTAAAAGATGGTGCAGAGTCCCCATACACAGAGTCCAACTCATTTTTGATTTACGTAGGCGTATTGCCTTTCAAAAACAAGAATTTAATAACAGCTCGATACCCGATTTTTTCCATTTTCACAAAAAACACTCACATCGACTCATTCAAACGACTGCCAACTAAAAACTGAGCGTCCAAAATGACTGAAACTTCGGTAAGTAACTGCCAAAAGATGCATTCACTAGCTTTTATTGACGAGTGCCGCTATGTTTACTTTGCGGCCGGAAACTTTTCAGATAACTCTCGTACATAAATTATTTCCCAAATATTTACCTTCTTCCCTGCGTAGTAGCCACCATGCCGAGTATTTCTTTTTAAGTTTTTGTTTTCCTTTATCTAATTCCGAAACTGCTGCTATATTTAATAAATTTATATTTACAGCACACAACACAAGAACATCTGGATCCATTTCGCAATTTAATTCAGAAATGTCAAAAAAAAAAAGCTGCCAGTGGCTGGCAAATATGATTTGAAGTACATTTTCAATGCATTTTTTGTGACATTTCCTCAGTTTTTCTGATATTAGTACATTGTTGTGTACGCACTCACACCTATTGACAATTTACATATAGGAGTAATATTTTCCGTACTGCTCTATTTTCATTTTTAATGTATTAAAAATGAAAAGGAAATGTAGTGTCATACGGGCCTTGGAGAAGATAAAATACATTTGCCACAAGTCTAGAAACCTTTCTACTCTGGTCACACTGTTACAGACACCCGTTTGCAACATAAATTGTTTATTTGTTTACACCGAAATACAGACGACTGGACGCAGGCATGGATGTCTGGCTATGTTTGTGGTGCGGCTTTGGTGTGGAACCTTGGCGGACGAATTTCGGGATCAAATCCAAATTCAGCAACATACATATTTCATATGGGTTAGCTTCGTTCAAATTGGCAAATTGTTTTATTGTACTTTGTATTGTACATTGCTGCAAACATACGCGCATACATATTGTACCGAGCTCACTTAGGAGGAAGAATGGAGGTGAATCTTCTATTGTGTGTACATGCATATGTATGTTGGCCCCGCATGGCATTGGAAACAGGAAATTCTAGTATCTATGTATGTATAATACGATTTAATCTTTTTGTGACGGGACTTAGTCAAAAAGGAAGGTTAACCTTCGCTTAGTTTCCAACTACTCTTTTTTGGTTTGTGTAAGATACATGTATCTGTAACAGTTTGTTTACGGTTCAAAGGAAAGCAATCCCGTTTGCACACAGGAATCGTGCAGAAGGTAAAATCGAGATGGATTTGAAGACTTGGTGTGAAAAATTCAATGTTAAATTGGCTGCGAACGTGCTCATAGCCCGGGAAATTGGAGTGACCGGTTCCCTTTCATTGCATTTGCATAAAGTATGAGATGTGCGCGAGAGAGCTCTAGCGCTAATCAGATTAAAGTGCATGTTTTTTTTTTTTGCCCATTCGATTGGTTTTGGTGGAGCCATTGCTCTACTTCTAAAAGAGAAAGACTCTGTTATATTCAACTGGGTATTTAAACTTTCAAAATTCTAAAAAGTGATATATGATGTATGTAGTTATATCCGAGTGCTGTTGAGCAAGCTTCCTAAAACTTTCGGAACCAAAGTGCCATCCCATCGTGATCTCTGCCCAAACTGCAAAGAAAGGATCGCCATAATGTTAATGTCCTTTTTTGTGTGTCTTTTCGAGTACAAGTAACTGAGACAGGAGCTCCCTGAATAACACCATAAGTGTTTCGTATAGAATTTGAGTTAAACCTATCGAATACGTGAGTAAATAACTTATAGCCATATAATGCAACAATGGCGTGTCTATTTTAAGAATATCGATGGTTCTCATTTATTATCACCACATTCATTATGTCCATTATGTTATGTTCAGCCCTTTGTTGTTTTGGGTGAACATGTTAAAAGCGAACTCCGAATACACTATACGAGTAGGTACTCGTATCACTGATACCTCCCCCCAGTAAGGCGGTCTTCACGTTCGACTCACCCTCAGTTTTATCAGCTCTGACGTCCAGAACCGCAAAGTTTACTGGAGATCCCATATAAACTCTTGTTGGTGTTTGCATCAAAGCTCTTCTTACCTAGCCAATCTCTACTAATTCCCGTTTCCAGCACCCATCAATTTGGCCTACTGTTCGTGGAAGATTTTGATTGACGAAGATGACAATGTCTCGTTTTTCCAAGAGTTTGCTTGATTGGAACCACTTGGTTCGTCTGGTTAAAGTTAGTAAGTGCTCTTGCACCTAACGTCTCTAAAAGTTGTTTGTGAACTGTTGTGCCATACTCCAGCTTCTGCGAAGAACAACATCTTCATCTGGGAATTCACCCACTGGTTTTGAACCGCTTGACGAACCAAGTAAAAAATGATTTGCCCTCAGGGAATATTCGTCTTATTGACTTATCAAAACATAGTCAATGGCCGTGTATTTATTGTCACATCTACTTCCAGAATCATAATATTCAACTGGTCATCTGTTGGGTTTCTGGGGAGTTGTACCTTATCTAAACTACATTTAACCGATCTAACAAAGCGCTCCCGACTTCCTCCTATATGAGGTAAAGCAGGTGAAATTAAATACCACTGTTGAAGACGTTATAAAATTTACCGCAACATCCTTGCAATTGATTCTTTCACAAGCCTCGTTAAGTTCTCGAGTAGTTACGCGGAAACTGGTGCCATTTTTGCTGTATATTTCGACCGGGGTTCCTCATCTAGCAATGAATTTGCAAAGGTTTAAGATACATGAGTCTGTTGATAATGACTAAGCTACTTCAGTGGACCTCTCTGATGGTAAGACACGTTATAAGGACACCACAGCGTTTTCCTAGTCTTCGCCCAATTCTCACCTGCAAGTGCCCAATCTGTCAATCCCGATGAAAACAACGGACATGTAAACGAAGCCAATCTCGCAGCGGAAAGTTCAGCCATCTCTGGAGGGATCAGAGTTGCATTATTATTTTTACATTATTGACAAGAACTTCTTGTTGTCGTTACTGCTACTCTTAGACACGTTTTAGTAAACTTCTGTCTTATTTCGTTTACCACTGTCTCATTGTTGATACGAAATGATAAGATTCGTAAAGTGATGGTTCTTTGGCAGCATATATAATACGTCGCTTAACGTTGAGGGACACTTCGGCAGCCAAATCTATTCGCGTTTGTACTCGCAGCACTTCATCTTCATCTAAGTAAGGACTTTTGTGTACATGTCGCTCATCAACTGCCTTTTTTTTTCAATGCGATTGTCTTTCGTCAGCATATCTCTCGAACTGATCTCAGGCACAAACATCTCTCAGTCCCGACGTATTCGGCGCTGCTTAGCCTGTCTTGCCTTTTTGAAACACACTTGATTTGACTGCTTATATTGTATACAAATCGAATAACTAATACTTGAGCTCGAGCTTGAGCTGGGCCTAATTTGAAAACCGTTATATATATATCTATGGTTCTCTCAGCGACTCTTCTTATATGTAGGGGTATTCTTGCATTTTCAACATCCGGGAGCAGTCGAATTTATGCCACCTTTCCAATTGATGTTCTTTTATAAGATCATCCCATTCAATCGCAGATCTCCAGATGTCCTGTAATAAGATCTTAATGTTAATTCCCTATCCAGTCGTCTACAAAAGGATTCTCAATATTGACCTCCGCTGCTCTTGGAAATTTCTTGACATTTTTCGGCCTTAAGACGGGCGAAGAAAGCATCGCACGCTGCACGCAAGTGGCTCTGCGGTATTTTGGCCCATTCCCGGCGAAGTGCTTGTTTGAGGTGGTCCTAACTTTGGTACTTTTTAGTGCCAACCTTCGCCTTCAAAATACCCCATACAGAGAAATCTAACGGATTTGCATGCGGAGAATTTGCAATCCATTGTATCGAAGAAATGTAGTGTGGAACATTGTTTTTTAACCAATCTTGGTTGACGCGCGCTTTGTGAGACGGTGCCGAGTCTTGTTGAAATGTCCACGGTCTCCGACCGAAATGATTGTTTGCCCAAGGCTTCAATACTGCCTCTAAAACAGTTTCACGGTATACGATCGCATTAATTTTGACGCCATATTCCAAAAATACGAGCGGAGAGCGACCATCGGCGGTTATGGCGGCCCAAACCATCACCATCGGTGCTCCCTGCTTTCTGGTGGCCGCCCGAAGGTATAAATTTTCGAAAAACCTCTCTGGCAAGTAAACTCGGTCATTTTGTTTGTTGAAATATTGCTCGATAACAAATGGCGACTCATCGGAAAAAACCAAATTCGGCAACTCACCACTTTCGTGCAAGCGTAGCAACTCCTTCGCTCTTTCGACTGTAACTTTTTTCTGTTGCGGTGTAAGATCGTGTGCGTTTTGGAACTTCAATGACTTGAGCTCAAGCTCGTTTTTCAGTATATGTTGCATCCGTTCCAACGATATGTTGAGCTCACGAACCATTTTTCTTCCACTTCGACGCGGATTTCGCTCAATTCGAGCCTTCACTTTCCGAACCATTTCTGCCGATGTTGCTGTTTTTTTATGACCACCTCCTTGGCGTTTTGCAACGCTGCCAGTATCACGGTAACGAGCTATGGTTCGAGACACAATTGATTTATTCACGTTGAGGTGCTAGAGGGCGCTAAGGATAGCTACTTGTGGTTTTCCAGCCAAATATAAAGTAATTACACTATCACGTTTGAATTCCATCGCGGATAAAAATTTTTCAACACAACTGAGACGCAAATTGCTTAAAAGGCTTGTAAATAATAAAATAATCCGTCATGCGTCAAAATCTGAGCTCACTGTCATGAACTGTTCGGAAATTATAACAGTCTGAAGTTGGTTGCAGTTCGATTCATTCGGGTTGTACAGCAAAGATTTCAACAGCTACGCAATTTGGCGACAAAGTTCGACTTTCTCACCCCAGCCAAACTCTTAGATAAAAATTATGAAAGCAATTCAGCTGTTGCACCTCATGAGGATGGCATTGGGAAGGATTAATTTGAGGTCGAACGCGTACGGTTAAGAGCAATTATATCTTCTACAAGCAAAACAAATTAACTCGCCAATAAAAGCCCACTCGAACTATTAAAATATATATTACAGTTTATACTGGAAGTTAGTCTGCCTAACATAACAATAATGCTTCGTCTTTTTCCCACAATTGCAATAAGTAATGCCAACTGTGAGAGGAGTTTCTCAAAATTGAAGCTTATTAAAAATTATTTAAGGTCCACAATGAGCACTCTAAGGCTATCTAATCTGGGTATCATGGCTATAGAGCAGGAAATCACGGAGACCATCGATACTGAAAGAATAATAAGAGATTTTGCCTTGATGAAAAGTAGGAAAATAAAATTTTAAAGAAGTTTTCTGTAAATATATAAAAAAGTTTTTTGTAAATAAAAAAAAATTAATTAAAATTATTTTTTTAAAAAAGAATTTAATTATGAAACTATTTATTTATTTATTGATGAATTAAATTAATTAAAAATCAAAAATGATCTAATGTAATTAAATTACAATAAAAAATTTCAAAAGCTAAAGAAAATAAATAAATAAATGGAAAATAAATTACAAAAAATAATCGAATCCTGTTTTTCTGAAGAATGAACCGAATTAAAGTTTAATGGGAATTACCGTTGTTTATTTGATATCCTAAGGTAAGTAATTTTTATCCGCTTTGAGAAATCGGAAAGTAACCATATGGGACAATTTTAAATTTACGGCTTCATTTTTGCTTCACTTGCTCGAAAGTAGTACCAACAACAGTTGACAAAATTTTGAAGAGAAATTTTACCAAGTTTAATGACATACATATGTGTAGGTATAATAACTGGTTGAAACCGTAGACAAAGGTCTTCTTTTTTTTTAGTGTGTGAAAGAATTACTAGAGGCGGCATAAATTAGGTCTGCCCCGGGCGGCCCCAACCCACATTACACCACTGCAAAACATACAGATCTTTGAAAACATTAAAGCTGCAGAAGCTTCACCTGTGATAGGCCTAATTATCATGTGTTTATATGTATGTTATGTATAGTTAAAACTGAGAGACGGCAAGATTTACCGTATAACCATTGGAATGCTCAATGTTCGGTTCTACTTTATTTTGATGCGGGAGTTCCAGCTTCACAACAATTCCCAAATATTGTACTCCATCAGAGCAACCTAGTTCGCTGAGACTAGATTAAGCTTTCTTCCCTTAGTAGACGGCACATCTATTGTATGTTTATTGATTGAATCTCAGTGATACTATAGACCACCTGAGACGTTTTGTAAACGTTCGCACACTTTTCATTCGTATAAGTACGTGCACATGCAAATTAGGGATATAATATTGTATGATTTCCAGACCATTAGCATATCCAATAACTTTATATTCAAAGTAGCTGAGCTTGTAAAATAGGTCATCATGACCACACATCTGACGAAAATCCACATACATGTGGTCTTCCCTTTGGCGCAGATACATATAGTATTGTTACGGAGATCGCTGGCTGTGATTTCACAGATTTAAAACATCACAATATCTGCTTACACTTCGTACAAAAAATAATTTAAAAAAAAACACGTTATCGGATGCATGGATTTACTAACTTGAGACTAAGATTTATGCATTTGCGGATTTACGAGAAAACCCAGTCAGGATTATTTTACATACACCTACATACATATGTATATTTCAAGATACCGGAATGGGCTGTCTATACCACCAAAATTATAGCTGTCAGTCTGAGGTAAGTGAGGAACAATGAATGATCAGAAAAATAAATTATATAATTAAGACGTGGTAACAAATAATAATTATTTTATTGTTATTCAGTAATGGTAGGTACCTGTCAAATAACATCAATTAATAATCCCACTCTAAATGTTGTATTTAATTTGCTTTGTATATTTTAGGTTTGAATATAATTGGTAAATATGTAGTTGATGATTCCATTTTTGTTATCAACTAAAAATATATGCATTATTCCTTAATTCTACTACCTGTCCCCTTTTTCTTGGTTAACTATCGATAGTTCAAACACAGCAATGTTGCCGATTGTTTGTTTTGTCGCAATAGTCTTTCCCCATTTATGGCGTTTTCGTTTGGGCAGGCAGAAGGCTTTTTTTTGTACTCCGATTTTGATTCCAGTGGAACACTATAAACTTTTTTGGACTTCTATTTTTTTTTAAATATACACCAAAACCTGTGTTTTAGAGAGTGTCTTGGGGATTAATTTTTGTCTAAATTCGCGTAAATTCTACTATTCGCGTAAATTCTACTATGTATTCACAAAAAATAATAGAATGTGTAATGTCATGTGTGACGCACACAGTACGCACAAGCTCGAAAAAACACTACCCTTCAACACAAACGGGACCAAATATTAAAGTCAGAATCTTTTTCTCGAAGTGACCAAGGAATTCTTCATCCGCTTTTGTAAAGGTTCAAGCCTCAGCGCCGTAAAAGAGAAGCGGGATGATCAAGGCTTTGTAAAGAATTACCTTGGTTTTACGAAACAGGGCTCTACTACCCAATTGCCTCTTGAGCCCTAAGAAGCAACGTTTGGTAAGAATGATTCTTCTTCTGATCTAAGGGCTGGTGATTACTACAATGATACCTACCTAGATCTACGCGATCGCGGAACTCGCTTCTGCAGAAGGGTCTCCCAAGGTCGGCAGGTCGAGGTTGAGCGATGACTAACACCAAATATACTACTGGTCCTCCAGGTTGGGGGTTGCGCTTTAAAAATGTTTGTCCAGAAAAAAAGAAAACCAAAAAGCCTCAGATATGGATGGATATATTGTTGGCGATCGTTTAGTTTCGTTAAATATGTCGATTCTTTTGCCTCTCTTTAGGATACTTCATCTTCCACGTTCATCAGACATTGGTTGGTGAGACTGAAGAGAATAGCATTGTCTCTAACCAATGCAGTGTCTCTCAATCGTTCGATGTTCAATATCATTTCCTTGAATGACAATGGCTAGTGTGGTTGTGATTGCGATTCGCATTGCTCAGTTTCGGCATCTTTATCACTGTCATTATTCCCTTGAGCAATCGCATCATTTCGCTTGGCTTAACAAAGGATCCAATTCATGAAAATTTGAAATTTGGGGCGACTTCTTTTGTACCAAATTCGTATTTATCTAAAAATGTGAATCCAACTTGTCCAAATGCATCGACAACATACGAGGGGCGTTCAAGATATTCTCGGTATCGGAGTGAAGCTGTGGTTGCATATATAAATTGACTTATTTATCAAGTAATACTATTATTTTAGTGCATTCATGTAAAATTTCATACAAATGTGATTATTAATTCGCGTTTTATCTCTAGTTAAACAGAATCATAATGGCAACTGAGGCGATGATGGTGAAAATTGAGCATCGCGCTGTAATTAAATTTCTCACTAAGCAAGGAAAAAGTCAAAAAACTATTCATGAAGAGATGGTGGCTGTTTACCAGGGTTCCGCACCTTCATTATCAACTGTGCAAAAGTGGTCAAGTGAGTTCAAGAGAGGCAGAGAGAGCATTGAAAACGACCCCCGCTCCGGCGCCCCGGCTACTGCTTGTACGGGAGAAAGCATCAAAGAAGTCGAAAAACTTGTTCTGGAGGATGCCCGAATAAAGGTGAAAATGATGGCAGAGATCACCAAGCTTTCAATTGGTACCATTCACACCATTCTTCATGACCATCTTAACCTTTCAAAGGTCAGTGCAGGGTGGGTGCCACGAATGCTCACAGCGCCTCAGATAAAAAGTGAGAATCGCATGCTGTAGAGAGCTTTTGGAGTGTAGTGAGAACGCGGACGGTGTTATGGATCGAATTGTTACTGGGGACGAAACATGGGTCCACCACTATGACCCTGAAAGCAAACAAGAGTCCATGCAGTGGCATAAAAAAGGAACAGACCCCCCGAAGAAGTTCAAAGTCACTCCGTCTGCCCGAAAGCTCATGGCCACAGTTTTTTGGGACTCAAAGGGAATCTTGCTCATTGAGTACAAAAAAAAAGTGAAACCATCAACGCCACATCCTACGCTTCCACTTTGCATAATTTGCGGGAGGAAATTAAAAAGAAAAGACGGGGTAAACTCGCAGCGGGTGTGTTGCTTCTTCATGACAACGCTCCTGTTCACACGGCGCGAGTTTCCAAGGCTGCTGCGCGAGATTGTGGTTTCGAAGAAATCCAACACCCACCCTATAGTCCAGACCTTGCCCCTAATGATTATTTCCAGTTTCCGGATTTGAAAAAATGTCTTCGTGGAAAAAGATTTTCGTATGATGAAGAACTCAAGTCGGTATTTTGCAGAGAAAGAGGAAATTTATTATTTTGAGGGTTTAAAAAAGCTTATCTCAAGATGTACCAAATGCATTGATGTTAGGGGAGATCATATTGAAAAATAAAAACAATTTAAATTGAATTCGCATTTTCCTTCATATCGATACCGAGAATATATTGAACGCCCCTCGTAGTTCGATGAAACCGCATTAACAGCATTAGCCAGCCACTGAATCGCATGCAAAACATTGATCGATTTACTTAGTTGCGTCACAGTGTCAACGGAATCCATCGTGCGACACAAACGAGCGAGCACTCTTTTACGGTAGTGCAAAACACTGGTTATATTCGCCGGAAAAAAATGAATTTAATGTTCTAGAGTTCCATTTTCGGATGAGAAGTTTACGTTGTCCATAAACAGCAAAATTTTTCTCTATTGATTTTTCATTCGATCATTTTTTTTCGCAGCCAAATCTCCAATATTTTTCCGGTCATCCATGCCTTTGTGTTTGCATGATATTCAACAGGCAAGATATTAAGACCGATGTTTTTGAAGCACCGTGATTTTCAAATTGACCATTTGTAAATGCGCACAATAAAACACTTAAACGCGCTTTTGACATTTTACATCATTCACATACATGTCACATTTGTTGTAGCTAGCGATAAGTTCCGGAAGTTTTTTATGCCATTCGACAACTGTTCCCTTGTCAACGTCTTGCGACTCCCCGCATATTGCACTGAACACCAAACCGTTTCTGAATTTAAACAATTCAAACCAGCCGTTGGACGCCTTGAATGTTGTGTCGCCTAATTCTACGACGAAATTTCATGCTTTTTCCTGTAGCACTAGACATGAAATCAACGAATTCTTCACTCTGGCTGCACGGAACCAATTCTCAACCGCTTCGTTTACATCGTCATGTTGTGTTTTTCGTGTTTTGTTTTTTACGTTCGGATTGTTAGATAAAATCCATTCGTCAGTCAATGATGTTTTGCTGCGTAGAATCTTATAAATTATCGATTTTTCTGCGTTGAAATGAGACATCAGTTGTTCCGTTGTGAACGTCTTCGATTTATGCAAAACATCAATTTGCTCCTTGAAATTTAATCGGTTTCGCGATTCCTTTTTATTCGACGATATTGTGAACACTGGATAATTGGATTGAATTTCACACGAAATGGTCTTTAAACGCAGAAAGTCATACTCATACTTTGGGAAGACTGTCAAACTGACAAGTCTTGTCTGCCAAATCGCTGTTCGTGTTCGTGTTCGTTTTGTTCTTTGCACTTCTTGCCTTCTCTGTGAGAATTTTTAACAAACAGACCTAAGGATTGTGTAATGTGTAATGCACCCGAAATCACGTAACTCGAGGTAACGGTTAATATGATTCCATTTGTTGAACAATGAAACAAATGTGCTCTTATAAATTCGATTTCACATTAAAAAATTTAAATTGATTTGGGCTCTAATTCGCAGGGTTCCTATTGATCTCTTATTCACTTCATATTTCAACTGAACGAAATAGAACGGGACGGAAAAATGTTTTTCTTATTCACGTTTGACAGGTTCCTCCTAAATACAGTGTCTATAAAACTCTGGTGTTCGTGTATTTGCTTGCGAATCAATTTGAACACTCAGAATAACAAATAGGCCAAACACAGGCGATTGCACGAAAGCAGAAACACAACAGTGTTAGTGTTAGTACATTTTGAGTGAGATAAAATCCAGGAGAGAAATTTTGATTCTGAAATGAAAACTATCGGGTGGTCCAAAAGTCCGCTAACATTTGAATCGGCAACTGCGTCGAGCAGCGAGGGAGAGATGGGGCGGGTGAAGTACGGAATATTAGAGCGGCCGATGGAAATTTAGTGCCATGGCGTCACTCAACGAGAAACAAAGTGCGATCTGTCTACGCGAGTACTATCGAAACAACGATTCTTCGACTCTAGCGCAAAATTTTGCGCTCATTACAATATACGGCATAAAAATGAAGCACCATCGATTAAAAATGGGTCCAAAAATTTTGAAGGAACAAGTTCAACAATAGATAACCCACGCTCTAGCCGACCTAGAACATCAAGGGATCGCAACAACATAGAGCGTATTAGAGCGTCTGTTCGTGAACAACCTGGATTCTCTACTCAAAAGCGGTCTAGCGTCTTAAACGTATCCGAAACATCTTTAAACCGCATTCTTCAAAAGGATTTACATTTGCAACCGTATAAAATCCAAATGATTCAGCAGTTAAAGCCTCAAGATTATGCTCAAAGGCTGCAGTTTTTTTTAAGACGAAGCCCACTTTCGCCTAAATGGACAAGTAAAAGACAAAACGGAGTGACACTAATCCGAAATTGAAGCATCAAAAACCCCTGCATCCGCCCAATGTTAATATATGGGCAGCTTTATCAGCAAGAGGCTTTATTAGTCTATATTTTTATGAAGATCAAAGAGGAAAAGCTGTTACAGTGAATACAGAGCGGTATATTGCTATGCTACAGAACTTTTTTGCTCTAGCGCTTCAGGATTTTGATGGTTTCAATCAACCATCGTGGGTTCAGCAAGATGTAGCAACATGCCACATTTCCAACCACTCTTTAAGTGCAGTTCGCGAAATTTTCGGTCAAAAAGTTATATCCAAAAGAGGTGGCATTAAGCCCGGACTTATACCCAAAGAATTTTTTCCATAAAATGGACGAGCAAAAGAAAACCTAGATAAACAGAAGAACAGCATTGAACAGAATAAAAATCAGCCTGCAGGGCCTTCAACAGAAAATGGATGAACAGAAGAACATTCTCCAGAAAAAGTTCGAAAAAATCGTTGAAAAATTTGATAGAATAGAGAAGAATGTTGATAAAAAGTTCGAACAAATGGACAGCAAAGTTGAGCAACTAGCAAAAGATCACACAACGCGAAAACAGAAACTCCGAGAATGTTTTTTAAGCAGTCCAAGAAGCCGCCTTCATTCGATGGCCAGACCTCTTGGTCTACTTATAAGAAGCAGTTTGAAATGGCTGCCTGTGCGAACAACTGGGACAATGGAGAAAACTCCGCTGCCCTGCCAATGCCTTGCACAGTCCTGCAGCAGGACTGTATAAATATTATATGGCCTTAGTACAGGCCATCGAGAAACGGTTTGGGAATAGCCATATCCAGGAGGTTTACAAGGTTCAATTGAAAAGCCGAATGCAGCAACGAGGAGAAACACTGCAGAAATTCCAAGCAGACGTGAGTAGACTGGCACATATGTCATACTCCATCACAGGCCAGGAAATTATCGACAAAATGGCAAAGAACGTATTCATCAGGGAAATTGCAGATTCAAAGCTACAGTCAAGCAGTAAGAATGGCCGGGGAAAGAACCATAGCTGAAGCGGTTCTGGCGACGAAAGCAACCAATCAGGCTTCCAAAAGAATACATTTCGTCCAGGAAGTAGCATCTGGTGAAGTACTCCGCGGGAGAGACGAAGAATGCGCTGCTAGAATTGCGATAAAGTAGAAAATCTTCAAGGGTATTGTAAAGAACCGATACGGCAAAAAGGCTGCTTTCACTGAGGTTACAAGCAAATAGCGTGAAGCCATCAGTCGGGAAATGCTTACTTACTCGGTGTAGAAGTCAGTAGCAAGAGTCGACGGGCCCAGGGCAATTATCCAAGTCTCACAGGCAAAATAATGCAATGGAAATCTCCTAGCAGAAGTATTCAGTTGTAAGGAACCGAGAGAACAGGCCCTAATCCAAATGATCAGGACTGAACCAGTAGAGGGTTGGAGTGCAGACGAAATGCGTTCTTTCCAACAGGCAGATAATTACATCAAACCAATATTGGCCTGAAAGGAACACGGGGAAAGACCAAGCTGGCAGGAGATATTGACCGGAGCCAAACTCTGAAGACATATTAGGCACAGTGGGAATCGCTTTGTGTGCAAGATGGTTTGCTGAAGTGAAAATGTAAAAGTGCAGTTGGAACAACATCTCGTATACAGCTAATTGTGTCACTGTCCAGAGTTAGCCAAGTGCTTCGTACAAGACGGCATCTCAGGAGGTCATTTGGGAATAAACAACAAGACGTTGGAGAAGGTAACGGAACCCTTCTATTGGCTAAGTGCAAAAAGGGCATAAGGTGCGCGGCTACCAAGGGCCCAAAGGTAAGGCCACAGGGACGAATGCAACAATACGATGTCGGAGCACCATTCGCGAACGGATAACCATCGACATCGGTTTCGGTTTGTGCTTAACTATCGTATGATAGTTTGGTTGAAAATCCTAAAGATCTAATAAAAAAGTATTGCACCTTTCCTATGACAGTAATATTCAATTAGTAACATCTATTCAAACTGTATTGATTTGACATTGGGTCCACACAGTCCCAGCTTCGTTCTCAGGCTGAAAATATTGGTCAACCTTTACATATTCTGTAGTGCACAATTAATTCGGTTCCACCAATAGCCGAGATTATACTTCTTAGGCATTCTATAGTACAATGCTGTCAACTTTCTAGACTGACTGTCTAATAAGTTGAATTGGCTGCTGGTATGGCTTATTTTCAGCCTCTGCTTTCAATCGGACCATCGCATGTGCGGGTAGGTCCTTTATCCTGTGTGAAAGCAAGCAGCGCAAGTGCTTTTTGAATTGTATTGTGATGCAGTAAACAACTCTACGGTTGCCTTTGTTTGCTGCTTCTTCAGTCCGTGTGACTAATGTATCGACATTTTCGCACATGTCGCGTGTTACGTACGATCCTGAATTTTTAACTCCGATACTACAGGTTTATGCTGTAAGCCATGTGCTGCGGCTTTTTGGTATTCTGTCCCAGACATAAAAAAGTTGTATACAACGTTTCAATGTTCGCTAAAGTCCACTTTTTTTTTTTTTTTTTTTTTAAATAACTTAGCACTCAAGTGGGTATGAATGCCGGAGCACGTGTTAAGTTTTTTGGAAAATTGGATAGAGAGAGAAAGAAAGATGTTTGGGCTGGTTATTTCGCTCCATGGGTATCATCCAACATTAACAACATTAAATGGGAAGATTAAATTCTTAGTGGAAGTTGGTTTGTTGTTGATTTCCAGTCAACTACTCATCTTATTTGATTTTTGTTAACTTCGTCTTTCGAGCGAGGCTGGGATTCGAACACCGAACCTTCCGATTTGGAAACCAGTCCACTACCACTTGAGCCACGGCCACCCTTGTTGGCTCGAAGAGGGTCAACGTTTTGCTTCGGTGACTTAAGTAAGTTGGTGGGGTTACCGTTGACGGATACAGTACTAAGTAGCATGCCACATGCCTTTCGCAACTGATTTCGTAAGGGATACTACATACTACGTATATATCTAAATTGCCAGCTGATTGATTCCTCTAATCATAGAGCATGGCTTCAATGACCAGTCGGCTAGCAAGTTAACTTGACATGCGATCCAACCTTATATTTCAGCTCATCCTTGTTATTGTCCACCCTCGCACTTAGTTAGGACGAGACAATTAACTATGGACGCTACAATACCGCGGTGTCGACGTACGACACTATTGACTCACTGCACCGACAGAAAAGTAGACTTCTGACAAGACTCAAAAACTTGTGCAGACAATTAACTGACAGACAAGACCTGGAGATTAGGACACTAAAAGAGAATTACAGAATTTCTGTAAGTTTGTATTGGAACAATAGGATTCGGGCTGTAAACACCAGAAATTCGAATATGTTCCCGCAAATAAATAATATTTCGGAGAAAAAATCAAAACGACCTTCAGTGTCTTAAAATAGCCCGGACAACAGACAACGAACGGTTACTGACAATAGCAGGTATTGATCCAAATGAGGCCGCTGATGATGACGACTTCTTTGTGATCGAGGATCCACAGGAGAAGGTTGAGGCTATAGGGGCGACTTTCCAGGAAATATACAAGGCCACTGATACCATTGGCCCTAATTATGACCTGGACAATCGCGTCTTGGTGCACGACTTCTACATTCGAAACGAAGTAGAGAACTGGCGATTCGAGGGCTCTGGGTACACCCGGTTCAGCGACGAAAATATGGCAAATAATGTCATTACCAGAGAGGGTGACCTGCCTCCGTTCATTTCGAAGGAAGAGCTCCATGAGATTTTCGACACAATCAGGGCTAAGAAATAAGTGGGGACCGATGGTATTCCGAACATCGTGCTTCGACATCTTCCTCTAGAAGCGGTGGACATTTACACCACCCTGTTTAATAATGCAATGAATAATGCACATTACCCAGCGCATTGGAAAACGGCGGTGGTTCAACCTATCCCCAAAAAGGGAAAGGATATATCCAATCCGGCGAATCTCCGGTCAGTAAGGTGTTTGAAAAAGTAATCAATAGAGCTCTGTCTAGATGGGTTGAGGACAAACATATAGTTCCGGATAATCAGTTCGGTTTTAAGGCGGGACATGATATCTAACATGCCGCGTCTAAACTGGTGTCCGATATCCAATGGAATAAAAGCAAAAACCAATGTACTTGTGCCTGCCTTGTTGACTTGGAGAAGGCCTTCGACACCGTATGGTTAGAGGGTCTTTTCTATAAGCTAACTAGGCTGGGGATCAGTAAACCACTCATGTACATTCTTTATAATATGCTAACCAATAGACAGTTCATCGTGAAAAATGTTGATGTGACTTCTGTTGGAATATTTCAAATTAAAAATGGTCTTCAGCAAGGCACGGTCAATTCGCCGATCCTATTCAACATTTATACAAGCGACTTGATAGGTTCACTTCCCCATACTATTGCGTACGCAGACGATTTGATAGCGTACAGAACAGGTTCAAAAATCGAGGTCATTAATACTCTCTTGCAGCGTGACTTCGATAAGATAAGACGATTTTGCGATGACTGGAAGTTGAAAATCAACTTTCAAAAGTCGGAAACCATTCTCTTTAGGACGCCGTTGTCTGGAGCCTCTAGGGATACTAGAAAAAATTGGCGAAAGTTCTCGATCATTGGACAACACGGACAGCCTCTTGCCTGTCGAAATGTAGTCAGATACCTTGGGATCTGGCTAGATCAGTTTCTGTATTTTGATAAAAATGTAGATGCTGCTCTGGACAGAGCCAAAGGCGCTTTTGCCCTTACAAAGAGACTGTTTTATAGCAGCCAACTCGATGAGAGGGTAAAGGTAATCTGCTACATGGCCCTTATCAGGCCCATGCTGGTATTCGGGTGCCCCGTGTGGTTCAATGTACGAGCAAGCTTAATGGAAAAGATTCGGGTGTTTGAGAGGGCTTGCCTTAGGGCTTGCTTTCGCTTGTACAGAACACCAGAGTCGGAGTACAAAAAATTCTATCGTAATGAGGTCCTTTACAACAGGGCGAACCTAATACGAGTGGACAACTTCGTAATTAAGCTGACTCGAAGGCACATTGGAAGAGCAATGGCCTCGACGAATAACCTGATATCTGGGGCTTACTACCGCAACTACCTTTACCACGAGAGTGTGCGCTCTGATGGCTTCGTTCCACCGGAAGCATTCCTCTACCTCGATCAGATAGGGTTGATCCAGGATAGATCAGCGGTCCCGTTAATCTTCCATGTCGCTCGGAAAGCTGGGGACAGGCGACTTAACTACGGCAGAGACGTCGCACACGGCAGTGTGGATCGTCTCAGGTTCAGTAGGGCGGTGGGGAATCGCGATAAGAGGGATGTCGTTCGGCTGCACCAGCATTTCTGGTGGTTGAATGATGGGGAAGATGTTTCGTCGTCGTCTTTTCCATCAATTACGGACCAGCCTCACTAATGAGGCAGAGCTGACCAATCTATTTACTCTGTGAATAGCGATGGCCAGCTTACATAGGTTTAGGTTAGCATTTAAGAAATATGTATAATATCTGTGTGTGTGTAATGTGTATGTAGGTTAGGTAGACTAAGGTTTATTTTAAGTTAGATATTAAGTTTTATAAAAAATTAAATCCATATGCTTAGTTTTTGTTAACAATTTTTTTCTTAGCCTTAAGTATAGAAAATAATTATTCCTAAGTAAAATGTAAATATAGTTGAAAGACATAGATATAAGAATATAGACTAGCTTAGAGTGCCTGTGTGGGGCCAACAAGTTAATATAAGATTGTTAAGTGATTTTAAGCTAGCATTTAAGCATTTTTTGTTAGTATGTAAGGGTTAATGATTAAGATAATAAAATGCATTTAAAACTAAAACTATAGCCCATTACAATCCCCCTGATAGGAACATTCTCAGAAATGAAGTTTATGGCAGTGCTTCGTTGATTGTAAGAATATAATTGTTCGCCTCATCCGCTTAGTTTGGTGGAATGTGGCACTGGATGATGGGAATGCTACTTAATCTACCTTTGAATTTAGCTTTCAAAATGCTGTCAAGTTATAGTCCATAAGAAACTGCTCTGCCATCTGCTTTTGTTGTATTTTCCAGAGTATGCTAAGATATTTTTTCCCATCTCAGAGCAGAAGATGTGGTGGTCCCAGCATCCTAAAATATACAACCCATGTCGCATGAATTGTCGTTCGAGTTCAAAGAGTCTAAGAGTGACATGAGGATTTTCTACGCCATTATCTTGACAGTACATTACTCAATCGTTGTTCGGAGTCGGTTTCTAGTAAGAAGTGAAATTATTGTAAACAGCCACAACTCAAACAAAACTAATTCTTATGGTTGTGCAGGATTTGCCTTCTTCAGAAGACGCCGGTTTAAGATATTGAGGTTCGACTTGACAGTGCAGAACAGCAAATTATTTGTTAAGCAATGTTGCTTTAACGAATCAGATAATAGTCTTCATCGCCCCTCTAAACTTTTAAAAGGACAAATTTTATCACAAATTGTGGGTGGCCGTGGCTCAAGTGGTAGTGTGTTGGCTTCCCAATCGGACGGTTCGGGGTTCAATACCAGCCGTGACCGAAAGACTTTTTTTCAGGCAACTAAAATCTTGTGAGATGAATGGTTGCCTAAATATAACATCAAGTCCAATTTACACTAGTAATTTAGTCTCCCCATTAAATGTTGGATGCCACCCATGGAGCGAAATAACCACTGAGCCCAAAAATCTTTCTCTCTCTCTCTATCCAATTTTCCGAAAAACTTAACACGTTCTCCGGCATTTTAAGAGTAGTAATACCCTCTTGAGTGTTAAGTTCTTTAAAAAAAAAACAAAACAAAACCTTTTTATTGCGATCCCAAAAAACTGACGAAAGAGCGTTTGGCATATTTTAAAATAAATGGAAATTTTTCACAAACTAAACAATGTACACTAATATTTATGATAACATGCGTTCTTCATAATACAGCTATAAATGATTTTAACATTCAATATTCAAGACAATTCAGCACTCAACAAATTCGACAATCAATTTTGTTTAAACGTTTATTTGACTCATTATTTGTTGTTACCTCATTCTTAGTGACCAATGCTTACAATTAGATACTAGCTAACTATTTTCAGCTTCATCGCAATCTCCCTCAACATAAGAAAGGCGATATGGCTTGAAATGTGTTCAAATCTTAATTCAAGAAACCATCTTCTAAACACTTTCTATATTCAAAACACTAGTTTGGTAGCCTAATGCAGAGTTTAAACTATCACAACACAAATATCTTCATTTTAGTAATGGCAAAAGTTGTTCTGCGTCGAATTAACATGTCTGTTTCAATTTTGTGCAGTGCTAAAATCTCAAAGCGTATCTATTGGAAAAACTCGGCTTCTCTGCTTTTTATGTTCATATGATGACAGTAGCAACCCCTGTTAGAAAAAAGGCCATATTTGGTAGAATAATTGGAACATATGAAATGAAACAAGATTAGAAGACTCTTACGAAAGTTATGCAGTGCTAAACGAAATCTATTAACATATCGCATATGAAAATTTGAAAAAAAAAATCATCTGAGCTACTCAAGGAATAGCAAATATTTTAGAACTAGTCATTTTTGTAAAGATAAAACAATATAATATGTTTTTTCTTCCAAAAAAGCAATCAGAAGAAGGCTGAAATAAAGTTCCGGAACACAAACCAAGGGCTAATGTTCCAAAACAAACTGAAGTCCGTACACCGGTTACGTATTAACCCTTTACTGCATGAATTTTTCTTTTTATATGAAAAAAAATATTTCTATACAGGGTGAGTTTTTTAACTTGAGACATCCAAATTACTCGAAAACCACGCGATATCGCGAAAAATGTTTCAGACAAAAGTCACAAGGTTCTGAAGGGGACATAAGATGGTGACCACGAGTTTATTCTCTGATGAGTCGACTTTAACCAATCACGGTACGGTCAATCGACATAATATGCGTTACTGGGCTACCGAAAACCCTTTTTGGTTGCGACAAGTTGAACGCCAGCACCCTTGGAATGTCAATGTTTGGGCGGGAATTATTGGGGATAAATTAATAGGCCCATATTTTATTGAAGGCAACTTGAATGGCGAAAAGTATGCAAACTTCTTGCGGGACCATCTTCCAGTATTACTAGAGGAACTGCCATTGGCGTTGCGACAAACAATGTGGTTTCAACATGATGGTTGTCCAGCCCATTATTCCCAAGTAGCCCGGGGCGTATTAAACAATGTTTACCATCAACGATGGATCGGACGAGGGGGTCCGAGGCAATGGCCTGCTAGATCACCTGATCTTACGTCACTTGATTTCTTCTTGTGTGGCTACTTAAAAAGTGAGGTTTACAGAAAAAGGCCAACAACACGTGAGGACATGAAAAGACGAATAACTGAAGCTTGCCGGAAGATTATGCCAGAAATACTTCTGGCATAGACAAGCGTATTGAAGTGAATGGTCACATTTTCGAGCATTTGTTGAAATAGTCTCGGGAAATAAACGTCGAAATGGGAAGAATTCAATAATTCAACAGTGGGAGGCAAGGGGACCCACTGTAATGAATCACCCCGAAGGAAACAAAATACTGCTACGTCCACGTCGCTGTTTCTGAGTTATGCTAAACGCAGTATGTAAAAACAAATGACAAGCCTACGAGCAATACGACTGAGCAATGAAAATCAGGAATTATCATTTGAGAAATCAAAAGTGACCTTCGTTTGACCTTGAAAATGGGTCTCAAGGTCAAACTCGTGGTCACCATCTTATGTCCCCTTCAGAACCTTGTGACTTTTGTCTGAAACATTTTTCGCTATATCGCGTATTTTTCGAGTAATTTGGATGTCTCAAGTTAGAAAACTCACCCTGTATGTATTTCCCCTCACTGAGTTCAAAAATGGCAATATTTTTGAAATATGTTGAGCCAATTTTGAGATATTGAGCAATTTGTAAGTATATCATACATGATATACCATGCAGTTAAACCAGTTTTTTTTTCAGCCTTTAAGATTCCATTTATTTCACAGGTTTTTTAACTAATAACGTACATATATTATATCAAAACTTCAAATTATAACTACGAGTATAAAAGAAAAAACAGTAACATTTTTAATATATTTCATATTAAATATTTACGTATGGATTTCTGTAGTATTTGCTATAAATAATCAATTCATTTCGAATAAAATGCAGAAAGACAACTTCTGTCCTTATTGAAGCTTAATGCAGCATTGCATTTGGCACATTGAACGAACGTTAGTTTCCCGCAACCAGGAAGTTTGCACGTTAACCTCTAAGACATCCAAATACGTAAATGATCGATACCATCGATTCGGACTTCTTTTGCTGGAATAGCTGCAGCTGTTGTTTTCTTGCGTTTGGCTTCGATCTGCTTACTAAGCTCAACTGGCGGTCTTCCGGGTCGATTTGTTATTTTACCTAATCGGCACAAGGTCTCTGTCACATATATTTTAAATTCGGATAGGGAGAGAAGCTTCTGTTCTGAGTTCCTCTGTGATTCTGCGCGTCTAGGTATTGTAAATTATATTTCAGAATTTAAATAACATTCGTATTTTTCTTACTTGTATAAAATCCATGCATTGCAGACCGTCACGTCCAATAAATGATAGAAAATTCGGTGGTACCATTTCTTGGATCTGATTTTAATCTTATATATCCCAAGAAGAGAGTCAGCCAAGTCCACCCCTCCCATGAACTTACTATAATTCTTTACAATAGCAGGGCAATTTACTTCTATTATACCTTGCCCTTTTTCGTGCCTTTGGGATCTTAAAATAGGCTGCTTACCGACGAAATTAGATGCAATTGTAACCACTTTAGTGTCTTTCCAAGCAACTACAGTAACATCCATTCCATCAATGCTACTAACTATTTCGAGGGAAGTCCCACGTTTTTGGTCCTTCCAATACTTGTCGTCCGGAAGTTTACAGTTGGGTAATCGATTTTTTCGGACTGTTCCCAGACTTAGAATCCCTATAAACACGTATAAGAATATCTACAACTATCTTAATGTGTAAATATATCTGCATAAATATGTATGTATATTAAGATAGAAACAAAACTTAAAGAGTGCATATGTACATACCCTTCTTATAAAGCCCTCCAATTAATGGGATTGACGTGAAATAGTTGTCAAAATATATTTAAAGTAACGTTGCGACTTAAGCGAATTACAACATTTGAACTAGCACCCAAGATCCTTTCAGTAAGTGGACGGAAACGATCGTCGTTTTCTTGGCCAGTATATAGTTCGAAATTGTAAGCGTGTCCAGATACTCCACACAAAACGAAAAACTTGTAGCCCCATTTATGAGGTTTTGCTGGGAGATACTGTTTCATATAGTTTCTGGCTTTGGTGGAGCACATTTGTTCGTCAACACATAGAAACTCTTTGGAAGTTTCTTACTAAGTCATTGACAAGAGGGTGGATCTTGTGAATACGGTCACGTAATGGATTTGATTTTGGAACCATTTCGGAATTATCACTGAAGTGTAAATATTGGCGCATCTTTTCGAACTTATTCACTGACATAGTTCTTTTAATAAGATCGTTACCTATGATTGGATTCCAATATCTCCTTACATCTGGGACCTGTAGTATTGATGTAACCATGCAGATGCCTATGTATTTCTGTATTTCAACAGCTGATACGGAAAAAAATGTGGCTGGTTTGGACTGACAAGCATATAGGTTGGTCTCAAATACAATTTGGTTGATGATTTTTAAATCAAAAAGATACGAGGGCGGGTCAATAAGTCCGAATTTCTGACCTCTTTACTGAAACAGCAACACTGCTCCTGTCAACAGGCATCTGTCAGTTGACTCCTGTCAAAATTTAAACTTGCTGCGTCAGTTAGTTTGTATTTGACAGCTATTTTTATCAGACTACTCACTAATTTGAGGAGAAAATGGAAAAAAGTGAATTTCGTGTGCTTATTAAGCATTATTTCTTGCGAAAAAAAACCATTACCGAGACCAAGGCTAAGCTTGATAAATACTATGGGGACTCTGCACCATCGATTTCAATGGTAAAAAAGTGGTTTACTGAATTTCGTTGTGGCCGTACAAGCACTGAAGATGCCGAACGTCCTGGACGCCCAGTTGAGGTCTCTACACCCGAATCAATCGAAAAAATTCACGATATGGTGTTGGCCGACCGAAGATTGAAAGTGCGATAGATTGTGGAAGCCGTAGGGATCTCGCATGGCTCAGTGGTTTCAATTTTGAATGATCACTTGGGCATGAGAAAGCTTTCCGCAAGATGGGTGCCGCGTTTGCTCACAGTCGACCACAAACGCAATCGTGTAACAACTTCACAGGAAGGTTTGGCGTTGTTTAATCGCAATATGCGCCGTTTTGTAACCGTGGACGAAACATGGATCCATCACAACACACCAGAGAACAAACAACAGTCAAAACAGTGGGTTTCTAAGGGTGAATCGGCGCCAAAGAAGGCCAAGGTGGGTTTGTCAGCCAATAAAGTTATGGCGACTGTTTTTTGGGATGCACGCGGGATAATCCACATTGACTACCTTCAAAAGGGAAGAACAATCAATATGGAATATTATGCCAACTTATTGGACCGATTCAATGACGATTTGAAAAAAAAACGACCTCATTTGGCCAAGAAAAAAGTTCTTTTCCACCAAGACAATGCAAGGGTGCACACATGTGCAGTTGCCATGGCAAAAATCCATGAATTGGGCTATGAATTGCTCCCTCATCCACCCTATTCTCCAGATTTGGCTCCGAGCGACTACTTCTTGTTCCCAAACCTGGAGAAATGGCTTGGTGGAAAAAGATTTGACTCCAATGATGAAGTCATCTCGCAAACAAAGGCCTATTTTGAGGACCTCGACAAATCATTTTTTTTGGAAGGGATAAAAAAATTGGAGAAGCGTTGGACAAAGTGTATAGAGCTCAAGGGAGACTACGTTGAAAAATAAAATTATTTTTTTATCAAAAAATCTGTGTTTTAATCCAAAAGGTGAACTTATTGACCCGCCCTCGTAGTTGAAAAACGAATATGGTGTAGAAAGTCCTAACACATCATCAGACAATTCTGTGCTACCCTTGAATTCAGAGCTTTCGCCGAAGAAGCCCAGTTGTTTCCAAATCATTTTGATATAATGTATTTGTCTCGCCCTATGCTCTTCAGCTGCTGATGGTCGGTCCATTGCGATAGATAGGGCATGGATTGAATATCAAAGAGTTCGTCCTCTATTTCAATCCCTTCGCATTCTTGCTCTTCTGCTCTAACATCAGTGAGATTCTGTATTTCAATATTGTAGTTTGTGTCAAATATGTCATCTGCAGCTTCAAATTCATCCTAACTTTCATCCCAATTAGCAACTGTTTGTGAAATTTCAGCATCCGTAAGAATGTTTTTAGTCATATTTATCTAAAAAAAATGTACGTCTTTAATGCATGTAATATCAAATATGATATATATATCAAATGTGATGTATCAACTGTTTTCACACTGATCGCATGGAATATCACATATGATATATACAACTTTATGCAGGGTTTTCTTTATTTTTGCTTCATTACTGAAGTTTGAACTTCATGAAATCAATAAAATAACATACTTTATTATAAAAAATAATTAAATTCTTAACTTACCCTGTTATTTTACAAAATTTGTAACCAAAAAACTATGACTTTATACCGCGAAAATGGGCACACACTGACTCTTCAACAAATTTTGGATAATGACACTATTTCTAACGGTACAAAACAAACACACTGGCAAATAATATTGAATATAATAGCGTATATGTACTAACATATTCTTAGAAAGATGTATTTTCCACTTTAAATGACGGAAAACCCAGATTTATTGAAGCATATCATATATAATATGCTATGCAGTAAAGGGTTAAAAAAGATATATTCAATTTAGATCATTAATTGAAGCGTTTGGCTAAAGTCCTGTAACTTTTTTCCAAATCACTTCAAGTATATACATATGTATTCAACTCTATCTTGCTCGGTGGAAAGGGGAGATAAACCCACCTGCCACACTTTTTTTTAGCCTCACCATAAGCTTTCAAGTTAACCCGACGGGCTTAACCTGTTTTTTGACCATTTTTTAATTAAATTGTCCTAAATTCTAATAGGATATGAAATATCAAAAACCATTGGAGAATACTACAAGTTCTCTTTATCAGGAAGTACTTGCCGGGACCCATCGGTCGCACCCATTCCGGCTAGTTTTTCTTTTTGGTAAAGAACTTAACGCTCAAGAGAAAGCGTTAATTTTTTTTGGAAAATAGGACAGAAAGAGAAAGAAAGATGTTTGGGCGGACTATTTCGCTCCATGAGTGACATTCAACATTTAATTTGCAGACTTATGTAATTAAACAACCGCTCATCTTATGTGATTTTATTGTACATAGTTGCCTGAAAAAGGGCGGATTGAACACCGAACCGTTCGGATGAACTAGGAGCCTAACGTTCACCCAGACTGCTACCTCATGCAAGAGTCTCTGAAAAGCTCTCCAGAAGGCAATTACCTCCAATATTAAATGTAGACGACCATGGATGATATTGCCAGGAAGCTATCATAAACCTTCCCTCCGATTTGATGAATTTCACCAAGATCGGTGGCTGCATACACCTAAACCAGATGAGTTGCAGAGATGAATAAATACTAAAGCGGAAAAAAACCGAACTGTTCTTAATCGATAACATACAGAGATTTTTCTAAATACAGTAGGTGATCAAATTATTACGGCCACCATTAAAAATTACTTATTTTTAGGTTTAAGTGGAAATATTAGCATTAAATAACAGTATTAAGTTGGTAATATTATTTTTTAATGGATTAATTAGGTTGAAAATAATAGAAAGTGGCAACACTTAACCATTCGAAGAATCCATCTTTTTAAATGGATACCTCATTTTTCACAGAATGCGTGTTTTCTCTCTTACGCTTTTTAACGGTTTATTCCGAAAATTTTCCATTGTAACGGTTTCCAATTTGTGGTTTCGATTAAAACGTCATCGGTAATATATTTGTTCTTATAATTTTTGAGCGTTTAGTTTGGTGTTTCAAATATTTTATCGATTTTTTTGAATTAACCGGTTGACTACCGGTCAACAATTTTTCTTAAGGAAAAATTGCAGTGCAGGGGTGGCGAAGTCAACTGTGGACGAAGTAAAAGAAAAAGTAAACGAAAATGAAACTTTAACACCTAAAAGAACCGGAAGATTTGGACAGAGGCAAATCACAACACCACGAGATGACCGGAGAATTATGGAAATCAAAATAGAAAAAAACCAAGCATTGTCGTGACACACTTAATAAATAATCAGGCATCAAAATTTCAGATATGACAGTTCAATGTCGAATAAAAGAAATCGGGTTCTCTTGCTGTCGTCCAGCAAAGAATCGACTTTTAACAGAGTCGATGATGAATAAACGCCTTAAGAACATAAAGATTGGACATCCAAAGACTGGCTTAAAGTAAGAGTAGTTTTAGTGGACTTTTTAACAATGTTTTCTTATCATTTCTCTCTCTATCTCGAGGTTTGTTTTTCCGACGAATTAGCCGTACCGATTTTGTCGGATAAGGCTGAGTACGTAAGAAGAAGACCCAACGAAAAGTATTTGAAGAATGCATAGTGGAACGATTAAAACACCCTTAGAGCATAATGGTCTGGTAAAATAATTAGTGGATAAGGAGCTAGTCGTCTGCACATTGTTGAAGGAATGTTGCGGCAAGACCAGTTCTTTCAACGAAAATATTGCCGCAAGTGCAGGAATGGTTTCCCAACGGTGATTACACATTCATCACGACTCTGCACTTTGTCACAAGGCAAAAAAAGTGACTGCATTTTGACAAGAAAAAATTGTAAGGGTGTTGGAATGGCCGTGAAACTCTCCAGACCTTAATCCGATAGAAAATCTTTGGGAGTAAATGATAATAGAATTTGGAAAATAGAAAATAACCAATAAGAGAGAATTAATAGAACGCCTTATTGGAGTAAGTATGCCCAGTCGAGTTAAGACAGTTATAGCTTCTGAAGGAGGTGTAACCAAATATTCATTTTAATTTTTTTCTCTACTTTTTTTGAAATGAAATTATGTTTTTTCTTTACTTAATACAACTAATGTTACAAAATAATTAAAAAAAATAAAGAAGAAAAAACTGCAAACATAAAAGTTAAGAGCGCATATGTTTTAAAAAACCATATTTTTTCTAGTGGCCGTAATAATTTGATCACCCGTATATCAAACCCAAACGCCGAACATAAGCCTAGTAAGGTAGGAACATAAGCAACTGAATGGCACAACATTTAACTGCCAGACATCATTCTGTGCTGACGATAATCGATATCAATAATGTCCACCCGACCAAAATGAGGTTGAGAAAGCGAAAACCAAAAGAAAAACCAATAAAGCTTTTGAAGCAAGGCTTAGCTGTGAGCTATTAAAACGAAATGTTCACTCCCTAAATAAAGAGCACACATATTCTTGTACTCATCTGAAGAAAATTTTTAGATGTAAATATGCCTAATGAATACAATCTCAATACCATCTGTCAAATTCACTATCATAGCATAGACGATCTAAACGTTCGTATTGCGAAAAAGCCTGGAACTATTTGTCAATAGTCTGATGGATTTTTTAAATGTGGCTTTTCATAAAAAAGGCGCAAAGTAACTTTTTTATATCGCATATGCCTAGTCGGCTGGATACAAACAGAAACTTTTATATTCCTTCTAAACAGTCTAGAAAAAGGGATGCAGGACCAAAATAATATTTTAGAGTAAATATTAGAAAAACAGCCAACAAGTCGATGAATAACTCAAAAGAATCATCTATAACACTGTAACGAATGCATTAATCAGGGAAATTGTCTACCCGAAGCTTCAGTCAACGGTTACAATGACTTAAAATGGGGATCTTGTTGCGATCTTTTAGAAGAAGTTACTAATCAGGCTTTCAAAGAGCAATAGGGATCGTTGATTTTGCATAAAAAATACTGAACGGGGAACGAAATGCAATACATAATAGACGCGGAAGACCAGGAATGGGCTACTTCAGTTGCAATAAAATGGAGCATCTACACATCAAACCCATTTCCCTCATTGTGAAAAGAATGCGATTTGAGGAGGCAGCGATCAAGAACACGGTTAATTATTCCAAAACGAGCAGATAGAATTTGGTGGAGGAATTAATGTCTTCAAGACCATCGTCCAAGTCGTGCTGGTAAAGCGGTGCGAAGGATGTTCCCGAAAGTTGTCGCAGTTAAGGAAAAGTGGAAACAACTTGTTCCACAGTTCCTACCACTAGAAGTGATATCGTGCTTCATGACATGAGAGGCTACACTTTACGGTGAGGAGGAAGTATAAATTTATATACACATTAAAGACCATCTAAATTTCTATCTGGTCGTAGTCGGCTTTTACCACACTTTCCTAGTGGCTGACATAGATGTGTGGCGAATGCATTATTGGGAGAAACTACGTTGAAAAAATAAAGCATAATTATCGACTTGGGGCACACACCCTTAAGTATCGATATCGGGAAATAATGTGAGGAGCTTTAATCTTAACAAACTGATGTGAACGATCCTCAACGATGTACTTCGACTAAGACCACGATAACACGATATCGATAACCTTTGTAAGCACTAGTGTTCTCCCTTACTCAAAACGTCAAAAATTTTTATCCACCATTTCCGGCATTTTACTTTCTTTTATGTTGATGCTGTTCGTGAGAAGTTGGACGAACGCAAGTGAAAATAAAATAATCACACGAGTTAAAAGTACAATGTGGCATTTTATTTATGTGGTCCGAGGCATCAACATCTTTTATTTTCACTTCATACGTGTATGAGATTGATTCAGCACCAGATTGTTAAAGAGTTTATTCCTCAGGGCTCCCCGCTATCAGCAACGTTATTTATAATTGCATTCAATGAAATAAACATTTTCCTCTCAACATCTAAGATAATCAAATATTGCCTTTATGCAGACGATCTCATTATTTTTACAAAATGTAAAGAAATATCAAAAATAGTTAATTCTTTTTTACAAGCCCTTGGTGACCTTGAATCATGAGGCCAATATGCTGGTTCTAAAATCTTAGCTAAAAAATGTAAAATCCTACACATATGTAAAAAACATACTTGTTCTAAAAATATATCTGTTACCTTTAATAATACAAACATCTGAAATGTAAACTCTCTCAAAATTCTTGGTATAGTCTTTGATGCTAGTTATAATTTTAAACCTCACTGTTTAGCCCTTAAGAACAGCCTAGCTACCAGATTAAATATTATAAGATACTTAGCATCTAAGAATGGATCTGCACATATCAACACGCTGATCAACGTCACCCGATCAATTATTCTATCAAAAAGTGATTACGGACTGGTAATTTATGGTAAATGCTCCAAAACAACTCTACAGTGCTTAACAACTCCATACCATGCGGCAGTTCGCGCAAGTCTGAGAGCATTTAGAACAATGCCAATTAAAAACATCCTTACAGAAAGCGGTCTGCCTTCAATCGAACACAGATATAACTATCTATCCTATCTCCTAATCGCTAAGGTGCCCACATCATCCAAATCACCAATATTTGAAGACACAGGAAAATTGATCGAAAGAAAGAAAACTAAAAAGTATCCTTCTTCTCTTTCAAACACCATCGACCTCTCCAATAAACACGGCATTCCAATTGCGACCCACCATCCACCCATCCTGGCTACTTCCAAGAGCTTCTATAATCACAAACCTTGCTAAATTTCCGAAACACTCTATAAGCCACTTAGTTTACAAACAAATGTTCAATGAAATCATACACAAACACACAAACTGCAACATTCTCTATACCGACGGATCAAAAAGTGATGTGGGAACATCGTTTGCCGTCATAAATGAACCTAGCAACATTATATGCAAAGGAATCCTCCCTGAATTCTGCTCCATATTTACAACCGAAGCGTTTGCTATTCTCCAAGCAATAAAGATGGTCCACAATACAAAAACTCTGATCTGTACTGACAGCCTCTCTACCGTCCAAGCTATTTTAAACACTAACAACAATAACACAATCATCAGCGAAATACGTGACAAATTAACAGAAAAGAAAAACTCACTAAGACTTACGAGTATATGGATCCCCAGTTATATCCAAATTAAAGGCAATGAAATGGCAGACACTGCTGCAAAACTGGCTGCAAGAGAACCGCTCTTAACATTCTATATCACCAATAGGAAAGACGTAGAAAAACAAATCAAAAACATTTACAAAAAGCGCAAAAGTGTAGAGTGGTCTAACTACACCCACCATTATTCTTCAATAAATCAAGAAGGTGAAGCAGTAATATACCCAAGTAATACTCCAATTAAAATGATTAAATGCTTCCTACGTCTGCGTTTTGGACATTCACAAATCACCCACGAACATTTAATCACAAAAACTGCCATCTCTGCCACACATCTCCCACATTAACCATCAGGCACATCATTCACGACTGTCCAGCAATCAAACTCTTAACAAAATCTTTTTTTTACTAACAATAGTCTAAGTAATATCCTATCCAACCCAACAGAACACAATATCAAAAATATTGCTGTTTGGGATAACATTATCCTGAAGGCTCTGGTAGCTAGTGCTGAAAAAAAAAAATTATAATTATTTTGTAATTTACTTATATTATAATTAATAATAGATAAAATAAATAAAGAGTTTACCTCAGCGAGGCGCAATTCCGTAGCAGCGGGGTCGACACCAGCTAATATCTGCAGTGCGACTTGCCATCAAGAAAATAAGGAGCTTACCTTAGCGAACGCTATTTAACAGCGGCGAGGTAAAACAAAAGGGCACTGAGTGTATAAGCGGAGCCGCAGCACGTGCAAAACGCCAGCGGAGCACCCATTTGTGGGACATCAAGTAGCCAAGCAGCCTCAACGAAAAGTTGAAGATTTCCACAACGTCAGCGGTGTGCTAGTTACCAACAAGACTTAGCGAAGCCCAGCCAGTAATCACCGATGAGACTACACACGACGCCCAAGACTTACCGAGGAAGTGTGGAGCCGTACCAAAGGGAAAACTCAACGTGTGAGAATAAGTTGAACTAAGGGGTCAGCCGCAAAGAAGGCTAGGCATCTCAGCGGGTCCAAGTGCAACAACATTCAGATTATCCACCGACATCGAAGCACGAAGCATAAGCAGCGCAGAAAACAATTCAGGTGAGTACGCCTTTTTGAGTTATTGATTTGGGGGTTGTTGATTTTGATTTGGTGGTGAGTGTCTACGCGGTGAGTCGCGATTTGGAAAGAGGCTATATACGAGGGCGGGTCAATAAGTCCGTGACTTTAAATTAAAACACAGATTTTTTGATAAAAAAATAATTTTATTTTTCAACGTAGTCTTCCTTGAGCTCTATACACTTTGTCCAACGCTTCTCCAATTTTTTTATCCCTTCCAAAAAAAATGATTTGTCGAGGTCCTCAAAATGACGAGATGACTTCATCATTGGAGTCAAATCTTTTTCCACCAAGCCATTTCTTCAGGTTTGGGAACAAGAAGTAGTCGCTCGGAGCCAAATCTGCAGAATAGGGTGGATGAGGCAGCAATTCATAGCGCAATTCATGGATTTTTGCCATGGCAACTGCACATGTGTGCACCCTTGCATTGTCTTGGTGGAAAAGAACTTTTTTCTTGGCCAAATGGGGTCGTTTTTTTTTTCAAATCGTCATTGAATCGGTCCAATAAGTTGGCATAATATTCCCCATTGATTGTTCTTCCCTTTTGAAGGTAGTCAATGTGGATTATCCCGCGTGCATCCCAAAAAACAGTCGCCATAACTTTATTGGCTGACAAACCCACCTTGGCCTTCTTTGGCGCCGATTCACCCTTAGAAACCCACTGTTTTGACTGTTGTTTGTTCTCTGGTGTGTTGTGATGGATCCATGTTTCGTCCACGGTTACAAAACGGCGCATATTGCGATTAAACAACGCCAAACCTTCCTGTGAAGTTGTTACACGATTGCGTTTGTGGTCGACTGTGAGCAAACGCGGCACCCATCTTGCGGAAAGCTTTCTCATGCCCAAGTGATCATTCAAAATTGAAACCACTGAGCCATGCGAGATCCCTACGGCTTCCACAATCTATCGCACTTTCAATCTTCGGTCGGCCAACACCATATCGTGAATTTTTTCGATTGATTCGGGTGTAGAGACCTCAACTGGGCGTCCAGGACGTTCGGCATCTTCAGTGCTTGTACGGCCACAACGAAATTCAGTAAACCACTTTTTTACCATTGAAATCGATGGTGCAGAGTCCCCATAGTATTTATCAAGCTTAGCCTTGGTCTCGGTAATGGTTTTTTTTCGCAAGAAATAATGCTTAATAAGCACACGAAATTCACTTTTTTCCATTTTCTCCTCAAATTAGTGAGTAGTCTGATAAAAATAGCTGTCAAACACAAACTAACTGACGCAGCAAGTTTAAATTTTGACAGGAGTCAACTGACAGATGCCTGTTGACAGGAGCAGTGTTGCTGTTTCAGTAAAGAGGTCAGAAATTCAAAAAGTCACGGACTTATTGACCCGCCCTCGTATATACCAATCGAGTGTGCGTCAACAAGAGTCCAGTAGTCCACCAGGCAACGAGTCAGGACCAAGGCAGGTTTATTTATTTCATTGGAGTGTGCGTCGACAAAATACTTAAATCATTTCGTAGATGGGTAGGCGGTGAGTCTCAACTTGTATTCAATCGAGACATCTATGTTATAGATATTAAATCATAGCTAGTTGGGATTATTCGTAATTTCAGTCAGAGAAATATCGTAGAATGCCTAAGACTAGGGCGACTAAGGTGGTAAGCGGTCAAGTAACAGACGGTCAAGGAATGGAAAGCGACAGCCAGGATGAACTGGACATCACCACCCGTGAGCAGAGAAGGACCGTTGATGAAACTACAAATATGGCGGCAATACTAGCCGATGTGGTGAAACAGCTAGGCGAACTTCGAGCGGAGGTAACCAGAAGTAAGGAAGTCGAATTAGGTACATTAGTCCAAGACCCAGCGGAAAACATTATAGCCATGGGTAGAGAAGGAGGAGACGCAAATAAGGGAAGTTCAGACTCGACGGCGGCTGCGTCTACACTGAGTGCACATGAAGCAACCACCAGTGAAGCAGGAATAACTTTAGCTGGCGCGTTAAGCGCACTTAGCCGTACGTTGAGCGATACAAGACCAGAAGAAGGACGTAGACTCTATGATCTGGCCCATGTTTAGGGAATCCTTCCACCGAAGGGTACCGTTACAGTAACCGGCAGAATTTTATGCGCCTTCAGAAGTCACTAAAGGGTAAGGCCAAGGATGCTGTGGAGTGTCTGCTTATCCACAGTAGCAACGTTACGAGAATTATCGACACACTTAAAGGACCTTTTGGGAGACCGGACCAGTTCGTAAAGAGCCAGATAGGACGAATACGAGAAGTGGTTCCAATATCCGATAACCATATAGAACAGCTGGTTCCTTTCGCAACGAAGGTTCAAAACTTGTCCTCGTTCCTCAAGGCTGCCGAATGTGAGCAACATCTAGCGAATCCCACATTAATGGAGGAGTTGCTGCTAAAGTTGTCAGTGCAAAGGAGGCTGGACTGGGCCCGATACGCGATGACGCTCGAGTTGACACCGACCATAGAACAATTTAGCGACTGGCTACAAGAGTTATCCAAAATGGTAAGCATAGCGTGCACGGATTAAAACGAACCACAGCAGAACGAGGGCAGAAGCGGGAAATGGACGCAATTCTTCTTAGCGAGCGACGGAGCTAACAATACCTCATGATGTTAACTACGCGGAGCGGCGCACGAAATAGAAAGCTGTCGGCGCTTTGGGAATATGACTTATGGGCAAAGGTGGCGTTGCACTCGTAGGTATAGGTTATGATTTAATTGCCTAGAAGCAGGTCACCGAACAGATAGCTGTACAAAACGACACGAGTGTGACCAAGCGAACTGTACAAAAAGGCTGCATAAACTTTTACATGGGTCATTGAGTAAGACGACGGGACAAACTGTTGTAAGAAATCACCAACCACAGGTATTTACTAATAAAGTCTTGCCACCGGTAAACACGAAGCTGCTGTTTAAAATTTTACCTGTACGGCTGTAGGGAAAGGGAAAGGTTATAAATTTCTACGCCTTCATCGATGAAGGATCAGCAATTTCATTAGTCAACAAGCGTCTGGCAGATCGCCTCGGTCTGCAGGGTCCTCAAGAAAACCTTACGATGCAATGGTTCGGAGATAATACCATCACGGAACCTTCAAGTCGGGTGAATATGGTGGTGTCAGGTGTCAAACAAAACAGCAGGAGATTTCAGTTAAGGAATATTAGGACGGTTAGAGATCTCCGGCTTCCTACCCAAACGCTGGATTTAACCGCACTGCACTCGAAGTATCGCCATATGAAACAAATCCCAATAAATGATTATCATGCAGCCACTCCGGAATTGTTGATTGGTCTTGACAACGCTCACTTAGGAGTCCCGCGTAAAGTCGTGGCAGAGGGATGGAAGAGTCCAACCGTCGTTCTAACGAAACTTGGATGGGTAGTCTAAGGAAGGAAGATAAAACCAATGAAGGTAATTATCATGCGCTCTTCGCACAGGTTCCTCGTCAAGACCCGTTTGAGGACTTGGTGAACAACTACATAATGGGAGACGACCTTGGAACGCGGACCGTCGAGAAGGTAACAGAGTCTGTTGACACGTCTAAAGCGAAAGATTTGCTGAACGCCACAACCAAGCGTTTAGGAACGCGATTTGAAACTGGACTGCTGTGGAAGTCTGATGGCATAACTCTACCAGAAAGTCGAAAGATGGCAGTAAGAAGGTTCCTTAGTCTGGAAAAGAAGTTCATGCAAAACAATAGTTATCGCGACGAATATACCCGAATCATGCTGGAATATGAACGAAAGGGATATGCGAGAAAATTAACTGAATCAGAGACATCGATCAGAGAAGGTCGCTCTTGGTACTTGCCACATTTCGGGGTGGCCAACCCAAAGAAACCCGGAAAACTACGTTTAGTCTTCGACGCTGCGGCGCAAGTTGGTGGAATCTCGCTAAACTCTGTCCTGCTAAGTGGTCCAGATGAATGTGAGCCCTTGACCGCAGTACTGATGAAGTTCAGGCAGAGGCCGATAGGTGTGTGCGCCGATATCGTCGAAATGTTCCATCAAGTCAAAATTCGCCAAGAGGACCAAATAACTCAACGATTCGTCTGGAGAACGGATCCGAGGGAACCCATTGGGGGGTATGTAATGACATATATGACGTTCGGAGCTACCTGCTCGCCCTGTTCGGCACAATTCGTAAAAACCCGAAACGCGGAGGAATTTCGTATCCAGTAGCCACTACGTGGACGATTTTGTTCATTGTTTTGAAACAGAACGAGAGGCCGTGCGTGTGTCGAAGGAGGTCATTTGGATTCAGAAGCAAGGAGGTTTTGAGCTCAAGCGTTTCGTATCGAACTCCAAGAGATTAATGAAGACATTCGAAGATACCGAAGACCAGTTCCCTGTCCTGAATTTGGACAAAAGCGAAATAAAGAACTATCAGAAGGTGTTGGGATTGCACTGGGATACAAGCCAGGACATGTTCAAATTCATCATGACGTTTGCGAAAATTGATCCAGCATTATTAAATGGAACCCGGAAGCCAACTAAGCGTGAAATGTTAAGCATTGTCATGTCGGTGTTTGATCTATTTGGGTTAGTGGCGGAGTACACCTTGATGGTCAAGTTAGCCCTACAGTCCGTATGGCGACAGCAAGTAGACTGGGACGCGAAAATCCCTGATGAAGGAAATATGATCTGGTTGAGATGGGTTGACAGATTGAAGGAGATAGAAGATATCAGCGTTCCCCGCTATTATGGAATTGGTTTCACCTCAAAGCCTATAGTATTGCACATATTCTGCGATGCTGGCAAGCAGGCCTTTGCAGCAGCAGCGTACTGGAGAATACCCAATGAAGACGACACGGGAAGGTTGGGATTCGTAGTAGGAAAAACGAAGTGTGCTCTTTTGAAATTAACTTCAATACCACGCCTTGAATTACAGTCAGCAGTACTGGCGACACGTTTGCGTGAAATTGTATTGCTATATCATAACATCACCCCTAATAGGATAGCCATGTGATGCGACTCCAAGACCGCGTTGTCGTGGATATGTTCGGATCAAAGAAAATACAAGCTGTACGTAGCGCATCGCGTAAGCGAAATTCTAAACACTACCAAAATATCGGAATGGAGGTGGCTACCAAGCGCACTTAACCCTACGGACTTTGGCACACGTATGAAAGAGAGAAAGCGTGGGTCATTTTGGCTCGAAGGCCCCAACTTCTTGAAAAAACGAGAATCCGAATGGCCTCCGCCGATGCCCGAGACGAAAACTGAGGAAGAACTTCGCAGGAAGGCTGCATTCCTTCTTATAGATAACAAGGACATCTTTGAAAGATTTTCAGACTTTAAACGCCTCAAAATAATTATAGCTTGAATTTTGAGATTTTGCAGAAACTGTTTAAACGAATCGAGAAGAGAATGCGGCGGCTTAAAGGTAAATGAATTAGAGAAGGTGGAACTGACGATCTGTCGGGTAGTGCAGATGGCAGTATATGCCGATGACTATCGTATGCTGGAAGCAGGTAGAACATTGAATCGTAGCAGTAGCTTGCTGAGGCTGACTCCAATGCTAGACAAAAATAGAGTGATGAGAATGTATGGTTGGATCGACGAAGCTTTGACTATCTCAGTCCACGCACGCAGACCGATAATATTACCCCAACACCATCGAGTGACCGCGTTGATCGTGAACGCCTATCATCACGCCTGGAAACATCAGAATGAAGGCACCATCATAGCGGAGATACGTCGTCGTTTTTGGATACCACATATACGAACAGTAGTCCGCCAAGCAGCGAGAAGATACCAAACATGCAGGAGAGAACGCGCTAAACCAGAAAACCCGCCCATGGGACAACTACCGGTCGACAGACTAACACCGTTTGTGAGGCCGTTCTCCTACGTAGGAATAGATTATATGGGTCCATTTTTCATTACGACAGGGCGATGTACCAAGAAACGATGGATAGCGCTCTTTACTTGCCTTACTGTAAGAGCCGTACATCTGGAAATAGCCCGTGATCTCACGACCGATACATGTTTGATGTGCATCAGGAATTTCATCAACAGGCGGGGAATTCCGGTACATATCCGATCGGATAACGCTACGAATTTCGTCGGAGGGAATGCAGAACTAAAACGGCAGTTAAACCAAATGGATCACCCTTGAACCCCCATGCAGGAGGTTGTTGGGAACGATTGGTTCGTAGCATAAAAAGGGCCATGGGACATGCGCTTCATAATGAGACCCTCCAAGAGCATAGCCTATACAGCCTCGACAGAGAATATGGTAAACTCGCGACCACTGACTCACATAACGGTAGACACACCGACTGATGAACCCATAATCCCTAATCACTTTCTCTTAGGTGTACCCAATTCAGAGCAGACGCCCCGTCCTCGCGAAGAAGAATTCCGTGTGACAAGAAAACACTAGCGCCGGGTATAGCAAATACAACATCATTTCTGGAACAAATGGGTGACTGAGTACCTTCCAGACTTGGGCCGTAGGACGAAATGGTACCAACCCGTCAAGCCACTTGCCGTTGATGACATCGTTTTGGTGTGCGACAGGAGTATACACCGATCGAAGTGGCCAGTGGGCAGAATAATCCAAGTATTCATGGGAAAGGATTTGCAGGTGCGAACGGCTGAGGTGCGGACCCGACTGGGTAAGATCAGATGACCTGCGTGCATGCTGTCCAAGTTAGATGTGAGTGAATCTGGGACGTCATAAATTCACGGGGTCCGGGATGTTGTGGAGCTTTAATCTTAACAAACTGATGTGAACGATCCTCAACGATATACTTCGACTAAAACCACGATAACACGATATCGATAACCTTTGTAAGCACTAGTGTTCTCCCTTCCTCAAAACGTCAAAATTCTTTATCCACCATTTCCGGCATTTTACTTTATTTTATGTTGATGCCGTTCGTGAGAAGTTGGACGAACACAAGTGTAAGTAACTTAAATCCAAAAATGTTGTACACATCATATAATCTTTTTTATAGGAAAATAAAATAATCACACGAGTTAAAAGTACAACGTGGCATTTTATTTATGTGGTCCGAGGCATCAACATGGGATATGGCCAGTTATGGAATACTCCACACACGAATAAACATCGTGGGAGCAGAACCAGCATTGCTGGGGTGGGAGCAATGATCTGTTAAATATATGATGGCTGAAAGAAGGTGATAAGCTGTAGGTCCAATGCCTAAGAGCGACTAGGCATTGGACTAACAAGAAACATGAGTTTCTTCCTCTGATTCTGGCGTCAAGGCTTGTCATTAAGTAGGTACTAATGGTACCATGTTTATATGGACAAAGAAGATTCTTCAGACAGTTCATGCGGTACTGAAATGCCTGCTATAAATTAAGAACCTTGTTACAAGATGAACGGTAAACTCGTCATCTTTATAGAAAATTGTGCTGAGGATGAAATAGCAAAATGTAAATAGAACAGCACCTCGGATTCAGCTAGCACTAGCTGTGAGATAGTTAACAATTTGATTGGTTGGTCATAAAATAAGTTGTTGCTAAAAATGCGCGGCGGGTACCACTACTAAAGACCCAAATAAAACAAAGTCTCCAAGGTGACGCAATTTTAGGAATAAAATAAGCCCCCAGGAAATGAAAAAAATGTCACGTTAAAAATGATGAAAACCCGAAAAATTAAGTGCCGCTTTTATTATTTTAAAAAGTGAAAAAAATGCCACAACTTGCTAAAAAAACAAAACTTCTACATTATGTGCCTCACAGAAATAAGCACTTACTCGTACATATTTTGTATTTTGTAAATTTGGGTGACTATTCATTATGAGCTGTTTAAAGTTAAAAAATAAATACAAATTTCACAGAGGGCTTGCTGGCTTGAACACCGCATGGCTTCGCCCTCAGCACCTGTATCCTAGGCTTCATGCCAAGCCCATAGATGAACTATGTAACATAGATGGCAAACGTTCTTAAAACTTTGTAATCCCTTAAACTCCTCACAAATACACCCTAAATGAATTGCCAATACTAGTTCAAACCTATAAATTGCTATAACTTGCTAGAATGATAGCAATTTACACGAAAAGTTTACTCTGTACATGTAATATGGATGGCGTTTTTATGTAAAATGTGAGAGGAATTGGCATTGTTGACAATTCGGACGTATTCACAGCCAAGGTCACACGGATAGAGCTTATTAGTTGAAAGCGGTTTGTGGAACAGCCAAAATCTGGACCTACCGGTATTATGGGAATTTTTTAATTCCATTGTTTATGATTGTTAGCCTATTTTTGGGCAAGTGAAGCAAATCAACTTAAAAATAAAATTATATTATATTATTAAAAGGAAAGGAGCTTCATGGAAGAAGATAAAATAAAGTGGAAATTAAAACAAAAATAAGAAAAACAAACCAAATCTTCAAAATTCAACTGGAGAGCAGATTTTTTAATATATCGACTGAAATTTTCTTCTATTCATTTTTCAGACTTACTCAAAAAGATGTTAAGATGCGACATTTATCCAATGGAATTCTCTCATCCAAAAAAGACCAAAGGTGCACAAATAGATTAAGGTCTGGGGCTGAGCTGGGCATTCCACTACATCAACATAATTTTGGGTAAAATACTGCTTATCTATTTTGCTCGTATGCTTTGGGTCTTTATCTTGTTGGAAGACATAACTTCCCAAAGACAATTTAGAAGGGAAAGAAGCTAAATTTTCCCTTATAATGTTGACGTAGGTTAGTCCCGTCATTTTGGTGTCGATTTTAAAAAAGTTTCCATCGCCGCTGAAGGAGAAATATCCCCAAACTACTACTGAGCCTCCTTCATGTATTTCGGATGGTTTGCACGAAACTCTCTTTCTGGTTTTAGAGTTTTTTTAATTCAAATTTTTACTCATCGGACCAAATTACACTTTGCCAAAATGTTTGCGGCTTTGATAATTTCTTGAAATGGCCAGGCAGCATAGGCTTTTTCTTCATAAAAAGTTTACCAAGTCGCTTTGCTGGAGTCGCCTTTGAATTGTCCTTGATTTTTTATTTTTTTTTAAAGGACTTAACACTCAAGTTGGTGTGAATACACTTACATATAATGCCGCAGTTAGCATGTGTTAAGTTCTTTGGAAAATGGGGTAAGAGGGAAAGAAAGATTTTTGGCCTCAGTAGAAATTGGCTTGTTGTTGATTTTCCTTAACTGAAAAAATGAATACATATGTCTTTCGGGCGAGGATGGGATTCGAACACAGTAAACTACAACTTGAGCCACGGTCACCCATAATTTCAATTTATTTGATTATTATACTCGTATGGTGTACATTAAGGAACTTTACTTCTTTAGTACTTAGAGCAATATTTAGGAAAAAAGAACAATACATGATGATGTTATATTTAATTGCAGATTTTCTTTAATAGTCCTGACCGAAGGTAAAGGGTTTTCTTGGCCTCAATTGTAATTTTTCTGTCAGTAGTTGTTGAAGTCTTCATAGTTTCGGCAGACCTTCCTTGCCCCAGAAATTGATAATCCATATTGTTTTGCTAGTTTATGGAATGTCGATCCACTTTGGCGATCCAAAACATGCAGCTCCTTTATTTCGGGTTGTAACGGTTTCATACCAAAATCTTAGCCGAAAAAAACAAAATTTAACATTGAAAGTAAGATTCCAAATTTGTAATTAATGCTTCAACCTTTTAATTATTTGTCGATAGTAGAGACATGTACAAAAAAATATAAAACTGTTAGTAATGTTCTAACGAGTCACACAAAGTGCAATATGCACTTTATTTTGTCGCGCATTTAGTACAAATGACGCAGCATTAACACAACTATTACCAAATAAACAAAGGCAATTAATGGTTAATGTTTGCAAAACTGTGAATAGATGTCTACATGACCATAAATTCTATTTGCTTTGAATATAAAAATTAATAAACTGCTTTTGCACTAACTGATGTGGAAACAAAGGAAATAATGACATAAATTGAAATTTTTAGTGCTATAAATTAAATTTATTAGCAAAACACATTTCAAAAATGGATCTTGGGAGCACTATAACCAAAGTCAAAGTCTAAACGCTCTTGTGCTGTGTCCAGAATTGCAGTTCTGTTTACAATGTCCTAATTCTCTTCATAACTTTTAACACTAACCGAATTTACGTTTACCTCGCTGAACTCACTTCTTTCGAATTGTCAATGAATGATACCTCATTTAAAGTTTAAAATGCACTGTTGCCTTTTGCTGTCAACTTGGAATTCTTAATTTCATCAAATTAAACAATTCTCGTCGCTGAAGCGGGTTTACATATTTGTTCAAATTCAGCTTAGTTTTCGTTAAAATAATTTTAAAATTTAAGTTAAAATGTCTGGGTTTAACCTTGGAGCACCGACGACCACCACTGCGGGTTTCGGTTTCAGCACGCCTGCAGCCCAACCGACTGCGGCAACAAATCAGCCACAGTCAGGCTTCAGTTTTGGCGCTGCAAAACCAGCGGTAGAAGCGCCTGCTTTTGGCGTTGGTAATGTTGCCCAACCCTTAGCAACAGGGGGATTCAACTTTGGTGCTCCAGCGGCATCTTCGGCTCCCGCAACAGGTACTACATCGTTTTCATTTGGTGCACCAACAGCCACAACGGCACCACCGGCTGCTACTGGGACAAGTTTTGGCTTTGGCGCTCAGGCGGTAACAACAAGCGTTGGAGCTGCAGCAGCTCCAACGTTCAGCTTTGGCAATCCAACAACTACAACGGGTCCCTCATTGTCGTTCCTAGGTGGAACCCCAGCAACTCAAGCTACCACGGCGTTTTCATTTGGCAAACCGGCTGCAACCACGTCGGCTAGTTTAAATTTCTCGACTACCACAACCGCTGCTACTTCATTTACTGGATTCAACTCAACCGGTGGAATCGGCGGTGGGATTGGTGGTGGTATCGGTGGTTTTGGGGCGAAACCAATGCTCAATACAACCTTGCCCCCCACATCTGCTACAGCTCCAACACCTTTCGTCGGACTTGGTGGTTTAGATGTTACCTCCTCGCAACCAAAACCAGGTGAGTCAAAGCAGGACAATGTAAAAGTCAAAGAGACGCAGGTTCCAGAGGAAATTGCGAAAACGGTCGAACTGCTGAAAACCCACATAAAAAATCAGAAAAGCATGAGTTCCGACATCGGCAGAGCATCCACTAGTAAATTGTCGAATGTATCTAGTGAAATTCTATCCCTTCAATGGTCACTGCAAGAAATTTCGAACAGCGTTGAGACAAACTACAATCAAATCAAGCTTTTACGCAAGGAAACTTCACGAGTGATGCAAAGTGTGGAAATGGCTCAAAGAACACAAGACACACCAGCTGGCCTGCAATTCGAGAACTCCGCGCCATTTCAGTTCTTTCAAAATCTTGTCCAAAAATACGAAACCGATTTAATCAACTTTCGCAACCAGATCGCACTAACTGAGAAGCACATGCGTTCGCTTACCACACCGCAAGCAGTATCCCCCGATGACCTTAAAAGAGGATTTAAACAAATCAACGAAAGCTTTGTTTCACTAGCCGGACGTCTCAACGAGCTCCATCAAAAGGTCGAAGCACAAAAGGAGCAATTCCTTAACTTGAGAAAATACCGCCTACGCGACGGATCCAATATCTTCGCAAAACTAGACAACACCGAAACCCATCTGAACACATCAAAGATCACATGTGGCCCAACTCCATTCTCAAACATCAGTGGTATAAGCAGCCTGGGCAAATCTAGCATGGAGACCTCCGCCGCGGGTCAAACCGGAAAATCTTGAAACCGAAATGCATAACCAAACTTTTGTACAATTTTATTTTTTTTTTTTTCAAACGAAATAAAACTGTCGTTTATTTTCAGTAACTGTTCTTTTATTATCATTCTGAGGCGCATATGTATATAAACTTAAATCATCGTATTATAGAAATTACAAACAACAGCTTATCGCTAGCTATACCCCGAGCGGGATCAACTGCAGCAAATTTATAGAAAAATAAAACAGAAAGACGACAAAGTTGGTAGCCAGGCGTGGTACGAGCCTGGTGAGGGTTTATTTTTTCACCACTTGGATGACGTCCTCGTCGCGCATGATGTGACTGATGCCCACTCGTTGCGGTGAGTATTTCGTAGAAGTGCCCCAAACCAATGCGTACTTGAATTGAGCTGCAAGCGTCCGATGAATCGAGTGACAAACGTGTTCCACACTAACTCCCTGAAAAAAGAAAGATTTTGAATTAGCGTTGTTATTGAGAATAGAGATTTAATGGACATTTTTGTATTTTAAAAAAACGGGAAGATTTACGTAAGTATTCGAAATTAGAGTTTCAATTTTCTGTTTCTCGCTGACGGCTTCCATAGTCGATGGTTGGTTTGCGGCTTTTTATAAGCAACTGTTTAAACATACGAGGTCTATTCAAAAAGTATCAGAGGTCAGGAAAGTAAGGAGGTTGGCGATCCACAGATGCGTTGTGTTTGGCTAAGAATCTCCGAATTATGTGTAAAAAATAGGTGAGTGCGTTATCGTAATGAAGTTGCCAACCGCCATTTTCTCACAGATCCAATCGTTTGCGTATTACTGTGTCACGTGAGTAACACAAAACCTCTTGGCAGAACTGCTTGGTGATAGTAGTGCCATGATAAACAACACCACTAGAATAAAAAAAAAAACGGTCAGCATGACTTTCACATTGCTGCGGACCGGTGTTGCTTTTTTGGGCCTCAGATATGTTGCATGCTTCCATTGTGATGACTGGAAACTGATTTCTGTGTCGTACCCATAAACCCAGAACTTGCTTCCACTTGATAATCTCTAAGCTCTAAACAAAATTTGATGCGGAAACGTTTCAACCTTTTTTGCCATTCTCTCACAAAATAAAATCCGACTATTACTTATGTTACATGTGCTCACTCTTCAACGCCGTAGCGGCGATTGGGTGGTGCTGTGGTTACGAAAAAAATTGAGCATACGCATAAGGTGTGCCTACTAGTGGTCAAATTGCCAATACAAATTATGGTCGGATACTCTTCGAACAGACCTTGTATTGTTCGTACGTTCAAACATTGATACGTAGCACAGTGATGCGAGCGAAATTAAGAAGTGTGTGCTAATGTGTAGGGTAAAAAAGCGTACAACTATAACTTTGAGGTGGTAAAGGAATTTAACGAAGAATAGCTCTTGATTTCATGGGCAAACAAGACAATTGAGCAGCAAAACCTTATCTTGAGCAACGACGTATTGTAGATACTATACAAGACCCTCGTCTTCCCTGTCTTGTTGAGCAAAAAAATTCTTCCTGTGATATAATTTTTGGCGTCATTTAAATTGACGGAGTTTGAAGGAGAAAGTATAAAGAAGAACTAAAGGATCAGCCAACAGATGGTGTGGATGTTGGTTCTCAATTACTGCAATTTACTGAATTCAATGTGACAGATGTCATACAATCTTTGACAATTTTAGTCATGGAGTCGTTTACCATGCAGCAACGCATTTTTGTTATTCAATCTTATTACGAAAATGGGAGATCTATAAAAGTAACATTTCGTAAAATAACATAATCGCCCTAGTGAGCCCGGAATTCGTCCAAAGGCGAAGTGTTGTGAAGAAACTGGTTCGGTATCGGGTCAAACTCCGTGCTCGGGCAGCACCTACACCCCCAAATATCACCACGGTGAGCGAAAGTGTTCAAAATCAGTCAGGCACCTCAATTCGTCGCCAAAGTGAATGTAGAACATTACCTCAACATGTTGACGGGCTATTTTTTTTTTCCAAAATTGAATGAATTGGGTCAGGACGATCTCTAGTTTCAACAGGATGGTGCTACCGCCTATGCAAGTCATCAATCAACCAATTTATTGCGTACAAAATTTTAATATCGCATTATTCGGTTAGAGGCGAAGTTCATTGGCCTTCAAGGTCATGCGATTTGACACCCTTAGACTTCTTGCTGTGGGGTTATTTGAAGAGTAAGGTTTATGCCAATAACCCAGCAACGCTTCAGGATTTCAAACATAACATCCCAACAGAAATTGCTGCCATTGAATCCACTTATTCTTCAAAAGGTCATCGATAATTTTGACCTTCGGATGGTTACTTGCAACAGAAGCCGTGAACGATATTGTGTTCCATTCATAATTGCCATATACCGATCTTTATTAATCAATAAAATTCTACACTGATTTCACAATAAATGTGTGCTTAATTTAATGAAAACTTCGACACTCGCTGTTGGTGCACCCTTTATATCGGCTGTACAGTGCCGTGGATCTGGTCAGAAAGATTCGCTTACAGCGAATAAGATCGCTAAGCCATATAAAGCGCATGTACGAGTGTTTCAGCCGGAAGGATCTTTAATTACACCACAACAGGGAAAAGTTGTATAGAAAGATCTTAACTAAGGTGACGCACGCACTTGGAAGGGGATCTCTACCAACTTGGTGTGTGTAACTGGCGGCAGCTACGTAACTACATATCGAGCTGACCGGAGAGGCAGAAGTTGAGGGCCAGGACTGCCTCCGATCTGTAGGTTACCATCAAAAGTAAAGTAAGTAATAATACCAATTCTGGTTATAGTGCACACGACAGTGAAAAGTGACATCCAGAATACGCTGCTACTACAAAAAAGGTTATGGTGCCTTGAAGTCCGTTCATATTTAGACAGACATGCCAAATTTCAGTGCGATACTGTCTTTAGTTTTGTTTTGACAGTTGATTGTTGTTGACGTGTTTGGCATCATGTTGAGTATGGAAAAAAACGATTTTCGTTCTCTCATAAAACATTATTTTTTGAGAGGCAAAACGGTGAAGGAAACAAAAGGAAAGTTGGATAAATATTGTCTTATGAGGCTAATGCTCCGTCAGATTACACCGTAAAATATTGGTTTCGAGAGTTTCGTGGTGGCCGCAACTCCACTACCGATCAAGTCCGCAGCGGCAAGCCCTCCGATGCGGTTACTGAGGACAATGTCAAAAGAATGCATGAAATGGTATTGGCTGACCGGAAAGTCAAGGTGCGCGGGCTAGCAGACACCACAAAGATTAGTGCCGAGCGTACATGCCATATTTTGGGCAATATTCTGCATATGAAAAAGTTATCCTGCCGCTGGGTGCCGCGAATGCTCACTTCTGACCAAAAACACGAACGCGAGAGCACTTCGAAAGAGTGTTTGGACTTGCTGGTGCGGAATCGGGCGGACTTTTGGCGTCGATTGGTAACTGGATTTGGATCCATCGGACTATTATCTCTTCCCAAACCTCAAAAGATGGCTCATCAATAAAAAATTCAGCTCACGCGAGGAAAGCATCGACGCCACGGAGGAATATTTTGCAGAAAAGAAGTTGGAATCAAGAAGTTGGAAAATCGCTGGAATAAGTGTATCAAACTAAAAGAGGACTATATTAAATAATATAAGAAAAAAACATTTAACAAAAAATTATTTTTTAATTCCCAAGGAGTCACTTTTCACTCCATCTAGTACTAGTTTATTTTGGCTTGTTCAGCAAAGGCACAGTTTGTCAGAATACACACGTAGGAATTTCTTTAGGAATTGTAACTGGTCGTTATGTTTCCTCGATAACGACGTGGATGCCGCTGCTAATATGATCACAGACACCATTCTCTTTGGAATGAGAAACTTTATCCCTCATCAGATGAAGAGTATCAAACCAAAAGAAAAGGCGTGGTACGACTCGAGCTGTAAAGAGGCTGTCAGGGTTAGAGAAATGTTTTTTCGGTCCTACAAGACCAACCCAACAAAGGAAAACGGAAAAAAGTTTAAGCGAGCCAGGAATGACTACAACGTCTTTCTTAAGCGTGTAAAATTCCAATACGACCAAAAACTGACGCAAAAAATACCACAATGTCCCAGAGGTAGTACAAGTTTTTGGTCGTTCGTCAAAAATATTAGAAATTCTGCCTCATCCTCCATCCCAACGCTCATTTACAATGACATTCCAGCTGTCAGCTCTTTGGACAAGGCCAATCTGCTTGCTGCACACTTTGCGGCCAGCTCAACACTCCCAGATTGTGTTTTGTCTCCGCCTACACTTTAGTGCGTCGAATCTTCCATGAGACAAATCCACTTTCGCACTCGTGTAGTAGCAAGAGTACTTAAAGATCTCAACATATATAAATCCGCTGGTCCAGATGGTATATCTCCCCTTCTTCTGAAGAGGTGTTCGTCCACGCTGGCAAAACCACTGCGTAAGTTTTTCCATCAATCCTACTCTTTAAGACTCTTTCCGAGAAGATGGAATACAGCATTTGTCCAGCCCGTCCCTAAAAAAGGCGAATCTTCTTCTCTGTCCTCCTACAGACCCATTGCGCTTACGTCCCTTGTCTCCAAGGTCATGGAAACGCTGATAAACCGTCATCTCATGAAATATCTCGAAACACGAAAACTTTTCAATGACCGGCAGTACGGTTTTCGTAGCAACAGGTCCACTGGTGATTTGATGGCATGTCTCACCGAAAAGTGGACCCAAAGCGTACATCAGTCAATCAAGATAGTTGCACTTGATATTTCTAAGGCATTTGACAGAGTTTGGCATCAGGCTTTTTTGTCGAAAATGCGTGCTTTAGGAATCATTGACTCTCTTCTTCAATGGATTAGAAATTACCTTTCAGGACGTTCAATTCAAGTTGTCTTGGATGGTTTCAAGTCTGATATTTACAAAATAAATGCTGGTGTGCCCCAGGGCTCCGTTCTGCCTCCGACACTCTTTTTAATTTTCATCAACGATCTCTTGTCTGCTACTTCTAATCCAATATATTTCTTTGCTGACGACAGACCTCTCTGCTTTGGCTGCTCCCTGCTAGTCGGCTGTAGAACGGGAACGGCATTGTATGTTAAGCTCATTAAATTCTGATATTAACAGTATAACTAATTCTGGAAACACTAACAGAGTAGAATGCAATGCTCCCAAAACACAATGCTGTCTGACGTCGTTAAAGCGAAATTTGAACACCCAGCCGTTATCCATGAATGGCACTTGCATCGTCGAAACCGATAAACTTTCCATCCTCCGTATGTGTGTCAATGAAAACTTACGTTGGAATGACCACATATTCGGTGTGCCTAGGTTTCCTGTAAGAAATATTTCACCCCCTCTGATCTGGCCTCAATATATAAGGCGTTTATCCGCCCGAAATTGGAGTACAATGCCCACATCTGGTCGGGTGCGTCCAAAACATCTCTGCACCTGCTAGATGGGATCCAAAACAGTGCGATAGAACTCATAGGTAATACTAATATCACTCAAACAATGGAGACCCTCGAACACCGACATAAGGTCTGGTGTACTCTGTTTTATGGCTATTTCCACCAACAGTGCTCCATAGAAATCGCCAGTAGCATTCCGCCCCTTCAAACTTTTAACCGTAACAACCGTCTCACTATGAATGCTCATCATTATACCCTCAAGCCCACTTTCGGACGTACTCTAAAATATCGTGATTCGTTCTTAAACCGTACAACTCGCTTATGGAACGCCCTGCCTAGCTCCTTATTTCCTAGTCATTATAACCTTCAAACATTTAAAACCAACGTTCACCGGTACCTCTCTTTCTATCCTCCCTGACTTTCCTTCGCCCGCGCTGTGTGCAAACATTTTAATGGTACTTAAATCCTTTAAGCGCGCGCAAATTATAAAAAAAAGGATTGTATCCAAAGCGATTTTAATCCGGCAAAAACTAAATTTGTGCGCCAGAAGATGTAAGATACCAAATACTGACTTTCCAAAAGTTAATGCTAAGAAGTTAGATCAGTAAATTTAGTGATCTAGTCAAATACAGTTTGGGCGAATCGTACAACTTTTTTTGTCCAACATTTTAATTTAGTTGTTCTTTAATATTATAGATTAACATTTAGAATGTCTAAATAATGGCAATTGGGAAGATAAAACTCTCAGACCTGAATTGTATGTTGCTTATCGCTTGGAGATCATATGTAGTTTCCATGCTATAAGAACTCGGGGATGAGATCCACCGCCCTTTACAAGGGGGATGGACTGAGAAAGTCTGTTTGTTGTTAGTGATAGATGTTCCATTTTGGTGAAATCTTCGATATTTACGAGTATATTCAGTGTTGTTTGACAAATCTAAACTACTCAAAACAAAATAAGGCCCACCAACGATTTATATTGATTTTTGCTTAAAAATTACTCTATTGGTAAACATTTTCGAAGCGAAGTATTTAACTGTATAGCTTGTATGTCTATGAGTATTAATCAATACTTTGAGCAACAATTTTACCGTTGCCTCCAAATAAGTAGGCAGAGAAAGCGCGTTGCTCTAAAAAAAAACAACTAATGCAAAATTTCCTGTACTTGTTTTCTCAGTCTAATTCTAAGCGTTGTCGCTAAGTGTTACTTTCTGTAATTGTTTTCTTCGACAACGTTATTAATTGTAATTACCATACCCGGTTCTCGGCATCATATGGATATCGAAAACGCAGTAAGAGCGGTAAATTTGCTTCAGAAGTGAGAGTCTCAAAGGTCTGTCGCAATTCGTATCGGTGGATCGCGGCGAGCTATCCGAAACGTCTAGAACGCTTCCAAGAAACCAGAGTCGCAAGAAGATCGGTACGTAAGAATAATTGCACGTCGGAAGCGTACCGTAACCGTCTGGGCGTTACAAAATCAACTGCTGGCACTTCAATGATCAAACCGTACGTAATCGACTCCACGAAGATGGTCAACGGTCCAGAGTGCGCGCCATTCGACCGAAACTGACAAGGGCACATCGGGCAGCGCACTTAAGTTACGCCCGTCAGCATTCAGATTGGACTATAGACAACTGGAGGCCTGTACTCTTTACAGACGAATGTAAGGTCAAGTTTTTTTGTGACGATAAACGAGTGAACATTTTACCGACCCATGCATTCACGGAACTGACCGTTTTGGGGGCCCAAATGAGAGCCTACAAACTTAGTGGGCCCTATTTTGTTTTGAGCAGTATATCTAAGATAGCTTCTGGATCGTTTTTTTACGTATAGAGGTGCAAATTAATTTGAACATATTATACTTTCCTTGAGTTCAATGGCAAATATGTAAGTTCATTTGTTGTCACAACAATCTTACATTTTCTCAAATTGCACATATTTTTAAACTAGATTAAATTAGCCCTGAAAAAAAATATAGTTTCCCAAAAAATGTTTGAATTTAAATTTTTGAAAATGCTAAGGAGGCTTTGCAATTTGTGTAAACAAGAATTAAATTGCTGTCAAGTTTGTTGCTTTGTTATTTAGAAGTGCTTAAGAATGGATATCTCCGTAGAAATCCGTAGTAAAGTAATTACTTTGTTTGAGCATAAATCTAAAACTCAGAGGCAGATAGCGGAAGAGTGTGAAATATCATTAGGGTCAGTTAACATCATCATTAAACGCCATGAAGAAATCGGGTCGATTTTACCGCAACGAGCAGGGAAATGTGGACGAAAACGAGACGCATGAAGAAAGAGACTCTTCTTATAACAGACAGTCGGATTGATCCAAGTAAAAGCAGTAACGATTTACAAAAAGATCTTGCGAGTGCAGGAACAGTCGTGGATGCCTCAAAAGTTCGACGTCATCTTCAAGAGGTTGGACCATAAGCACGGAAACCTCTGAAGAGGCAACCTGACTGTTGCTATGAAAAAGAAGAGAATGACTTGGGCTCGAAAATATAAAGAATAGACAGTGAATGAATGGAAAAAGATGTTTTTTTTCGGAAACACCCTGTAAAGCAAATGTTTTGGGGTTCTTTCTCTTATTTTGGGGCAGGATTGTTAGTTGTCATCCCTATTATTATTATGATGAACAGTGACAAATATATTGAATTACTGGATAGACGTCTGATGCCTGAACTGTCGAAATTGAATGCAGAAACCCCAATTTTTCAACAAGATTTGGCCCCGTGTCATTCGTCAAAAAAAGTCAAACAATTTTTTGTTGAGCTTGGTATTACGTCTTTTGATTGACCTAGCAACTCGTCAGACATTAATCCCATTGAAAACTGATGAGCTATATGCAAAACCTGGCTGAGAAAAATGAATTGTACGACCTAAACGAAGCTGATTGAGTCAGTTATTCAAGTGTGGCACCGGGATCCAAAAATCGTTGACAACTGTCGAAAACTGATAGAATCCATGCCAAAGGGAGTTAAAATGGTGTTAAAAGCCGAGTGTGGACAGGACACATTAAATATTAATTTTAATAATTTATTACTAATTTTTACTTTTTAAATAAATAATCCAAGTTTGTGAAAAAAAATTTTTTGTTCAGATTAATTTGCACAAGACTGTCCATATACGTTATTTTTTCGGTCCTCATAATCGACCAAGTGAGCTTGCTGTTCGTCGTGTCGTGGATAAATTTCGTACCACATGCATTATACATGAGGCAAACCCAACAGCGGTGAGGACTGTAGCCGCTGTGAGCAAAAGTGTGACGGAAAATCAGCAATTGTCAATATGGCGTTGACCGCAACAGATGCCCTATGTGCGTCCACTAGTTGGTGCAGGAACTAAAGCCGTAAGACCAGGGCTTGTGGAGGGAATTTGCGTCGGCTTTTGAGCAGCTCGAAGACTACTCTTACTTTTTATTGAGAAATCGTGTTTAGTACCTAGGCTCATTTTTGACTCAATGGGTTTGGAGTCTAGTCTTTACCGTTGGTGAGATAATCGGCCAAGGATACCAGAAACAATGATTCGTGATTATTCCTTAGAACATATGAACGATATTGATCCTGGTTCCAGTAGGATGTGCCTTAATTTACTAAGATCTCCATCCAACGAGAACATTATATCATGAAATTAAATAATGAATTGGCCACGGAGATCGTGCGATTTAATGCCATTCGATTACTTCTTGTACGCGATGAGAACACCCTTTATGCAATACACAAATAGTTATGTAATGGCTAATTGACAAGCGAAGAGCCAAAATTCCAACTCAACTCTGGTTGAACCCCCTGGTTCAAATGTAGTTAAAACAACACCGGTCTATCTGTCTGCAAAAGAAAATCCCCTAATAGTAAAAAAAGAAAACAAAATGTTATCTATGTAGGTTAGATATATGTATGTACATACTTGTGCAATGTCAACCGCCTGGTCATTGGAGGCCCAGTGCTTGACCACAAGGACTCCCATATTAATTTTATCATTAGCTTACGCTTTAAAATTTGCATCAAAGATGTCCGTAACAAACGTAGAGTTGACATCGGAATAGAGAAACACCAGCAACCGGTTCAACTTGCTAAGGATACCTAGATATAATACTGACAGGCGCCCGGATCCCCAAGTTTGCCAGCAAATAAGGGATCACCGTGCCCCAAGTGGAGCAACAATCGGCAGCTTCGCTTCGTTATAGGTGTCATAACGACAGCGATTATTATTAGCTAATAAAAGACTTGGCTGAATGTTCAGGCCTTAAACCTGCCACAAGTAGCCGAACAACTAACGGAGGTCGTAGAGTGCTAAAAAGCAGGAAAACCGGGCAAAGGGAGGATGAAGATCTCTGACTTAGTCTACGGTGACTTCTACAGAGAACATAAGCAGCGTCTATCTGGAAGGAGGGAGATTTGTTGAAAGCTGCAGAATTAGGTAAGAAGTCTTGAAATTTGAGCACGGGAGCGATAACATTGTAACAATCCGTATCAATGCGAAATTCAGCAAAATCAACCTAATATGCAGTCCCGCCACCACAGAAGAAAAATTCGATACTGCCAAAGAATTTTTCTATTCGCATATGAGGCGGCTCTGCATAGGACAGGAGCAGCTCGGAGGGAAGAACATAGGAGAAGCGCTACTCCAGGAACCAAAAGGAGGCGGGAAGTCGGTCGGTGCCAGGGATATGAAAAAAATCAGTTGGGAGAAAGAGTGATGCCTTCAACATGGATAATGAAAGTCAAAGCTTCTGACCACCCGACCAAAGTGAAGTAAAGATAGTAATATCTAAAGCAGAACAAACATTCCGAAATTGACCGGCTACTTACCGAACTTTTTAATGCAGCAGAAGATGACTTCGTAAAGTGCATACACCAACTCATTTTTACTCTTCGGTCGGAGGAAAATATGGCTAGCATCCTTTATCCCATTCACAGAAGACTCTCTAAGTTCCGTCAGCTATAAATATTTAAATCAGCTTAACATCGGGGTACAAGACCTTGTCTGCCACACTATGTAGACGCCTGAAATAATTTGCCAACGATCTGGTTGGCCCCAATGAGTGACGTTTTAGGCCAAACCCTATTAGAAATCAAACGAAGAGTAACACTTGTCAAACAACGGCCACTCAAATGGTGGTGTATTGGCTTCCAAATCAGAAGGTTCACGTAAGATGAGTGGTTGCCTAAAATACAACAAGCCCATTATACTAATAATTTAGTCTCCTCATTAAATTTTGGATGCCACCCATGGAGCGAAATAACCACTGAGCCTAGAAATCTTTCTTTGTCCCCCTGTACCATTTTACTAAAAACTTAACACGTGCTCAGGCACTTCAAATGTTATCTTCTTTAAAAAAAATTCGCTATTTCTTTGGCCCAAAAAGACAATTGAAAAGACTTTTTTATTATTATTATTATTATTATTATTATCAAGGGAACGATACAAATTAATTTGTAGGGTCCGGGATTTAACGCCGGGGTACTATGCCCATGTAGCGCGTTTTGTCAACAGCACGCGGAGTACTGAGTTCCCATGTGGTCACCCACCTACGTACTTACCGCGCCCAACACTGCTTGATTTCGATGATTTAGTGGGAACCGATGCTTTCAGTGAAGACTTTTTTACCCCAGTCCTTTTCTATGAAACAGCCAGCTTTACAAGCTGCGCAACAACACCTACCTGGTGCAAGTCACATAAAATAGCTAGGACCTGTAAAGCGAATGAATATTAACGTTACAAGCCGAAGAGTATTCGACTAGAGGAAGACCTCGGTTTAGGTTGCGCACACAGGTGGAAGGGAACCTCATCCATCTTGGAGGAAACAACTGCAGGTAGTTGGGAAAATACCGCGTTAACTAGAGAGGTTTCTTAGTTGAGGACCAGGCCTAACCCGCAGCTCAATCTAAATAAGTAAGCAAGGACAAAGCTAAAACTACTTTGATTTGAAAAGACAGAAAAATTATTGCAACACTAAAGTGCCAAGCCACCAACAAACTCTGCCTCGACATGACTTATTTATAACGGTCTGTGGTACAGAACCTCTTGTGTAATATACAACGGTCAAAAGAAAAAAAAAACAGACAAAGACTAACAACCAGATCTAGCTAGTATCCAACGACAAACAACATTTTACATAAAAAAGACGAAAGTACCAAAATATAAATATTTAAATATTAAATTGAAAATTTTCCATAAAGACACAATTTACCTTTCTCAAAATAAGGCCATCGTCGAAGTCTGGTGGTGCACCAGGTTTCTTTGTATAGACTCGGATCAGTTGCAAGGCCTCCCACAATGCCTCCAGCAAATAGTCCAAATTTAATTTCATATTACAGCTGACCACAATCGAGTTAGGTTCACGAGCTAGTCGGTCAACTTCTTCAATTGAAATTTGATCGATCTTATTGTAAACATATAAACAAGGCAAGTACACACGATTTGCCGTTACAACGTCAATAAATTCATCTTCAGTGCAGTCCTCACGGAATAGAACCTCTGCATTGAAAATCTTAAACGAATGCAGAATTGTTTGTACCATTTTTTCATTACATCTTGTTAGGGCACATGTTGCATTGAAACTTAAACCACCCCCTTTCTTTACTTTGTAATAAATGTTCGGTTTACGTTTGTTTAATCTAATCCCCACAGATTCCAGCTCCCGTTCTAGTAGATCTCGGTGAACATTTGGTTTTGTAGCATCCAGCATCATTACTACCAAATCTGCGGTACGGGCAACAGCAATAACTTGTCTACCACGTCCTTTGCCCTAGAAATGCAATTGATCATTTCAAATAAACAATTGATGTGAAAGGAGAGATTTGAAAGAAAACCTACCTGAGCAGCACCTTCTATGATACCAGGTAAATCAAGAAGTTGTATATTAGCACCCTTGTATTCAATTACACCAGGAATACACGTGAGTGTTGTGAATTCATAATTGGCAGCTTCTGATTCCGTTTTGGTCAATGTTGATAACAGTGTTGATTTACCCACCGACGGAAAGCCGATTAAGGCCACGCGTGCATCACCGCTCTTTAGAACATCGAAGCCATCACCTTTTTCGCCCTTCTTCGACGGCTCTAATAATTGGGAGCGATATTTGGCTAATTTTGCTTTCAGCAAACCCAAATGATATTCAGTTGCTGTTGAGTTATGACGGAAAAAAAGTCGTTACTTGGGATGAGTTAACCCCTAAATCGGTCTGTGAACTTGCCTTTGTTTTTTTGTGTCCTTGCGATTTCTTTCTCGATTTCTGAGATCTTCTCTAAAATGCCCATTTTTTAAAATGTTCCAATCGATTATATGTTGCTTATTTAATGGACAAATACATCAAGAAAAGCTTATACAAAAAGAAATGTCGGTCGTAGAGGTAGTGAGGTGAAAAAACGCCGTATGCTGACAGGACAGATGGAATTGACAGCTTGTCACTTTTGACTACATCGACGACTGTTTTTCGCCAGATGAAAGTGAAACCATTCAGCAAGATATCGGAATGTGTATCGTTCCCTATAGGGTGGAAACTAAGAAAAATTTATAGATGAGACCTTTCAGATTTTAAAAACCTGAGTGCGGCAGAAGCGATCCGCTTATTCCAGATTTGACGACGAATGCTAGCACTTGAAATTGTTTTAAAAAACGTAATTAATATAGCATAATCAGCAGGTAATATCTGATAAAATACTGCCTTGGTTAGACTTAGCCTGTTGTTTTAAGGTACAAACTAGGGAACCAGGTACAGAGCACCTTTATCGCTTTAGTTTGCCAGATAACGTTTTAGCATAACGTTATGACGAGCTCCCTTGGTTCAGGCATGTAAAACAGATACGATTAACTTTGAATTTGTATTGTATGTATGTATATATAGCGCTATACATACATGTTAAACATTTTTGTTTTATATGTAATTAGCGCGCGCTCAAGGGGATCTCGTACCCTTAAACTATTTGTACATAACGAGGGCGAAGAAAATTTAGGGAGGAAGAAAAGAGAGGTACCGATGTACATTGGTCTTAAATGTTTGCAAGTTCCATGAGCGAGTTGTACGGCTTAGGAATGAATCACGATTTTAGAGTTCGTCCGAAAGTGGTTTTGCGGTTATACCGATGAGCATTCATAGCGAGACGGGTGTTACGGCTAAAGGTTTGAACGGGCGAAATGCTACTGGCGATTTCAATGGAAATATCCATAAAACAAAGTGAGATAGGAGACATTACGTTGGTGTTCAAGGGTGTCAATTGAATGACTGAAATTAGCATCACCTATGAGTTTCATTGCATGGTTTTGAACCCAGTTATTGATTAGAGATGGCAAACACTTCCAGCCATTTACTAAAGTAATCCATGACCACAAGGCTGTATCGGTTGCCATTAAAGGTTGTAGGAATGTCGATGGCTATTCGTCGTGTCGAATGTGAAAGTTGAGGGGCGGATTGAAGAATCGTAGAGTCCGTAGGCTTCTCCAGTGGTCCTTCTGAAGAAGAAAGACGGCAGCACGATGTTTTGTGTGTGTCACCACAAAGAACAGCTACCCAGTTCCGAAAATCGAAGACACTTTGGATGCGCTTTCTGGAGCGAAATGGTTTTCATTTCGTTTCCTTGACTTGAAGAGTGGTGAGAAAACTGATTTCATTACAGGAAGCGTTCTTTGGCAGTCTACAGTGATGCCGTTTGAACATTGCAAGAACTCACGTGGAAAACCTGCCTAATGTATTTTATCTAGACGATGTTATCGCCATAGGTAAGATGTTCGAGGAGCGTCGAAAAGTGCTTGAGAGGCTACGAAGTGCTCATTTGAAGCTGAACCCAGAAAAGTGTGTCTTGATCTGTCCGGAAGTAAAATATCTTGGCCACATTATATCAGCGGAAGGAGACGGATCCTGGCAAAATCGAAGCCGTAAAAACCTGGCCTGTCCAAAAAGATAACCACCACCTGAGAAACTTCTTGAGACTTACCACATACTTCATAAGGTTCGTAAAGGATTTTCAAGAGAAAGTGGTTGTATATTACAGCAAAGTACTCTCCAGACCCGAAAGAAACATTCTGGCTTCGAAGCATTTCCATAAATACCTCTATGGACAAAAGTTCAACCTTCGGACAGACCCTGAAGGCTCAGACATGAGACAGATCGAGCAGTTGCAGGGCTACGTCACCGCAAGGGAAAACTCCACTCAAATGCTGATGCTCTATCTCGTCCACCGCGCGGAGTCAAAATGTGAACACTGTAACCGTAAGGAAGCGAAGGACCAGGCCGATATCCAAATGGTCAGGACTAAGCCAATAGACGTTTGGGGTACAGACGAAATCCGTTCCTCCCAACAGGCAGATAATGACATCGAACCAATATTGACCTGGGAGGAATACGAAGAAAGACCAAGTAAGCAGCAGATATTAGACCGGTGCCAAATTCTGAAGGCATCTTGGGCACAGTGGGGCTCGCTTTGTGTGCAAGATGGTTTGCTGAAGAGAAAATGGAAAAATGCAGATGGAATAACATCTCGTATGCAGCTAATCGTGTCACGGTCCAGAGTCAACCAAGTATTCAATGAAATACATGACGGAATTTCAGGAGGTTATTTGGGAATAAACAAGACGTTGGAAAAGGTAAGGGAATGTTTTTATTGGTTAAGCGCTAAACAAGATGTCGAGAATTGGTGCAAAAGTGCATAAGATGTGAGGCTACCAAAGGTCCAAGTGTAAAGCCACAGGAAAGAATGCAACAATACACTGTCGGAGCACCATTGGAGCGAATGGCTATCGACATCGCTGTGCCTTGGCAACTGATACACCATCGTGGTCATGGATTACTTCAGTAAGTAGCCGGAAGTGTTTGTCATCCCAAATCAAGAGGCTAAGATCATAGCAGAAGAGATAGTCAACAGATGGGTGAACAGATTTGGGGTCCCCATGGAACTACATTTTGATCAAGGGCGAAAATTCGAATCAAAATTGTTCCAGGAAGTGCGTCAATATCTGGGAATAAGGAAAACAAGGACAACGTCATTTAACCCTCAATCTGATGGAATGGTCGAGCGATTTAATCGGACCTTGAATGAGCACCTGTCTAAGGTCGCCGGCAACTGCCAGAGAGACTGAGATCGACACTTACCCGTCTTCTTAATGGCCTACCGAAACGCGGTCCATAGTTCAACAGGACATACGCCATCCGAGATCGCATTTGGTCAAACAGTTCGGTTGCCAAGTGAAACGAAATTCGAATCCCCACCCACGGAGCCCAAGGAGTGGAACGAGTACGTGGATGACTTGCGCAGTAGGTTTCGTAAATTGCATTAAAATACTCGAGAAAAGGTGAAGCTAGTGAGCAATTGCATAAAGACTAATCACGACATCAAAGTGAACCCTTCCGTCTTCAACGAAGGAGATCTGGTGTAGCTATATAGTCCTCTGCAAACTACCAAAATTGCAACAGGATTGGGAAGGTTCATACAAGGTGATAACCCGCAATTAATGACGCCGTCTATTAGATTCGGCGCGGGGATCGAGGAAAAATGAAGGTAGTTCATTTCAGCGAAACGATGAATGACGCAATTTTAGGGACGGAGCAGTTTGATATCCATTTGAATGTAAACAGGGCCATCTATATTTGAAATGCAGAAGATATCCGTGTTTGAAAAGCAGATGACTGAACCATTGAAGAATGAAGAATGGAATCGAATTTTCTGACAAAATGGAAATTTGTATGGATCCCTGGATGGTAGAGAATGTTTTCGAGAGATGTCAGCGGCTTATACATATCAGCATCCCCCGACATGCAAGTTAGTTCGAAAGTAGATTTTGAAATGTGAATTACGAATAGTGCTAAAGTGGTATAAGTAAAAGATAAAGAAACGTAATAGTGGTTGAGAAAAACGATTCAATTGTAAATTGTAAATGTATTTGAAAAAGTGAAGATTCCTATTGAAGGAATAAGTTCTATCATTTGTACCCACACAAACATTTTACATAATGTTCGGTTTGCAGTTATGTTTCTTCTTGCTCATCCACGGGAAGCAAAATTATCAATTACAGCTGCATCAAAGTATCTACAAAAGTCAAAGTTTTGTGAGGAAGTGAGTGAAAACTTTGACTAACAGGGAAAATAAAGACCTAAACAGGGAAAAATAAAAATAAAAACAACAACAAAAAAGAAATACTTATACCTTTTGAAAAAATAATAAGGTTGGAAAAGCAAGGCACAAAGTCGTTTCACTCAACCGTTGCTTATGCAAAAAAAAAAACATATTTAAAAAAGACGTTATATAGTAATGATATAGACTAGAAGAAAATTATTGTCACTGACGAAGCTTAATTCGTCAATCAATTGATACGTGTGTGGACTGCGTATGGTGAAGCATCTGGCAAAAATTCATGCTTATGGCCATTGTATTGTGAATGCTTCTCACTAGGTTAAATACAAAAAAGTCTGTCTTATGTAATTACAATTCAAATCACTACGAAGGAGGGCGAAACCATAAAAAAGAAATGGACCAGCAGTTCCATTCTACATACAAAGATAAGGATTTGTTAAAGAAAAGACATGGCAAAAATAGTACATAAAAGTTAGAAATAAAAACAAAAATAAATAAAATACTTTCCTTAAAAATCGCACCCAAAAAATAAAAAAAGGAATCTTTTATTACTGTCTCCGTTCTGTACATCATACATTTTTTTTCTTAATTGGAAATATTTTTACGAAAATAAACCTATTTCTTCTATTCACACTCTTCATATGTATTAAATCCATTTGCGTTTGTGCTTTCTTTTTGCCCCGCCGCGCCGTGAGCTACTAGTTTTTATAAGCTCCATCACCTGTGTTGCCCATAAATTCAGTCCATCTTTGGTTCTTGATGTCATCCAACTCCGAACAGACCTCACCATTTTCCAGTTCCCTGCAAGTGCAGGTTAGTGTGATCCTTGTGATGACAATTTGTGATTCATATCTGGGTACAGTTGGAGTTAGACTACTGATACTTCTTCCGCTGAGACATTGCTTGAGGAATTGTTTTTCCAAAACGCTTAGATTCTCTGCAGTGTAACCTAAAAATGTATAATTCTTAAAATGAAAGTACCAGTCAACTTAGGAATTTCCTGTCGATCATACTTCTATAGGCGCTAATTTTTTCTTCCATACAATTCCAATCCTGCGGTAGGAATAGCGGTGGATAAGTCTCTGATTCTCTGATATTTAGTAGAAAAGCATAGTCTATAGAGCTTCGTGTATTATTAAGTGACTTAAGAAGAGCCCCACTGGAAGATATAGATGCAAGATACAAGGCGTCGTCTTTTTCTTCGTTGTCATCATCTCGTTGTCGTCGTTGTGGTTTACCATCGGGAAAGTAATCATACTTTGATCTCTCTTTGATGACATCTTGTTCTTCTTTTTCAACTTCTAAATCCCATAGACTTAATGGTTCTTCTTTTTCAAGATTATTTTGAGGAACACTTGGTATCGTGTCATTGGAGTTTTCTTCAAGACTAATAAAATCGCTGCGTACGTCTCTATTTCCTGGATATTTAGTTCTTAGGCGAATTGGTCTTTCATTGGTTATAGCCTCATTGTCGTTGTAAATTTCTTGGTATTCTTCTTGGCTGCGAGGATTTTCTCCATCATATTCCTTCTGTGAATCGTTAAAAACAAAAACATTACAAATAGTAGCATGTAGTATATATGAGTACATACAGTACAATTTTTTTTTTTTTAAATATAACTAATTTATCGTTGAATTGCTAATGTGTAAACTATACCATGGAGTTTACTCTGAACTTACGAAAATTATGCGTTAAGAACCGTAAACCACGTAGCTGAACGATTAGGGCAACTGAAGCATGGTAGGATAAGCACCGTCCAAAAAGTCATCCCAACCCGGACTATCCTCGCATCTTAGAAGGTATATTAGGGCTTCGAGATGAAATTAGTCTACAAAATCTATGGAATAGACTTGTTTTGCATTAAGGCCGGAGAATTTTTTTTCCTATCTCCACAGCTTAATGACAGGGTCTTCAAAGTCCAAGTAGTGTCAAAAGTATAATTCTTGTAAATATAAAAACTATATTAACTTGAAAAAATAAATCCTTGCAATTTTTAAAATAAAAGTCTTTCTTTTCGTAGTTTGCCATGACTTTTGCTTCTTTAGTTAATATTTCATTTGTGATAGTAGTTCTGTTCAGTGAGGCTGTTCTGGGCAGAAAAGAACAGAAAAGTACAGAAAAACTTACACCTACTCTTGAGGTAGAGCAGACTGGTGTGCAGATGTCAAAATCAAATTTCGCTGTCATTTTGATTTGTTTCTAGTAATTTATTTGTTTATAGAGACTGCGAGATATGCGGAAATGTGTCACAAATTCCTTTTCATTATAGGAAAAAACTATTTCTTTCAAGAAATGTGCGATATAGTTCCTTGAATCTTTTCCGACAGAAAAGGGAATAACGCTCACTAAAGTCTTCATATCTCTGGAATCTGTTGTTCCGTCACTCGACAAACTGATATCACTGCCACTATCACTGTCCACCAATTCTTCTAATATAATTTGTTGAATTTTATTTAAAGCCATTTTTATTTATTCAAGCTTGTATTTCACTTGGAGTTGAAAAGTTTTAACAACTTCACAAGAAATTACAAATGCCGAATGTCAACATTTTTGACAGCTAACATATGGACTGTACTTTTCTGTTCTAACTTTGATCTGACATTTTTCACGAATCTGTATATATGTACCTTGCACTAAACAACTAATAATAAGGTAATATACTTGGCACAATTATTTTGGTCTCGTTCTGCGCATCTATCAAATTCTGGCAATATGGCCGACCACAGTGACGACAAAGGCGGAAATATTTTGGTTGCGATAGATTTTTGATTTAAAATTCATTAAACAAAGTTTAAAGGTTTTAAAATGCGTTGTGCTGTGTACGGGTGTTGTGTTAACAACTATAAAAGCAAAAATAAAACTGGAAATGAGGAGATATCGTATCACTGGTTTCTAAAACAAAATAAAATGTGTAAGCAGTGGGTTTTTTTGTGCCGCCGAAAAGACAAGTTAAATACAAAAACGGCGTAAACATTTTAAAAGAAGTGACTTTGTCATTAATTCATTGTACGAGCAATATGGAATAATTCTGAAAACAACTAGAATTAAAGAAGATTCTGTTCCCTCACTTTTGTTACCATTGCAAAAGGATGAAGAAGTGACGAGCCCACGGGATTTACGGATTCAAAATAGACTTTTGATCCCAAGGTATGTGAAGAACAATTATTATAACCGTTATTTACACTAATAACACTCGGTTTTTTTAATTTCAGTGATGCACTAATTGTAAATGACAAAGAGAACATAGATCTGGAAGTCCCCGCGGAGAATTTATTTCTATCAAATACGAGTAAGTGTGATTGCTCTTCGTAAACTGATGCTTCCAAGGTAGACTGCGGTACACAAGTTAAACCATTAATGGTCGACTGTAAATATTCTCAGTAAATAGATGACATATTAAATTAATGTACTGCGAATTAAGTGTAATTAGAATTTCAACCATTGTTTGTATTTTGCAGATTATTGGAACAAATAGCAAAATTGAAGGCAGAAAACTGGAAGCAGCAACAAACTATTGACTCCGTTGGTCATATTTTTGCCAAGGGCCAATGAAAAAAATTAAAATGTCCTCAAAAACGTGCAAAATGGTCATCCGGCGATATCTCTAATGCGATCGCAATACATGCCGCTGGCCCCCGACCCTAACGATTGCTGTTGCGAAAACAGAGGTATGTAAGTAGATGTACAGTGTTGTGCAAAACACACCGGATTTTTCCTGAAAATTTTTCATGGAAGAATTCTAGGGGACAGGAATACAGTAGGTACACTTGTTTGGCGATTTAAGAATATTGAATAAGTTTACTAACAGAAAAAAACAAGGCATTGCTATCATTCTTTTTAGTGTTTTGCCAAAACCGTAGCTCAACTTAATGCCATGCCTGTGCAAAACATACCGGATTTTCAAAAGTACCGTATTTTCTTGCTCTTTAACTTGCTGATGGTGGTTTTGTGAGTGAGTTATAGACTTAACAAAACTTAAAAGGTCAGGTGTCTCCAATTTGTTCCCTAATAAAGTGGCTAAAAATAAATACAGTGGTGTGGTTAAAAATCTGGTGGTAGCGGATTTCAGGGCAGGGCTAAAACAAAAACCCATAGCCAAAAGTATAAAATGTCATCATCGACAGTGTGTGACATTATAAAAAAATTTCGGAATGGAAAACCGGTCGAAACCATTCACTGTGGAGGACGTCCTAGAAAAACTACACTCCGAACCAATCGGCAAAGTAAGAAATTCAAGAAAGATGGTAAGTGAGCACAATCTTTCAATTGAAGCAAGCACCGTATGCAGGCGTTTAAGACAAGCTGGTTTTTGTTCTTTTCGACCAGCGAAATAGCCTCTACTTACTGCTAAACATAGACAAAAAAGTTACAATTTTATTCCTATAGTAAGTTGTTGATTATTTTGCTAACGCTAATCATTTCCTAGACTGGAATTCGCAAGAAACCCTTTAAATTGGTAGCAATGAAGTGGAAAACTGTGCTCTTTAGCGACGAGGGTAAGTTCAACTTGATTGCTTCCGATGAAAGTATTTATGTTAGACGAAAGGAGGAGACACGTCTTCAGACACGCCATTGTCGCCCATCCGTGAAGCATGGAGGAGGCTCAATTATGGTGTAGGGATGTTTTTCTGGTGCGGAAAAATACATGAGATTAGTAGTATTATGGCTCGTTTTCAGTATAGGAATATACTGGAATCCGTAATGCTACCATACGCTGAGGAGGAGATGCCACTGCATTGGGTTTATCAACATGATAATGACAAGTTGGTTAAGCAGTGTTTTGCGCAGAAAAATGTTGATGTGTTGGAATGGCTATCTCAATCGCCCGATCTAAATACTATCGAAAACTTGTAGACCATTTTAAAGAGGGGTAGGTCAAAGATGCACACATCCAAAATCGCACTTATGACGTCACTAAAGAATAAATGGGAGAAAATTCCAAAATAAATTTTTGAGAATCTAGTGGCGTTCATGCCTAAAATATGCATGGAGGTCTTAAAAAACAAAAGCTACTGGACAAAATATTAAGTATAACGAAAATCCGATATGTTTTGCACAGGCTGTTACAGAGTTCAGTTAAGGAATAATAAAACATATTATCGCAAAACCTGTTTTTTTTTTATTTGTTCACTCATACAATAAGTTTTCTTAAATTGACAACAGATTTTACTTAGGTTCTTCCTGTTCCCTAAAATTCACCAAAGAAAAATATTCGATAAAAATCCGGTATGTTTTGTACAACACTGTATATCCGAGAATAATCCAATTCGTGTTGAATATTATGAAAAACATCGATATGGAAGAAGTCGACAAAATTTGTATACTTTAATTTGACGAAATGAAAATCAAAGAGATTATTGACTACGACAAATGGAAGGATGAAACTCTGGAAGCTGCGAAATACGTCCAAGTTGCGATGATAAGGGGATTGATTGGCAATTGGAAACAATCAATTTTCTACGATTTTGACCAACGGATGACTAAACAAATACTGTTTAGTGTTATTCACCAATTAAGTTAATTTGGTTTTAAAGTGTGTGCATCGCCTGTGATCTTGGGGGAACAAATCAAGGATTGCTGCGTGAACTCGAAATCACGGTTACAAAATGGTTTTTTCAAAACCCAACCGATGAATCCAGGAATGTGTATGTGTTCGCTGACGTGCCTCATCTCATATAGTACAACTCATCCGGAACAACTTCGTTGATAATGGTGGCTTTATTTTAGACGGGCAACTCATATCTAAAGGAATCATAGAAGAGCTAATTTCGAAAACTAATGATAAGTTTGATTTGAGTATTGCATACAAAATATCACTAATCAATTTATATGTTAAAGGTGCAGAACGTCAAAAGGTGAAACTTACACAAAAATTGTTCTCACACTCGGTTGAGAACCTATTATGCGTTCTGGTAGTTTAGGAGAACTAAGTTCGGAAGGCTGGCTTAAGAGCTCTCTATTTTTTAAACAGGTAATACTTCAAATTTCCTTACAAATCATGTATCATCTATGTACATCTTTACAATTTCGGGTGAATGATTGGTTCGACTGCCTCAACGTAAGAGTTCCTTACCAGGATAGCCGCGAACGAGTTCAAGGCGTTGACTTCCGTAATGCTTAATATGAGGGTTAAAAGAAAACGAACCATGATGCTCCTCCAGAAAGGTAATGTTGAATTAAACGAATTTTTGTTTTTACAATCTTATAATATTTTTAGGCATTATTATGCCGAATAATTCTCTTAAACTTCTGTACAACGACTTAAAGACTGAATATGACTTCATAGCAACTGAAGAGCCGGTATATGAACTGGAATCTCTACAGTACGATGAACTGGAGCATTTGGTAGGATACATTTGCCACAGGATCAAGAATCCAGACATCGTTCACGTGGACTAATCAGCTGACGGAGAGATATCTTCAAAAATCTAAAGACGAAATTATGGTAAATATGGAGAAGATGGAGACAGTTTTTAAAATGTTTGATAACGATGATATATGGTATCTAGTTTATTGTCGTAACTATTTAAAAGAGAGAAATTTTCTTCCGTTCACTTATGTACTTTAGAATTAAACACCTAAATAATACAACAGAAGACGATTTAACAAGTAGAAAAAGAAAAATGATAAAAACAATATTGCAAAATATTAGAGTTAAGCTAGTCTATTTTGAATTTTTTGTAAACATAGAATCATTTTTATATTAACTTATGTTCTAATAAATTCCATGCTTATGTGTTCAAGAAATGGAATTCGTCTTTTTGTGTTATATTTTCTAATACGCACACATATTAAATTTGTTTCCAGATACCACGACACCAAGACGCAGATGATTGTTGTTTTAGAATCGCTATTAATCAATAGTCATCATTATAAATGAATAAAAGTTTCCATAAAGAATTTAAACTCAAGCAATTATTAACGTACAGCATATGTAAACAAAAATTGATCACTCTCGGCAGCCATCTTGGATTTTTCGGTATTTTCTTTTTTTGACACATGCACAATATATTACCTTATTATCTGTACCGTGATGTAGTGCACTTCCTCTATCTGTGTGAAAAAAAATAAAAAATAACTCGACCTATATTTATACCCTCACTGACCTACACAACCAATTTAATCATGTCTTGCGGAATTGCCAATTGTGTAATCTATGACAACAATGCTGACTGGGTAACTTGCAAGGGCATTTGTGGGAATGCCTTTCATGCCGTTTGTGTCGGGTTAAACAAAAGAAACACGGTGTTTATTAAAGAATTCTCCGATAATCTACTTTTCTTCTGTGATGAGTGTAAGAGTATCTCACTTTCTCACGTGCTTCAGGCAATAAAATTCAAATGACTCCTACCAAGACGCACTCGCCAAAAGTTTTGTTAAAAGTTTTGAAGAGTTACGTAACTCAGTGCAGAACTCAGCCGATGTAATAAAATCAAAAGTAAAGCACATGGATAAACAAATTGCTGGTCTAATCGAGTTAGACTCCGGAAGATCCAGGAATGAAGATACTCCCTTACGTCACCTGGATAAAGTGTTGGGTGACATTAAAGCTATGTATTCTGCGCAGGTTATCTCCAACCAAAAAACCTGCGAGTTGATTAACTCCCTGCGTGACGACATAGACATTCATTTTCAGTCCTCGTCACACAAACAACTCTCTCCTTAACAATGTGATCCCATGCTCGAAATTATCTTCTATAAAGTGAACGATCTCGGTGACGAACTTAGTGCGACTCGATCCCTCGTATGCGATATTGAAAATCACATCGCAACAATAAACAGCAAAATCGTTGATACACCAGACTTCCCGCAGCCTTACCAGAATGTTCCCTATAATACATAGCTCATGGCTGAATTAATGGAACCTGAAGTGGATTCACGCTTACCCCCCCACACAAAAGTCATCTGCGGACGGTTCAACCCACTGATTCCTGCGAAGTTTCTTCCAACTTTACAACAGAGCACACAACAGAGAACACTCCTATGTCAGCAACTCCAATCGCTGCCCCACGGAAGTTTATCAATCATTTTAATTCAACTTGGACGCCTTCCGAATGGCAACGTAGACTTGATAAGCTTGCTTCGAAGAATCAATTGGTCACTACGCTTCTTATCAAAGGCGCCCCCCCAAACGCTGATGGTGATTGGATCTCAAATTTCTTCGAAAAGAAATATGGCATTACCATTAGCCACTGCAATTTGCTTCCTACATCTCACCACAGAAGCAAGTGCAGCTTCAAACTCAATCTTCCAGTCAAATACGAATGGTTATTCCATAATCCTGCCAGAAACAATTTCAATCTCGGAAAGATGCATGTCTGCAAATGGTTGAAAAATATGACCAAGAAGCAGGATAAAATCATACCGAATACCGAAACCAACAAATAAGTTAGTCAGTATATCCAATTTCCCAAGACCCACCTCCTCTTCCCACAACAATCCCAGCTCCAATTGGAGTTTTAAAACTAATTTTTTTCCTAATTTAAATCCCCCCACCCATATTCCAACTCCCCCAATTCCACCCCAAATCAAGGCCCAACGTGAACGTGTCTCTTTCGACCTAACATCTACAACTCAAACTCCCACCACTCAACCCCTAACATACACGCATTCCCCTAATTTCGACCTCAGAACTGGAGCTAAATATCCTAATTTCATCAGTTCTCACATTTTAAACCCTATTTCAGAAACCGTTGCGAAACCCCCTTTCGCCACCCACTGTTAAATCAACGCAACAAACTAGCGATACCACCGAATGTCGCTATGTGCTCTCTAGGCTTAGAGATAAAAAGGTATATGAGAATATACGGCTATATCTCGCATATCTGCACGATAAATCCGACTCGGTGTGCTACGAGGGTAAAACCAAAACAAGCGTCATGGTTTCTATCCAGCAGCAAGGCCTCCCTACGGACGTTACCAGTCTCAGGAAACTTTATATAAAGTATCACGAGATTTTCAATATGCCCCGCCAAAAAGTTGCAGACGATCTTGCCGCTCTTCGTCACTATGTACACTCTAAAAGAGTCCCACACCTCCAACGCAGTCAACTTCACCACGATAAATTTTTTCGAACCTAAAAAGTCATGCAAAAACCTTCCTCTCACCTTCTATTACCAGAACGTAAGAGGACTCCGTTCTAAAACCCACGCCGTTTTCCGCCAATCTCATCCTCTCCCATTTGATATCTACGCTCTGACCGAAACTAATCTTATCCCCAACATAAAAAACCAGGAGTTATTCCCGCTTTCTTTTAATGTTTTTCGGGATGATGATCGCACACCCCCCTTGATTGAATCTCCCTGTCGAGGAGTCCTACTGGCTTTTCACAACAGCCTGAACTCCTCTCTCGTTGCAACTTCATCTTCTCCTAAGCTCGACTTTATGTCGGTTAAAATAACACTTACTCGTAGATGCTTGTATGTTATGTTGTTACATTCTTCCGGCGCAACCTATCGAATCCTACCAACTTGCTATTGCAGCAATTGACAATTTGATCGACTTATCAGACTCGCTTGATGATATCATTATCTTCGGCTATTTTAATCTGCCTCAGCTGAAGTGGACTCCATCTGAAGACCTATTTTTTTCATCGCTTCCAATCCCATTTCTACCAAGGAATGCCTGTTCTTAGATTGGCTAACAGACTCTAGTCTATGCCAAGTCGGTGGCGTTTCCAACTATATGGAAAGGCAATTAGACCTTATCTTCACAACTGATCCCATCAACTCCTCAGTATCGCGTTGTCCCCTATGCCTTTCAATTATTGATAACTTTCATCCTCCACTTCTTCTCTTATTTTTGAACGCCTCCCCCCGCAATTCCCGCCATAAAACAAAAGAAACAAGTTATGGGCGGTATTCCTTCGCAACCACTCTTCCTCCGACTATTCAAATTATTTAGGTTTATATCTTCATTTCATTGAACTCTATAACTCTCTCTATCAACGCTACCTGAATAGTGCATAAATGACCCCTAGTCCTTTTTTCAATTTGCGAATTGCAAAAGTAAGACTGATGGTTATCCTTCCTCCCTCGCTTTCGAAACCAAATCTTCAAGTGATCCTCCGACCATCGCCAACTTTTTTGCAACATTTTTCAAACAATCATTTGCCAACAACCCCTTCGTACCAGATCCCTCTAACTTCAATGATCTACCAAATTTTTCCATTGGTCACTTTCTCACTCAAAATTTCGATCCTGCAGTTATTGAAGAAAAGTTACTAAATCTGAAAGATGAATTTGTACCTGGCCCAGACGGACTCCCCGCCGTGTTTCTTAAAAAATGCTCTTCCAACCTGTCTCTACCTCTTTCCTACCATTTTCGTCTATCCCTTACACAGGGAGAATTTCCCCAGATTTGGAAGACCTCTTTTTATAATCCCGATACACAAAAAGCGATCTAAGTATGAACTTACCAATTTTTGTCCCATTGCTAAACTCTCTCATATACCCAAACTCTTTGAAAGTAGTTTATACGAAGCCATAAGCTTCAAATGCAAACCTTTTATTTCGCCCCGACAACATGCTTTTCTAAAAGGTAGATCAACTATCACAAACCTAGTTGAATTCGTGTCTTTTGCTCTGTCAGCCCTAGAAAATGGCAAAGAAATCGGTGTTATCGCAACTGATTTCACTAAAGCGTTTGATAAGATATCTCATCAATTGATTCTCTTCAAATTGTCTGCTCTCGGCTTTTAGCCTCTCTTATTAAAATCGATTTGTTCTTACTTGGTAAACCGATATTATAGTGTTCGGTTTAGATCCGCCCTTTCTGTTCCATTCCTGGCCTCATCTGGAGTTCCACAAGGCAGTCATCTTGGCCCTCTTCTCTTCATTCTTACTATCAACGATGTTGAGAGGGTCATTAAACACTCCTTCCTCTCTCTTTACGCTGACGGCACAAAATTTTTTAAAACTATTTCCTCTCCCCATGACTCTGCCCTTCTTCAAGAAGACCTTTTCAATCTGGTGCCTCAAAAACTGCCTAGAACTTAATATTGCCAAATGTCAATCTATAACCTTCTCACGTAAATGCAACCCGTCTCCTCCCCGACTTTATTTTCTCCATGGTCAATTCCCCTGGTTCAGTATTTTCAAGACCTTGGCATATTATTCGACTGTGAGCTTAATTTCCGTTCGCATATCGATAAGATGATCCTCAAAGACAATTCATCACTTGGCTTTATTAAACGGTGGTCCAAGGAATTCCCCAACCCGTATTTAACTAAATCTCTCTATATTACCTTCGTTCGCCCCCTGCTTGAATATGCCAGTCAAACTTGGTCACCCTTTCACCGGATTCATGTTTCCCGAATCGAGGATATTCAACGTCGATTCCTCCGATTTGCTCTCCGTGGTCTGCCGTGGAACGACCCTTTAATCTAACCTCCCTATCAGGACCGGCTCAAACTTCTAAATATGAATTCGTTAGAAGAACCTAGGAATACTGCTGACTTTCTTTTCATTAATCGACTTCTCTCAGGTTCCATCGACTGTGCATCCATTTTGAACTCCATTTCCTTGAACCTCCGCAATTTACGTTGTCCTCGTCTCTTCTATCTACCGGTCCACCGCGTCCCTTATGGCTCCAACGAACCAATCTCCCGTATGCTTCGAAAGGTCAACTCAAACCTCTGCCTTTTTGATTTACACCTGAGCACTCCTCGTCTCAAACAAGATCTCCTCCGTCACTTCCTTGGTCCCTAGCTCTAAGTCTTTCTTTAGTTTTTAAGTTAGATTAAGCTTGTATTAAGCCAATAAACGGGGGCTTCAGCCCCCATCAAAATTAAAAAAAGTATTGGCACCCCATATGTGCTAATGTGATATATTTTTTAAAAGTGCAATAAAAAAAATTTAATTTTTAGAACTTTAAAAAGGTTAGTTAATGAATTCTTTCAGCGTTGCATAACAAAACGTTCCATATTTGCAGAAGTGCGAAATAAATATTGTAATTATATGGACAAGATGTTTGAAACTAAGGGCAAGTGTAATGAGGACGAAATAAGGCAACTTCTTTTAAATATCGGTAGCGATACTGACAATGAAGGTGAAGCTTGCTCAGATGATGTAGAGAGAGATTCTGAGGAGGACGATGAAATTTCCGCCAGTCACAGCGAGGAAGATGAAAATCCAGAAGAACGGCATCACTTAGGAGTTCTTCTAGGAAAAGAAAGGATTTCGCTGGATCACACAGCCTCCGTTATCAAGTGGTCGGTTTTGAAATTGCCGGGATGGAAAGATGTGGCTACATTTTTTAACATCTACGGTTCAGGCATGGAATCTTCTTTTCGATGATGTTCTACTACAGGCTTTGATAAGAAATACTAACATCGTGATCATCAACCAACGGCATAAAAGTATTCCACCATCCGATTCTGCATCGCCCTCAACTCCAACTACAGGAATCATGGTTGACACAAACAAAGAAGTAGAGCGCCGTTATTGGACTGCTCTACATTGCTGGAGTGCAAAAGCACTGCCAAAGAAGCACACGTCAAATGTGGTCCACAAAGTGCTCACCCATCTTCCATAATTGGAGTCAACAGGTTTGAGTTCCTAATGAATTGTATCCGATTCGCTGACAGGGAGACAAGGGATCACTCGGATAAACTGGCTCCAGTCAAGTTCGTTTGATAACATTTTATTTGAAGCTGTTCTAAATATTATACTCCTCACGAGTACTGTACAATTGATGTTCAGCTTTTGGGATTCAGAGGTGATTGTCCGTTCAAAATTTATATTCCATCAAAGCCAGATTCGTACGGCATAAAAATTCTAACTATGTGTGATTATATTGTATCTGGGATTCCTTATATTGGAAAAGAAGTAAGAACATCAAATGACCCCATTCCGCTACAGTTAGTTCGGAAGTGGTTATGGTACGTGACGAAATTTAACTATGGACAAGTGGTTCACATCAATTCAGTTGGTCGAAGCAATGCTATCACAGTATAATCTTGCTGTTGTCGGAACATTGCGGAAAAACAACGTTGAAGTGTCACCATCCTTCTTATCCAACCGAAAGAAAGAAGTACTCTCTTCTCAATTAGCTTTCAAAGACGAAATAACTTTAGTTTCCTTTACACCAAAGACTGCTGCTGGTATTTTCCCTTTATGAAAATAAGGCTATTGATTCGGAGACAAAAAAACCAGAGATCATAGAATTTTATAACCACACAAAAGGAGGCGTTGACACGTTTGATCAACTCGCTCATAATTACTCAGTCGTAAGGAAAACTCGCAGGTGGCCTCTCAGATATTTTTATGCTATGCTTGATCAGGCCGGCATCAATTCAATGGTACTTTATTCGCTCGGTAGCAATTATAAAAATAAAAAATATAAGCGGAGCATCTTTCTGTTTGTATTTGGCAAAACCTTACATGCAAAAGCGGTTGGAATAACATATCAATAGTCATTTGAGAGGTAACATCGAAAAAGTGCTTAGAGACTTAGCGGAAGGGGATTCAGACCATTGCGAGGATATTTGCCTAAGAGAACCTCAACAAAATATTCCAAAGCAGGAAAGATGCCTGTTATGTTCGAGGACACGCGACAAAAAGTCCAAAACGACCTATGTTGTTTGCCAAAGGCACATCTGCTCCGATCACCGCGGCAAATAAAAAGATTAAAAATATACCGGTAATATTTAGGAAATTAATACATGTAATATATTACAATGTTGTCTTGCATATCTTCTTTCAGAAACAAGAAACATTTTGGAATTTTGGAATTCAGAAAGCTGTATTTTCTTAAATTTTTTGATGCACCCTATGGTCGCACTACTTTCAGTTCATCCTTATTTAATATTTTTTTTCCTTACTATGAATGGCTGTAAATCAAATGTCTTTTTTTTTTAAATTGTAATAGCAAATATATTACTTATAAAGTAAATAAATTAATTTCATTAAAATTGTGTCTTAAGATGCTGATTTTTTCAACCCAAAGTGTTGGGGTGCTCAGGAACCCCATATGTGTTAGCGTATACATAGAAAAAACACGTATGCATTCTAGGGTTGCAGATTTAAGTCGTGTATTAGCAACATTATCACCATCATTTTAAGCAATTTCATCGTTATTTTGGGGGATTGGTTTGATTAATTTTTTATAGCGCTGAGCAAGTCTGATTGTGACAAGATTCCATAGTGGTGAAGACCGACTTTATTTCTCATCCTACGTGTTTTACAATCTAACCTCTAAAATACCAAGTATGGAAAGATACAATATTATTCTGGTACTTGTTTGAACTCGGTATGAGTAACTGAAATCCAGAAAAACATTTTATGACTTCATGTTTCTATTTTGACGTTGCGCAAAATTAGAATTCACGCTGCAATAGTAGAATGATAAGTTGCAACAAAAATTTTAATTATGAGAAAGAGTAATTCTCTATAAAAAAAAAGCAAATAACCGTGAAAAAAAAATACCTTCCAGGTCTTGGAGCTTCCGAAGCTCTCTCCGACAACTCGCTTATATTTAGTGGCCTAATGTAACCAGATGGAAAATGGAAAACTGACTCTCCTATGTCAAAAATGCGACACCATTAAAGCAGCAATTAATTACAACTAGCAGATCCGTTGAGCTTTAAATCTTCGATTGAAGTCGAGATATAACATGGAATGGACGAAGACTAAAAATCTGTTGGAATATTTCACATACGAGAACAGAGTAAAAAAAATCGTGGCTTAAAAACTGACTACATATACGAGTTGGGTTGTGATTACAACGTTAGGTTCATTTTCCGAAATTTTAGACGACCTTCTTCGGTATGTATACCACCTTGATCAAACAGTTCCCGGGGGACACCACCATGTGGCGCTCCCATTGTTCCGATTTGAGTTCTGTTTTTTTTTTTTTTTAAGTTGGTAAATCTGTTGTTGAGATTCCCTCTAAATCTTTGCGTCATGGCTTGACATTTGCAAAAGTTACGTAGCCAAGAGTACATCTATCTCTGTGTGTGTTGGCGATTTTTTACAATCTTAGAAATGGATTTAAATTTACAACAACGAACTTGTATTAAATTTAGCGTAAAAAACGGATTTAATGGTGCGCGAACGTTGGAAATGTTGGAAAAGTGTTTCGGCAACGATTCTCTAAAGACAACGGTCGTTTACCAGCGGCACGAGCGGTTCAAAAGTGGCAGATCATCGACATCGAAAATCGACGAAAACATTGATGAAGTAAAAGAAACGTTAGTCAATAACGGCAAATTAACCATCAGAGAGATGGCGGAGGACTTGAACATTGCCTACTGATCCGTCCAAGACATTTTGGTTAATGATTTGGGTTTCCGTCGTGTAGCAGCAAAGTTGGTGCTAAAAGACCTCAACTTCAAGGATAAAAGAGACCGTGTTGACGTCGCAAAAGAGATGATTTGCGAGGCTGAATCCGATCCAACATTCATCAAAAGGATCATTACTGGAGACGAGACCTGGGTTTATGAGTACGACATGCAATCCAGACATCAGGCAAGTGAATGGCGTTCACCAAATGAGCCAAGACCAAAAAACCCACGTCGTTTTCAGTCAAAAAAGAAAGCAATGCTCACGGTTTTCATTTTCATAAAAAATGTTTCGAGGATTGGATCAAGCGCTGGCATAAGTGTGTTGCAGTCGATGGGGATTACTTTGAAGGGGACAATATACATAGATTTAGATGAATAAACTTGTATTTCTAATTTTCAGAATAAATTCCGGGAACTTTGATATATGAACGTGAACAAAATAGCGTGAAGCTTCTTAGTTGAGCCACATACCTTGCAACTTTGCTAATATAATTAAATACTGTGTCTCACCTTAGATATTTAAATCATTTAAGGTGTTTGTCTTTATCTGTAGGCGTGTTTTATTCAAAAATGCGTACCCACTTTTCCAAAAAAAACGCTCCAATTCACTTCTATACTCACTTTTATCTCGCGGCTATGTTCGCAGTGTTGGTTTCACAGTTGCTTTGAGTGGCTTTCCATTGGGTGAATTCAATCGTACTTTAAATTTCATTTAGTGCGTTTGCTGCAGTTTTATATGAATTTTTTAGTTTTAAAGATTAAATTTTAAGCCATAAGGAAATTAATTAAATTAAATTAACCCAACCCAGTTAACCCAATAGAAATTAAAAGCAAAAGCATTTAGTTGCTTTTTCACAACCATTTGTTGCTTTTTCCTTAATATTTTCTCCGATAAACTGGAGCTTTGGTGGCATTTTGAAAGCAAATAAGCACCCTCGCACACAATAATTTTAAAAAAGGTTCAAGTTCCTTTTTGGGTTGAAGAAAAATATCTATTTTTCCCAAGTGTAAAAAGGCCAAAAGAATGTTCATTATTGACTTGCTCTTCCAAAACATAAGTTGATCCACGAACACATCCCAGAATAGGGAGAAACAGGATGCTGCCAACCATCAGGAAACGAATAAGTGCCCTCTAGTTGTATGTTGAGACATCTATAATTCAAATCTTTCGTAAATCTATCCTCACTTCTGAAAGTGAACTAAATTATTCACACTTTTGATTTCGTGTGGAAAAGTCGCTAAGCACTTTTGAATAAAACACGCCTTGTATTCGCGGTGTACTCAGATCAACTGTTAATACATCATCGAATATCAACATATTGAACTGGACGTTTTCACAAGCAATCACTGACGACGAGAGAAGAAGATTCAACAATAAACTACACGGGCTGTAGAGGGATATCGAATAGCTACATGCATACTACATATATGTACCTACTTTAAAGTGAATGAATTAGTTATTGGGGCATTTAGAACTGAATTTTTATAATCAACTCAATAAAGAACACGTCGGATAAGACTTTATCTTACTGAACTTGCTGTGCGAAACTGGAGACAGCTAGAAACCGATCGAGATGGAAGTGATTTGTTAATAAGTTAGTAGGTAAGAATCCGATCAGCAAAGGGAATCGAACATGGGGGGTAGGTAATTTTTGAATCAGTGATATAAACATCGCTCTTTCTCTTTCTGGTTAAGGAAAATAACTAAATGAATTAAATAAGTAAATGAGTTTACGTTGCACAAAGACTTGAGTTAGCAGCGGAGTCGGCACACGCCGTTTCGTATCTTAGTAAAGTCGTAGCAACAGGAAGTACTTACAAAATCCCTAACTTGATTAGTTTGATATGGTGAATACTGATAGCCGGTTCGCCCACTACCAAATGATGATAGAGTTTCTGGTTTGTCTTCATATGAATTCTTCAATTTACCAAATTGTTTCATCTTTCGTGACTTAGGTTTGGTGTCAGGTTCTTTAACTACTCGTATTTCTGGTCCTATTGTTGTTTGCTCCTCCACAGGTTGGTATTTATTTCTCATAAGTTTATTTAACATTTTCGGATGTTTCAGGGGGGATTTTGATTTCTCTTTAGCTAGTTGTGGTGTTTGTGTTCTATTAAGACGCAGTTCAAGGTCATCTAAAATATAAAGGTAAGCCTGGAATCTATTTACAAGAGGACATAACTCACCTGTGCTAAAGATGACAGCTCCTGGTGGTTCTATGTGTCTAGCGATTGCATAAAGTTTAACAACAGTTGTTTCGTTGTAACGAAGAACACATGTATCCGCTCTGGCTTGTAGAATTATGTCACTGCCTATAAATAGTTGAAATTTTTAATTAGTCAGATTTTTATTGAGTTTATCATTCATACCTGGAATAAATTCATAGGCATCTTTAGCATCATACTTGTTCCTACACTGCGTCTGCCAATGCAGAAAGAAATCACCACCAAACGTTTGAGATATGGACATACCACCAAGCAAACTACTCGCTCCTCCTGAATCAGTCATCATTGCATCCAGCAGAGGTTTTCCATTTTGACCATCCAAGATTGTTGTTTGTGAATAGTAATAAACTGGAAATCCAGGACCAGTATTATATTTAACCATGAAGTCGGTCACATTGTCGTGATTAAAATGTCCTGGAACGATTGCGCTGACACTTTCACTTGCCGCAAATGTATAATTCCAGAGCATTGAAAAATTCTTTCCATCAAATGCATAAATCGTCGAATTAAACGATGATACGATGATATCATCGACGAAGTCATTTGTAACATCGGCCAATACAGCTGGAACCATAAAACCCGAAAAATTCTTCCTATACAATGGCAGAAATTGCTTTTCGCTCGTAAACTGCATCAGGTTCAAAAGTCTTATTGAGTAAATGCCTCCAGCGGTATTTTGCCCTCCGGTTATGACCATCAAAACTTCAGTGCCATCTTGTTGTGTAATGATTTGTATTGGAACAAAAGCTTCTTCTCTGAATGGAGTTGGGATAACGCGAATCACTTTACCAGTTTTTCCTGATATCAGTTTTATGTGGCCTGATCTTGAGGTTTCGCGTTCCTCAACATGTACAGCAAGAATTTCGGGTATTTCATCACCATCCAGGTCACGTACAGAGTTGATTGTGTATAAATCGATAACAATTGGCGAATTAGTCTCAATTTCGATCTCTCTAAAGTCCCAAATTTTGTTGCCATTTCGACCGTTAATAGCAAAAATCATCTGAAATTATCACAATTTAAGTAAATAATAAATCTGTGAATTACATACTATATTATTCTTACTCCCAAACGTCCTGACGCAACGCAATCGGTGAATCCATCTTTATCGATGTCAACAGTGCAGTAGAGCGAAAATACATTTCCTATGCTCCATGTCTGCCAAAGTAATTTCCCACTTGCTCCATCAAGAGCAATAACCCCACCTTCACAAGGAACTTCATCGTCGGTACCTTGTTGCATTGATTTGCATTTTGGTAAGGTAATCTCGTCATACTGGATGTTGTCATCTTAAAGAATGCAAGAAAAAACTTCTACAATAGAGCCCGTATGGACCAGTGATACAAATGAGTTTATAAGCATGACCAAATTTTTCCCAAGTGAATAGTTAGCAACAGTAACATATACGCTGTTTAGATGGTGACTCATGAGCATAGATAAACTAACCTAGATGTCAAACTCTACTAATTCCTTTGTAAACATTTAACTTTCGCACAGGCCCACTGTAAGTGAATTCCAACACTACCACATTCTCTATAACTTTCTCAAAATTTGATAGAATGAGAGCAATTTACAAGTAAAATTGCTAAAATGAGAGCGATTTTCACGAGTGTGTGTAATGTGGATAACGTTTTTTTGATTAAAATGGGCGTGGTTTGTATAAAATGAGAGGGGAATTGCCGTTGAAGACAATTCACACGTCTTCACAGACAGGGTCACACGGATAGGGGCGATCAGTAGAAAACCGGTTTTGATTTTGAAATATCTGGAAAGTTTGCGATCTAGGTTAGTTCATCTATGCTCATGAGTCTGGCATCTCCATAGTAGGTCTGTTTGTTAACTTGAAATATCGTACAAATTTGTACAAATTCGTTCAACTTTTTACAAATTCCTGTTTGTTTACTCCAAAAAGTTGCAACAAAGAGAGCCCATGAGAGAGATAAACATTTTCCCTCCATTCAAATAGCTGTAATTTTCTGCCTCATAAATTTCTGTGGGTAAGCTGTGTAACAACTATCAAAGCAAACAGCGATTCTGCGAAAGAATTTATTTGATTTTTTGTTATTACTTGTGATTGGTGTTTTGACTTGACTTTTGACGTTTTATACACAAATGTGGTTTACTGTGTTTGTTTATTTTCTTGCAAGTTTCTCTCTCTCTGAGCGAATTTTCTGCCATCTTTGAATTTTGACAGCTTTTACCCATTTCATCATAAAAAGAAACCAAACAGACCTAGTATGTGGGTGAGAAGAGTGAGGAGTACAGAGAGAGGGACACTCGCGAAGGAAAGACACGTTCTACAACCGAAATTTTACGTCCCTATTTCAATGTATCATTATTAGTTCGAGCGTTGAGCAGTGGACTTCGTGGTTAGTAATGAGTATTTGGACGAGAGATGCGGGGTCCAATACAAAAGTATTTTAATTCAAACAATTCACACAATTCAAGGGGGGATACCCCCTTGGAGGAATGAGGACTACAGTATGTAAACATGACATGACTTCGCACTACGTAGTCGAGAATCACCATCTAAACACGGTCATAGATCATAGATGAACTAATTTAGATAACAAACTCTACCAATACTTTTCAATCCCTTAAACTGTAAGTGAACTACCAATACTTGTCCAAGCTTGTAAACTGCTAGAATTTGCTAGAATGACAGCAAATTCCAAATAAGGATGAGTGATATGAATGACGTTTTTATGTGATGAGTAGAATTGACATTGCTGACAATTCACATGTACTCGCAGCCAGAGTAACGCGATTAAAGCCAATCAGTGGAAAGCAGTTTTTGGAATGGTCAAAATCTGGAAAGTTTTCCATCTACGGATTGTAAAAGTACAAAGTAAACCTACTTTATCCGCCGAAGTTTTTACATCCGTTGGTTCTAGGTTGCCATCTACCTCTTTTGATAATATTATACTTTTGAGATCGAGAAAATAAATTGTAACATATAAGTTACATTTTTCATTTATTGCACCAAACAGGATAAAACGTTATATAATAATATGAGAAAAGAAAACTAATTCGAATTTATAACAATCTTCTCTGTTGCCGTTTCGGAGAAAACATCTACATCTCACATCTTAGGCTCAACTTTTAATTCAACAAATTTAACGCAAATAAACCCTATTTCACTATCCACTTTCTCAAGTGTTTCTGTTAATAGTGGCTTGACGCCTTGCATTTCAAAGTTTTGTTTTGGCAATTCATGTAAAATCGAAGCGGTTAGACGTCAGATGACCCCTTTCATAAAACTACTTTTATTAGCCTCAAGTCAAGAAGCTACCAATACAACTAGGATTTGTTTCGAACCTAATTACTAAACTCTCAACATATCATACATATGTAAGTTTAGTTTTAAGCATCTAATCTACTTCCTCTTTTATCTTAAATATATCTCAGCCAATTATATTTACCTGTCCTAAAAATATTGCAATAAACATTGTGCACATCTGCATAAAAAAGGTTTTCCAACGTTATCTACTTTATAAAAATTAGTTCTGTAGAATGATTGTGCCATTAATTACAAAATTCGTGATTCCTTATTACTATATTGTAAAATATTTATGTGCGTACAAGTTATAGAACTTATTCCTTTCAATACAATCACCTTATTTAATACATTTACAATTTACAATCCAATCGTTTTTCTCAACCAAAGAGCAATATTGCGTTGTTAAAATTAATACCGGTAATTAGAAAATCCAGAGGATATCAATGGCGGTTACATATGTAATTGTCTCCGACTTCGTCGCACTGTGGTTGTATCGGATTGTTAGAGGAGTCACGACAATAATTCCAATGTAATTTCAGTGACACTTCAGTGGTAATTTGTAGTATTTTGAACCGAAAACTGAGCGATAGGCACTCGTGTTTGAAAAAAGCCCTCCCATAAAGCCTGTATTGCAGATTTGTCGGTTAAAAACGACGGAGCAACGGATCGACTGATCTTATGGCTAAGTGCTTTATCGCAATGAAATATGTACAAATATCGAGAATAAAATCGAAATACGAGTACATAGGTTTTAAATAAAGAATTACTGTGCGATTGTGGTAACCGCGTATTTAAAGAAAGTGTTCACCTTGTCACTACAATATGATTTATTCCCTATATATATAACAATGCTGGAACAAGGAGGACCACCAACTAATTTTTTTTCCTTTTTTTAAAACGCGCGTTGAAGGGGTTAAAATACCCTTAAAATACAGCGCGGGCGAAAAAAAATTAAGGAGGAAAGAAAGAACCGAGAGAACAAGTTTTTATTTAGCTTTTGAAGCGGCAGTTCTATTTCGTTTTTTGTGGCACATGACGATCGTGCCAAGAGAGCGCTAGCACCTGAAGTGTGCCAGAAGAGTTGTCAACCGAACGATAGAAGAAGCCTGGTCGTTACGTCAAAGGGTGACCTGGTAGCACTTTAAGTCTCGGCCATAGAAGCTATAAAAAGTTCCAAGCCCCCTGATTACCTGAGTTTGCGGTGTACATGTTCCAGAGCACCGGTATCATTGAGAGCGCGCTCGTTTCGAAGCAGATGTGAGCTATTCAACGGACTTGCGGTGGTGGTCAAGTGTTTAGGCGATTTGCAATCCAATATATTTCGTGTCATGCCACCAAAGGCAAGATCAAGGGCGGCAGGCCGAGATGTTCGCACCGAATGATGAAGAGGACAACGAAACTCAAGACATCATAAATGCCGCGATGAGAGAACAAGAGTCACATGCGCCAGGAAGTTCATCAAATTAATTAAGGCTCGACGAAATGATGAAGCAGATCCAGAGTCTTCAGGGGGCAATCATAAGAGGTTTAACCTCCACGCACGAGGGTGAGACAGCGAGGAATTAATGCCAGTGGTGTGCCAAATGGAAGCGTCGGTTGTGGCATAGTTGCGGCCGTAATTAGCGAATTGAGCCGCACTTCAGCAGCATCGGGACAGGATCAAGCGCGACCAGGGAAGCTGTACGATCTGATTTCGACGGAACGCCTGAGGTCTGGCCATATCAAACACGAAGGCTTCTCATTGACATCTGGCGAAAGCAAGATAGTTGCACTTGATATTTCTAAGGCATTTGAGAGAGTCTGGCATCTGGCTCTTTTGTCGAAAATGTGTTTGGGATCGACGACTGTTTTTTTCAATGGATTAAAAATTACCTTTCGGAACGCTCAATTCAAGTTGTCTTAGATGGTGTCATCGAACCATTAATTTAGAAGATTTTGCTATAAAGTGAATTAAGATTTTGTTCCTGGCAACGTCCTGGGAGGAATTGAGAAAATGTCCATTTTGCTTAATTTCGAGGGAATTTATGTTGACTGTCAAAACAGATTTTATGTCATTGTTGCTTGTATTATAGCTACCTCTTGGACAGGATTTTTCCCTCAGAACGTTGGCCGGTGTTAGATTTTCTTTGTTTCTGTACCAATATAAGTTTAAAAATATGAAAAAATATTAAATTTGTTTAAGGGATTACTTTATTCTATAACAAATAAAATCGAAACATTTCCTATTTTAAACTGGATTTTATTATTGGAAGAGGATTGAAAACCATCGCTAAACTGCACGTCAACAGATGGTTTTAAGTCTGATATTCACATAATAAATTCTGCTGATAGTACTCTCTGTTCACGTCCCTGCTCTTCGGCTGTAGAACGAGAAAGGCAGCGTATGTTAAGCTCATTAAATTCCGATATTAACAGCATAACCAATTGGGGAACTATCAACACAGTGGCAATTAATGCTTCCCAAACACGATGCTGTTTGCTGTCGTTAAAACGAAATTTGAATACCCAGCCATTATCAATGAATGCCACTTGCATCGTTGAAACCGAAAAACTTTCCGTTCTCGGTATGTGTGTCAGTGACAACTTATATTAGAATGACCACATAATCGATTTTAAAAAATTCGGTGAAATATCTATGTTTCCTCAAGCGATGTAAGAAATATTTCACCCCCTTGAGGTGGCCTCAATATATAAGGCACTCATCTGCCCAAATTTGGAGTACAATGCCCACATCTGGTCGGGTGCCCCCAAAACATCTCTGCACCTGCTGAATAGGTTTCAAAACCGTGCAATGAAACTCATAGGTGATGCTAGTATCAGGCACCCTCGAACACTGAGGTATTGTCTCCTGTCTTACTTTGTTTTATCGTTATTTCCACCACCAGGGCTCCATAGCATTCTGCCGCTGCCGTGTGTATTAGCTAAACTAGACGTTGGTGGTGAATCTAGGTGGTTGTAGATTTCGGGGTCCGGGATGTTACGAAGATCTAAAATCTTATTGTATCCTCTTCTTTTGTAAACGCAGCTGAACGCATTCCCACCAAGTTTCAAACTACCTAAAGAATTAACCTAAGCAACCGCACCCTGGTGACGAATGCGACTGAAGCCATTTTATTACTTTTATCACAGCCAATAGAAGAAAAACACCGTCGTGAGTATGTTTCAATCGTTTCACAGCAATAAAGCCGAGTTTTGATTCATACCCATGGATGAAACTTGGGTCAATCACTTCACACCCGAGACGAAGGAACAGTCAAAGCAATGGACTCAGAGGGTAGGTCAAGCAAGGTCATGGCGTCAGATTTTAGGGATACGCATGGGATAACTTTCATTGATTATCTTCAGAAAGGAAAAAGAATCAACGCCGTGATTAAATCAAGAAAAACCGGCCGAAGAAAAAAGTTTTGTTTCATCAAGACAATGAACCACTACACACATCCGTCATCGCGATGGCCAAAATCAATGAGTTAAAGTTCGAATTGCTTCCTCATGCACCCTATTCGCCAGATTTAGCCCCCTCGGATTATTTTCTATTTCCGAACTTGAAAAAATGGCTCGTTGGTAAAAGATTTGCCAACAGTAAAGAGGTGGAATCTGTGGTTGATGGCTATTTTAAGAAGCTCGACGATTCTCACTATAAACAGGGTATTGAAGCTGGGAAAAGTGTACTGAACTAAAAGGAGATTACGTAGAGAAATAAAGATATGTACAATATATTTTTCCTAAATTTTTTGTGATTTCTTTGTAAGGTCGGGTACTTCTGGTCTTAACCTCGTATAACATGCCCTATAGCTCTGATTTCATATAGCTAATGGATACACCGCGTTATCGCGTACTATAAAAAGTAAGCAATAAGAGCATGCTTTTATCGTAAGCTATAGATTTACAGCAGTTATGGCGGTCTCCATTAGCGATAAATATGGCATGTGACATAGTATGTTCTGATTCTATATACAAACACAATGAATGTTTAATTGGTGTTGCAGTGCGACAATCGCAAAATGAATTTCAATTCCATGAAAACCACTCGAAAGAATTTCATGATTTCTGAAAATTCGGTAAAGCGCACTGGGTCTTCGGCGAAACCAACAACACACAAGCATAAAACAAACAACAACAACAACATGGTCCGAAGGCAACGACAGCAGACCAGAGAGCCGCCATATGGCAGGCGGAGAATGAGTGACCAGATGGAGCAGTTCATACGTAAAAAATTCTATGTTTTCCATTGTCTTCTCAAACTGCCTCTAAGGTACGTACACAACAAGAGCAGAGCTTGTACGTATGCATGGCGACAGCTAACCCATATTAGCAAATCTACACACCATGCATGCTAGACCATCAGGTGCTGATAGTTCCGATGTAGATCCGCAAAATATGGTTCAACGACCTGGGAATGTCATCAAAGGCAACCCCAGGTGATGTTACATAATAGCAAACAGGGAAATCAAAAAGTGGAAAAACAGATACTGCGAGAATTTTCTTTAAGCGGTCCAAGGAGAAAAGATTTGAAACCTCCCTCATTCGGTGGCCAGACCTCATGGTCTACTTATGTATAAGAAGCAGTTTGAAATGGCTGCCAGTGCGAATAACTGGGAAAATGAGGAGAAGTGCTTTGCTCCAACCATAGCCTTGCACAGTCCTGCAGCAGAATTGAATTTTGAATAAAGATTACGTGGCTGTAGCACAGGCTATCGGTTAGGGGATAGCTACATGCAAGAGGTTTACGAGGTCAAATTACGACGGAGAATGCAGCAACGAAGAGAAACAAGAAATACTGCAAAAACAAAAGAACCCTTGCTGAAGCACTTATCTTCGCTCTGGCGATGGAAGCAGCCAATCAGGCTTCTAAAGGAACATATTTCGTCAGGGAAGCAGAATCTGTTGAATGCTCCTGCGCAAGACTTCGTGCCGAGGAACGAGATACTCCAAGGGATAGAGGTAGAATGTGCTGCTGGAATTGAGGTCAAATAGGACATCTTCAAAGGCAGTGTAAAGATCCGGTGCTATGAAAAAGCTACCTTCACTGGGCTAACAAACAAATAGAGCAGAAACCGGTTAATTTTCCCGGGGCAGAAGTTGGTAGCAGGAGTCGACGGATCATCACCCAAGTCTCACTAGCAAAACGATGCAAAGAAAGGCTTCTAGTAGAAGTAGTCAGAGGAAATGGATGGCAACAATAGACGCCAGTGCCACGGCCTTAATCATCAGGAGGGATCTGGTGCAGAAATCCTGAGAACAGCTACGGGAGAAACGGTTAAGGTAGATGGTGAAGTCCGCATAAAAATCCATCTGCCCGGAATAGCCTTCTCTCACGTTTTTCTGATGGCTGACTTATATGGCGAGTGCATTATTGGTACAGTGATTTTTGGGTCACAAAGCCTGAAATACGGAAACGTGGAGATACCAATAGTATACAGAAATGACAACATTTCCGTCTCAAAAATCGTTATCTGCCGAAATCAGATCCTAGAACCTTCGTCGTAAGCAATTTTTTGGGCAAAAGTGGAAAGTGGTCCTAATAGCAATCTACTCTATTTGATTGAGCCAGAAAATAGGAAAGACTTCATGGTGGGAAAGGCCTTAGTGTAACCAAAGGACAACATGGTTCCTGGCCGAATTCTAAATCTAAGGGCATTCAGTGTAAAGGTTAAAAAGGAAGAGGTAGAGGGGAAATGCGCATCTACTGAGGCAATACCGACCACGGAAACGAGTTGCGCAATACCGGTCGCAAGTTTCCAGAGTATAAAAATCAAGAACAAAATCCTCAGTCTCTGTAATTTAGATCAAGAGCAGCGTATCCTAGCAGACAAACTAATCGGCGAGTACGCTGATATATTTGCTACAGAAGACGAAGGATATGGACGTATGCAACTTGTTCAACCCCACATTGACACCGGAGACGCCCGACCAATCCGTCAAACTGCAAGGCGTCTTCCTTTGGCAAAGCAAACAGAAGTTGCCGAAATCTGGTTGAATCAAAAGTCTGCCAGGAAATGTGCCAATATCTGGGAATAAGGAAGACAAGGACAACTCCACTACACCCTCAATCCGATGGAATAGTCGTGCGCTTCATTAGGAAGCGGGACTCTCTTTTTAATAGCCTACCGAAATGCGATCCATATTTCAACAGGACATACGCCATCCGAGATCGTATTTAGTCAAACAGTTCGGTTGGCAAGTGCTTAACGACTATGTGGATGACTTGCGCAAGACCTGAAGACTAGGTACGACATCAAAGCGAAATCTTCCTGTTTCATCGAAGGAGATCTGGTGTGGCTGTATAATCTCCTGCGTAAGAAACGCAAATCATCAAAATTGCAACAGGATTGGGAAGGTCCATACAAGGTGATAACCCGCATTAACGACGTTGTCTACCGGATCCAACGTGGGAATCGAGGAAAATTTAATGTGGTCCATTTGAATCCAATGTGTCATTTCAACAAAACGATTAATGATGAAGTTGTTCAAGACAAACAACTTTAGGGAAGGAGTGGTGTGATATCCGTTTGAATGTGAAATGCAGAAAATTTCGATATCTGAATAGCAGAACACTCAGCCATGGGAGAGTGTAGATTTTAATCGTATTTTCCAGCAAAATGGAAATTTGTATCAAACTCTGGATGGTACAGAATGTTCTCGAGAGATGTCAGGGAAGAATAAATATTAGCATCCCCGAAGATATGCAAGTTGGTTCTAAAGTTATATTTGAAATGTGAATTACGATCAGTGATAAAGTAGTTTAAGTAAATGATGCAGAAAAGTGCTCGTAAAAGTGGTTGAGATAAGCGATTGAATTGTGAATTGTAATTTTGTTGAATAAAGCGATTGTACTGAAAGAAATAAGTTCTATCAATTGTACTCACACAGACATTTTACAATATAAACACACATATGTATGAATTGCAATTTAATTTTTTTTTCGTTGACGTTTGATAGATAATTAAGCTCATTGAAGAAGCCTTATGTTGTTTTGTTCATAGACATCTGCTAAGTCTCTGATTTTTTTCACGAAAGAAGCGAATTATGAGAGTATCACATTGGTGGGGTTGATTGAGAGACTTTCTCTCACAGAAGTCTTACACTACTTTTAAGGCATTTTCCTTTCTTAGCAAATTTCATTTTCATGCTTTTACGATTCTAGTAGATCATCAGTAACGATCTGATAGCTTTAAGGTTCAAAGACCGTGACTGATATCTAGTCGGAAGTAAGATAATTATTCAGTTTTCAAACTTTATATTTAGGCCATTTGTTGGTACGATTATCGATACCTTTAAACCATATGGTATTAGAGATGGAGCTATATTCGGCATTGTCAACAGAATCTTCAATATCTAGTAGGATGTAGGATGTCTTCCAAATTCAAGTTAGACCCAAATAAAGCTATCATTGAAGGAAGAGAAAATGTGCTGAAGCAAATAGAAATAACTCCTTTCAGAACTGAAAATAATCCCCTACTCAAAAGACCAAAGAAAACTAATGCTTCCCTGCATATACTATAGAGGCACACTTAAATGAAACTCTCCAGCAAAAACACCTCTCGTTGACGACTTTGCCAGAAAAAACAAAAAATAAATATATTAACTTTGCTTTGTAAATTGCAAAGTATTACCTATTTAATATGTAAAACTCTGGGTGTATTTTTCACATCGGTCAAATTCATTCCATATTGTCACTCTTTTCTGAAGGGGCTCATCTCTTTTTTTGAAAAATCAATTTTCGGTTTTTTAGATGATTGTTACGAGTATATTTTATCTATGATTCCCTTAAAATTGTAAACCGAAATTCCTCTTCCTTAAAATACTATATGTATACATATACATATTCGAAAACGGTGAGCGATGCTACAATACCTGACAACGCGGTCCGAAAAAAAACCTTATCTACACAAACCGTACCACAAACTTTTCGCAGGAAGTGCAAGATCTTCTAAGAACCGTTTTTGAAAGTTTATCGGAGGACGAGTTGATCGAAAGGTGCCTTGGAAGAAATACTCAAAACAATAACTAGTGTTTAAACAACCTCTGTTCCAAAAATATTGTTGAAACTGCATTCTGGATGGCCATTTGCATTTTTAATGCAGGTTTGCACACCTTATTGGAAATTATGGAAGCACAAACAATTTAAATTGCAAACCATGTATACGCCTATGCTATGAGACGCGACGCGACAAGAAAAGGGGACGCTTGGCAGAGACAACAAATCAACAAGTTACCAAAGAAGCTCGGATTGCCAAAAAGAATTCTATTTGAAGTTTATACAATACATATTTATAAACAAAATTTTGATTCTGAAAAAGGGACAATATAACAGTTTTATGTATTTTTTTCGCTCCAGAGTACAAAAAAAAGTCTTCCGTCTGCCAATCGAAAACGCCATTCGCACGCCAAAATATCAAATACGAACTATTGTAATTCAATGACATTTGAAGACAAAATAATGGCGTTTTCCATTGGATGACGGAAGCCTTCTTTTTGCACTCCGAAGTGGAAAAAAACATCTGACAATGTTTCATTGGCACTATTCCTAGCCTTCTCGGAAGGAAAATGTATTTTTTGAATTCCATTTCATAAGTCAGATTTTCCGCCTGGATTTTATGTACAGAATATACTAACACATACAAATATAAACTGTGTGTCAAACCAGACTTTTGTTTTCGAACAAGCGACTGTTTAGCTAAATTATTTTGAATGTCAAAATTGATTCGACAGTAAATATAAAAAATAAGACATTTAACAATATCACCAATAAATGTAAAAATTTTGACAGCAAAATCAGAACGACTTTTTAGTGCTCCATTGGTATCCGGGGCGATTAAATTCCGGAGTGAAAACGGAAATGGAAAACGACAAAAGTGACATTTTGTTATAAGGAATGATTGACAATACGTCTATATAGTTAGTGGATTAAAAAGTATTTAATTACGATAGAGAATTTAAGTACGATCATACGATTTAACTAGCACAATAAAACATAAATACACTTACCCACTCCATACCCAAAAATGATATCTTTTATATCGTCTCCATTCAAGTCGGCTTTCCTTATTGGACTTTCACTATTAATTCGTGGAAATGCGCGAGTCCACACTTTAGATACACTTATCTGAGTGCAAGGTACGAACTCTGTACCCAAAGTGTCTCCGTACGAATTCGATGATGGCAAACTTAGACCTGGCTCTTTTTTAAGCCAAATCTTGATTTTTTGCAAGGGAATGGGGAACATTGTAAGAATCAGGGCAGCCAACATAATCAGTGCTATTAAAATCGTTAATGCTGCCAACCCATAACAAAAGGGCTCACAACATTTCCAGCATCTTCGGTGTTTTTTCATAATCGGCGGGATTGTACTTTGTATTTTTCCACCATTTTTTCTACGTGGTGCCATTAGGGGTCGCTTTAGGCCTTTTTCTTCGCTAATCTGTAACACAAATTGTAGCAATTAATTTTGGCATTCAAAATTTATTGGTATTACGAACTTTTGCTGAACGAGCATCCTTAATAAAGACGTCATCTTCGACTTCATCACTTATATCCTCTTCGATGCTATCGCGAACCGCAATTCTATCCGACGGAACATATGGTCGCATTTTAATCATAGTTACCGGAAAAATTTTGCTTCCAGAATGTTTAAAGTGTGGATTAGAAAACACAGGAAGCAATTGGTATTGCTGAAGACTAGATTTTGAAAAGGAGAAAACAGTTTTGTGCTCACTGAACCTACAGACTAGAATGCATCCGAATGGAAACGATAAATGTATGTCACTTTACGTGGAACACTGACAGCGAACCGAAAAATCAATATTTAATTCATAATAGATTTGACGCGTAGTTCATGGTAGTCTATTGACATGCGCAAAATTTTTTTTTTATGAATACACGTGGTGGATTTGTTTATATTTCCATCAATATTTTGCGGATAAACTTGTTACTTCACTTTGTTTATGTTTACAAGGGTTGGCAGTCGAAAGTGGGGTGTCAATTTGTATAGGGCTGTCAGGCTGCACCCATTCCCCTTTGCTTTAATCGTCATCTTTAGGGTTGTGTTATTATGAAATACAGGGGTACATTAAGCACATTTATGTTCAATATTAGTTCGGTTAGCTTGACTTGCAAAGAACACATTCGTTTCTTTAATGTTTCGTGGTACATTGAACTCTAATGTATCCTCAGTATACGCCATCAGGTAGTGTTAATGTGTATTTATTATTATCATTCGCAAATAACATCGTGGCAAAATGCAGGTTCGATATATGACAGAGTGCTAATTATCAACATATGTATTGTACATCTTCGCCTACGTTACCGCACAGAAGATAATCTGGTAATTTGTCATAGATTAAAATCTGTTGGTAGCATTATGCCTTCTGGCTCTTAGCCCAAAGCCGGGGCAATTGTAAGTGTTATCGAGCATTGGTGATATTGTTTTCGTTAAAATTTTCGGAGGTGACGCTATACATTGGTCGCAGCAAGTGGTAAAACAGCAAAATTGTTTTTTGTCTTATCTGGATTATTAATTGATTAAGATAAAATATGTCGAATTGAAATGGCTCAAGGCAGTTTTGGTCACGACATGAGGTTCATGTCCATGGGTGCATCATAAAAAAAAAAAAATTTTAATTTTCTCTACTACAACTAACATTGGAATTTGCATAACCTTTCGCCAGTACTGTTTTTTGACACTTGTCACTTGCCTATCGGACGCAATAATTACAGCAGTTCGGTTGACGTGAAGATATGAAGTTGACTTGTTCTGAGCTAGAGTTGGTTATCAGAGCCTCAACAGAAAAAGAATAAATATTTATTTCTTATAAGAAAAGATTTACATAGGGTTGACAACATCGTAAAATTAAAAACTTTAAGCAATTCCTCGTTACGTAAAGATGACCATAAACTGCTTATATTATACTAAAACAGAAAAAATTAATGTGCAATATTTAACAATTTCCTAACTAGTTTGAGATTGTAAAACTTCTCGGAAGGGTTAATTGATTGACTATTGTACTATATTGACTATATGTCGCAATGGGAGATCACCAATGAACTACAATTCTCGAGCACTTGAGACTGCGCGTAGTGTAGTCCTACCTAATGAAGATGGCCTGCATTTACAATGTTTATGTCCTCGGTTCAAGATGCCGTTAATAGTTGGACCTCTCGCCTGCATTTCTGGAAAACTTAGTTCTCTAAAATGGAGACATGTCTCTGAGCCTGTCCTTCGACTAAAATCTCAGTTTTTTTTTTTTAAGAGAGACACTTTAGAGATTTAGCCGACCTGATACTCTCTAAAATCACAAGCTCATCTCTCGGTCTAAAGAAAACCATAGCAAATTCCCCGGAAGGTACCATGGTCTTTTATAGGTGGGCTTCTATTCAGACCTCCTATAATGACTGTTCGTCCTGGCCCGTTGGCAACAGCAGAACAGAGATATTTACCTCCAGCATAACTTGGCCCCATATCAATCTGTACTTAGGCGCGAGTAGACGACTCGCCCAGGTCCGCCCACAGACTGCTCCCCGCTTTTTTCCTTTGAAGCGCTTCTCGGTTGAGTCACGTTATGTCCCATCCGGTTACGCGTGCATGAGTGCATGAAGTGCTTACCCTGGTTCTGTACTGTTCTCATTACCCACCGCAGTAATAAACTAACAGTCGGTCTCCATGTAGTCCTCCAGGACTCTACCGGGGAAGTCTCGCTTCACGTTGTGAACGTCAGGTCGATTAACGAGCCACTGGTGCCTATCGGTCTGAACGTCGGTTTATCACCAAAGTTCAACACCATGAGATCAAGCCTCGCTACCAACTGTAGCACTGCACTCTGGGATCAGTTCACATTTCATCATACCTTAGATTCTGTTCTAACTTCAACCTCTGAATCTATAAATCGTTTACCAAGTGGTTAGCTGTTTGTTGATATTACCACCCTTTTTATCTCAGAGCAAGGATAAGCTCCAATTTTCTTTATCCAACTTAAACAATAACTTTAGTACTCTATTAATTGTACGAGTATGTGCTGTATAATTGTCAATGGTCAATACTATCATCCGGCATTAAAAATGAGTTGTCACTCCTTCACATACCCCCAAAGAAAGTAATCTAAAGGTGTGAGATCAGAGGATCGTGGAGGCCCATTACCCGAAATTATGCGCTCAGCAAATGTTTCCCGCAATAAATTGGTGTTATCGGGCGCCATGTGGCATGTTGCACATCTTGTTGAAACATCAATGCCATTCAACTGAGGAACGAATAAATCAGAAATCATGTTTCTATAGCGCTCTCCATTGACGGTAACATTCTGGCCGGCATCGTCCTTAAAGAAATATGGGTCCATAATTCCACCAACCCATAAAGCACATTAAACAGTGAGTCTTAATGGTTATAAGGGCGTCTCGACAAAGGCTTCTGGGTTTCTCCACTAGAAATTCGGCAATTTTACTTGCTTATATATCCATTTAACCAAAAATGGGCCTCATCGAAGAACAAAATTTTGCGTTGAAAATGAGGATCAAGCTGAATTATGTTTTCGGCCCATTCACCGAACCTACGACGCGTATAATGGTCACGCGGTTTCAACTCTAGCACAAGCTGGATCTTATTAGCTTTTAAGTCAAGATCTTTCCGTAAAATCTTCCATAAAGTTGATGGGCATAGCTTCAATTGCTGTGCACGATGGCAAATCGACCCATTCGGATTCACCTCAACACTGCGCTCCACAACGGCAATAACATCTTCTGTTCGCACTGTTTGTTATCTTTGCGGATTCATATTATCCACTAGAGTGTACGTGGTTCGAAAACGATTCATCGTGTTCCGAATAACTTGCTCGGATGGACGATTATGTCAACCGTAAAATGGACATAGCGCACGATAAGTTTGGCGAACGGAACCATGGTTTTCAAAATGAGTTTGCACAATTTGCACGCGTTGTTCTGGCGTTAATCTATTCATCGTAAAATGGCAAAATGTACTAACCATAAATCAACTTTTAACTGTCAAATTGACAATCTGTAGAAACAGGGAAGTTCATGCATTCACCTCGAAAATCGAAAAAAAAAATTTTTTGACCATCTTTTTCTCCACCTAGTTATTTAGGACATCTTTTCCTCCTCTTTAATCCTTTTTATTTCATTCGTTCCTACGTGGCGGTTTTACGTAATTTTGTTGTATACCCTAAACATCTCATCAGCGAGTACATCGATGGGTACCATTCCAGCTGTAACATATGCTACTTCATCCGATATCGTTCGAAAGCCATCGTCCTTAATGTGCATAGTCTGTATACCGACAATAGTTTTTTCTTATCATCCTGTCTGACCAGCGCAATCCGGGGCGGCGTAAAGTAGAACCGAGCTGATCACTCTTGAAAGTAACACCCTTCTAGTGTAACCAGGTCCACCAATATTTGGTAGAACTCGTGATAATGCCGCTTGTAGTAAAGATGCCTTCTCGCTGGCATAGAAGACGTGGTGCAAACTGCAGTCGATTATCTAACATTACTCCCAATTATTTCGGTGCTCCTTTAGACCGAATTATTTGGCTTCCAACTCGAAAGGTTGCATATTCTACGGTCTTACGACTGGTTATTAAAATCGCCTAAGCTTTGTGGTCAATAAATTCAAGTCCAGCTGAACCTAGCCAGTCTTTTATTTGAGCAATAGCACCATTTGTAGTAGATTCTACTTTGTGAATGTGTTTGGCGACCGTAACAACAGCAATGTCATCAACGAAACCTATTGCGTGAAGTCCTAGTGGCAGCGCCAGTCGCAATACTCCGTCGTTCATAATATTCCACAATGATGGTCATAGTACTAACCCCTGTGGTAGTCTTGCAGAGACACTGTAATATTTGATACCATCTTCTGGTTGATATTGAAGGTGCCTATTGTTGAGATAGCTTCTTACTATGCATCTTAAGTAAATAGCGTGGTGTATCCATTCTAGAAAGCGCTCTTGTCATGGATAACCAGTTAACGGAGTTAAAGGCATTCTTAACATCAAGTGTTATCACTGCGCAATATTCCTTTGTTCCCCATCGCTATCTTTCCCCTTCTATCGCTTTAGTCGCAATGTCTACTACCTATGGTAGACCGCGATTTTCTAAAACTGAATTGGCGATTTGATAAAGCTCTTTTTTTCTCAGCTGCTGACAATTGTCTTTCGTAAATGATACGCTCCAGAATCTTACCCAGGGTGTCTAGAAGACATATTGGCCGATATGAAGATGGTTCACCTGGTGTATTATTTCCCTTTGGCGGGAGTACCAAATCCTGTTTTTTCCATTGGTCAGGAAAAATTCTAGACGTCTCTGGTATGTTGTTATGAACATGTTCGGTCTTTTCTGTCCAGCTGCATTTATGGCCTGATTTGGAATTCCGTCGGGCCCAGGCGCCTTATTATTGTCTATTTTTCTGCATGCGTTGATCAGTTCGTCCGTTTATATCTGTGGGATTTCTGCTTCCCTGTTCGCTTCCTCGATATAATGCGTAAAGGTGGTCTTTGTAGGAGAAAAATGCTGTACTATAGATGTTAACAGACGTGTAAGCTGACCCGCCAAATTCTCTGCTGTTCTATTTTCGATCAGATTGCAACTATTAATAATTTCTTTGAACGTATCCTTATCATGTAGGGCCTGTAAGTTTGGGTTGTTTCATTTGTTTTCTCTCCTTTATGACTATCAATATCGCCTGGTGGTCACTGTGCGTATATTCCTGGCTGACTTTCCATTTCTTTTTTGGCAGGAAGGAGTTGCTAAGGAAAGTAATATCAACAATAGAACTCCACTCCCAAGGACGAGAGTGCTTCCAGTAAAGAATAGCCTCTGGGGTTGGTAAACCTGCTGCCCAACTCGGTTGCCCGTGCATTGAAATCCCCTTCTATAACAACTGGATATCTTCCACGTGCGCTTTCAACTAGGTTATCTAGCATTTCCTCAAATTCACCCATTGTCCAGCTTGGTCGAGCATAACAGCTATAAAAGTGTATGCCATTGAGTTTTCCGCGGACAAAACCATATCCATGAGCGTAGGATTCTTGGATTGTCTGTATGCCTCATGTCCATATTGCCGCCAGATTTGTTTGGCCGCAGATCCAGACGTTGCTGTCAAGGGTTTTATATGGTTCGCTGACCAGGATTATGTCCGCCCCCTCATCTTTAGCTGTCTGTCTCATAATGGTTGAGAATTAACTGTACGAGTATGACCTTCATGGGTGTATTGTGGTCGTAGCATCTACCGCTGCCGTCTACGTGTTTTGCGTCTTCCGGGTAATCTTTCTTGCAAAGCATGCAAAAGACGTTCTTGTTGCACTCCTTTGCAATATGTAATTCGGATTCGCATCTTTAAAACCTTATTCTTTTTTCTTGCACTGATTTGTTATGTGACCAAATTCCAGGCATTTGAAACACTTTTTTAGAAATACCTTTTCACGAATTCGGCAGATGACCCAGCCAATTTTTATTCGTCCGGCATCTACTACCTTTTTTTGCATCTTCTTTGCAAGCCTTATTACCGCCGATTGGGTGCCACAAAACGTCTTTCCCAAAGATAGTACGTCTTCTGGATCGCATCTCTATCTGTTTCACTCACACTAGTCGAAATGGCGTGTTTATCCGTCCCAATCACGGCGTCACTGTCTGTCTCGATCACACTTGGTACTCATTTTAACTTATTAAAAAGAATTAACTATGAATTGGATTTCTTTAAGAAAATATTTTTTTTGTCTTCAATTAAGCGTTAGTCTAGTAAGTGTCATACCATTTTGGAATCCAGATTAAATACGCCATCTTTTAAAGTTACTCGTATTTGCCAAAATGGCATAGTACATGTTTTTGTCAATACAGTCAGTTCAAGTTGAGTGATTAATGATTCTCAGATATATGGATGGACAAAAAAGCAATATTTTAGTTAAAACCGATATAGTTATGTTTCAATTTTGGACCATAATTTACAGAAGAGTTACTCAGGGTTACATGACCAAAAAAAAAAATCGAAAAAAAGTAAACATTTGTGGTCACAGTATTTGAAAGATCGTCAGATCTCTCGATTTTTTTTTGAGTGCCAATAATTTTAAAAGTACATGACTTAGATTTTTTTTTATAATTTTGTGATAACCGACACGACTTGACGTATCACCCGTTTCCGGCTTGAGGTTGATTTTTGGGACACCCTGTATAATTTCTATTATCATAAATTTGTCTTGTTATTTTACTTGTGTGTCTACTTATTAGTTTCCATAATCTAACTTGCAACTTCAAATTTCACTGTCTTAGAAGATATCTATCTATCTTAATGTGTAAACACCAATGAAATAAATAAATAAATAACTTTGTAAACACGTACATATGGTATATCATATTATTAAACTACAGGGTGAATGACTCGAACTTCAACTTTTTAAAATGCTATAATTTTTTTCTCTTTTGATAAATTTTAATGTGCCGAAGCAAAAAATGTTGGAAAATACATCAATTTCCAAATTGTATCAGTAGTTTTCAATATGTCCACTTTGGCGCGAATAATGGCCTTGAGACGGCCGAAGAAAGCATCGCACGCTGCACGCAAGTGGCTCGGCTGTATTTTGGTCCATTCCCGGCGAAGTGCTTGTTTGAGGTGGTCCAGACTTTGGTATTTTTTAGTGCCAACCTTTGCCTTCAAAATACCAAGAGAAATCCAACGGATTTGCATCCGGAGAATTTGCAATCCATTGTGTCGAAGAAATGAAGTGTGGAATCTTGGTTGATGCGCGCTTTGTGAGACGGTGCCGAGTCTTGCTTAAATGTCCACGGTCTCCGACCAAAATGATTGTTTGCCCAAGGCTTCAATACTACCTATAAGACAGTTTCACGGTATACGATCGTATTAATTTTGAGGCCACGGCCACGGTCCAAAAATACGAGCGGAGAGCGAGCATCGGCGGTTATGGCGGCCCAAACTATCACCATCGGTGCTGCCTGCTTTCTGGTGGCCGTCCGAAGGTGTAAATTTTCGAAGGACATCTCTGGCAAGTAAGCTCGGTCATTTTGTTTGTTGACATATTGCTCGATAACAAATGGCGATTCATCGGAAAAAACCAAATTCGGCAACTCACCACTTTCGTGCAAGCGTAGCAACTACTTCGCTCTTTCGACTCTAACTTTTTTCTGTTGCAGTGTAAGATCGTGTACTTTTTGGAACTTCAATGGCTTGAGCTCAAGCTCATTTTTCAGTATGTGTTGCATCCGTTCCAACGATATGTTGAGCTCACGAGCCATTTTTCTTCCACTTCGACGCGGTTTTCGCTCAATTCGAGCCTTCACTTTCCGAACCATTTCTGCCGATGTTGCTGTTTTTTTATGACCACCTCTATGGCGTTTTGCAACGCTGCCAGTATCACGGTAACGAGCTATGGTTCGAGACACAAATGATTTATTCACGTTGAGGTGCTGGAGGGCTCTAGCGATAGCTACTTGTGGTTTTCCAGCCAAATATAAAGCAATCGCACTATCACGTTTGAATTCCATCGCGGATAAAAAATTTTCAACACAACTGAGACGAAAATCGTTTAAAAGGCTTGTAAATAATAAAATTATCTGTCATATGTCAAAATTTGAGCTCACTGTCATGAACGGTTTGGAAATTATAGCAGTCTGAAGTCGGTTGCAGTTTGAATCATTCAGGGTGTATATTAATTTTCGTACACTCGTGTTTCTCTTCAACGTTTTTGAAACTAGCAACAGTTACATACTATGTATGTATATGTATCTTTCGAAAAAATCATTTGTCCAGCATCTAATAAATCTATTTGTTTACTTCTTTTACGATTTTTATATTTACCATCATAGGGCAGTTATTATTCCTGACATGTGGAATTCGTTAAACCATAACTTTCGAGAGCAAAATGACACAAAAAAATAAATTTAGAAGTGAACTTCAGCAGTCACAGCAACTAACTTTTCCCAACCTTTTGCCTTTTCAAATGTTTCGAGCCTAAATTAAATTCAAATCTAGTTCTCCATTTATCTACAAGAGTTATAAATAAAATTGACAGGTTTAATTTAATTTTATTTTAAATAAATTTCCAAAAATTAAAATTAATATTTTAAAAATTATAAATCGTTTATCTGTTTATTTATGTACTGTTTATCTTTCACAAACTTATACGAGTAACTTAATGCTTTCTGTGTTAGCGTATAAACAATTAAATAATATTAAATACATTAAATAGGGAATAAAAAGATTGTTCAATCTCTGATCTCGTACTCAAATTTTAAAGTCAAATATAAAAATAAATTGATATTAAAGTTATTTCAAATATTAAACTGCATCACTTTCGTCTCAAGTTTAATTGATAGATCTTAATTATATGATTTATGCTGTCTGAAGTACTTTCAGGTATTTCCCCCTAGACTTACTCTACAGTCATTTAACTTGTTCGCACATCTCAAATTGAAAACAAATAACAAAAAAGTAATAATTTTTCTACTCACAAATATATACAAGTGTATGCATACAAAAGTATAATACAAGCGTAACCTTCTACACCATCCCTTACCAACAAAGCCAAGGTAAGCAATAAGAAAAAAATAAAATAAATAACAAAATATCTTTAACCTTTTAAACAACCACTTATAAAATAATGCAACCGCCCTTCGCATCCTTGCGACATGCTTAAGCAAATAAAATACTTACCTATACACGTGCATTGCCGTTGGTGGTTATTTTATGTATTTTTGCTATGCTTCAGAACCTTGAATTTCATAGTAAGGTTAGGCGGGTGGTTAAGACATAAAACAACCTCAATACAACGCCTATTGAAAAGTTTACACTTTTCGTGAAGATACTCATGAGTATCTTCATCATCGTCGTCATCATTTTATCGTATTGTAGGAGTATCACTTAACCTTATCTTTGATTCTATTGGTAGTGAATTCAATTGAATCCTTGTTTTCTTCCTTCTCTGTAGGTATGTATTTATGTATAATGTACGGACAGAAATTTCTGAAAAGTTCTTTCGCGCGCCAAGTAAAATTTTAAGGTCGCTCGTACACAAGAGATTTTATTGAAATGCAAGGTAAAACTTTAAGTGATTTTGCAGTCAAATACTTAAATAGAAGGTATGCTCTTATTTATATGTATTTACAGGTGGTATTTATAATATCTAGATTAATAAAGTTTTAGGTGATAATGATATTCAAATATATTACGGCTATAGTATCGAAGTGGCCTTGCTTCCTACATTAATAATTTAGTCTGGGTAACTAACAAAATATAGGTATATTTTGCCTCAAAGGGTTATTAAAATAGAGAAGAAAAAAAATATACAAAAATAAGTATTCGACAGGACGATCCTGTTGGTCGAAGTTTAAAATAAATAACGAAAATAAATTTTCTGTCGGATTTAGTGCATCCTCATATACTATCCAAGTCATCAAAAACGTTCTTTTTTGAGGTTTTATCTTCTGTATCCAATTAGTCATCTACCAAATAAAATAACTATAATAACATATGAAGAGCCTTACATACTCATATCTATGCACAGTGCCGTTCGAAAAATTTTGATCAAAGGTTTTGTTTTTCGAATTTTGTCAAATTCGTTGCAATAACTACATATTTTTTAATGAGGATTGGTTTTCTTATGCAGTTTCAATCGTTTCATGATACATTTGGAGTGTTAAAATTCTTCACACATGGTCACGGGAGCAAAAAGTTGTTAGACCGAAAAATGGGTTTTTTAGGGAGGCTTACTTACATTTTTTTTTCCAGTGTAACTGTTCTTTTAATTATTTATTTATTTATATCTATCTATTGGGTCTACAAGTAAGTTTCCAGCGTTTATCAGAGATGGCGCCACCAGTGGATCCCGGGTAGAAATGTCAGACCCCATGTGTTTTATTTGCAGGTTTTGTATCTGTCAACAACTTTGCAGCATTATATTTGAGCAGTTCTATCGGCGTCGTACATTTTATCAAGCAAAATCATGGCAAGTTTCCAGCCAAATGAACGTCATTTGCGGGAAGCGCTGCTTTTATTCTTTAATATGAAGAAAAGTGCGGCTGAGACCTATCGTTTGCTTTCGGAAACTTATGGGGCGGAATGTATTGATTAATCGACGTGCCGCGAGTGGTCCAAACTGTTCAAAAGTGGTGATTTTGGAGTTGAAGACAAAGATCGCCCCGGAAAGCCGAAGACGAAGGAATTGGACGCTTTACTGGATGAGGATCCGTGTCAGATTCAAGAAGAACTTGCTTCATCACTGGGCGTCACGCAATAAGCCGTTTCCCTGCGCCTAAAAGCACTGGGATTCATTCAAAAGGGTGGAAACTGGGTGTCGTACGAATTGAAGCCAAGAGACGTCGAACGGCGATTTTGCATGTCCGAAATGTTACTGCAGCGGTATAAAAATAAATCAATTTTGCATCGTATTGTCACTGGTGATGAGAAATGGATTTATTATGATAATCCTAAACGCAGAAAATCGTATACAAAGCCCGGCGAGTCCACCCAATCGACGCCGAAACGAAATATTCACGTGAATAAGGTCATGCTCTGCATTTGGTGGGATCAAAAGGGTGTCGTATAGTACGAACTGCTTCCGAGTGGTGAAACCATCAAAGGACCATTATATCGGACCCAACTAATTCGTTTGAAGCGGGCATTAAAAGAAAAACGGCCAGAATATGAGACCAGGCATGAGTCCGTCATTTTTCATCACGACAACGCTCGGCCACATGTTGCGGTTTCGGTGAAAAACTATTTGGAAAATAATGGATGGGAAATTCTTCTGCCTCACCCGCCTTACAGTCCAGGCTTGGCACCATCTGACTACCACTTGCTTCGTTCGATGCAGAACGCTCTTACGGGAATACGCTTCAGCTCAGTAGAGGAAATCAAAAATTGGCTCGATACGTTCTTGGGCTCGAAAGACGAGAAATTTTTTTGGTCCGGAATTCATAAATTGCCAGAAAGATGGGGGAAAGTTGTAGCTGCCGATGGACGATACTTTGAATAAAGCATTGTAACTATGTTTTCATAATAAAACTTCAAATTTTGGAAAAAAAAACGCTGGAAACTTACTTGTAGACCCAATACAATTATATATAGTTTTTTGTTTTTTACCCGCAAAGCAAAATGCTTATCTGCAGGTGGTTGATAATATTGGATTAGTATTTTAAAGTGATAAAATTCTTTTAAATAAAGTTCATACTATACTTATTCTTTAATTCTCAACGGTTTCATTTTGTACATAGAAAGATTTTAATCTTCCCAAGAACGTTGGAGGTTTTATTGACTCCGAGAGCCCATTTTCGCTCTCGTTGTTGTCGCCAAAGTGAAACCGTATTTTGGTTATAAATATGTAACTTAATGTAATAAAATTGTTAATATAGGAATATTAATATTTGAATACAAAATACAATAATAATATTGAAGTTTAAGCTATCTTGAAATAAAAATATACAATGTTGCAGTGTTAAGACAGTGGTAAGAGATTAATATATATATATATGTGTATGTATAAATAAGAATAAATTTATATTTATATATGAATTAATTTATAGTGGATTAGCATATTACACAAAATATAAATCAATTAGAAATTTCTTTAACATTTTCATTCATAGTTTTTGGAATGACATATCTAAGTTCTCGTTCCCCATACATGTTAATATACATCCGGAATTTCGAGCATCCCCTGGGCTCGCCTCCTGGTGTTTTGGAAATGGCGTATATGCTGTAGAAACCTTTGGTCGTCCCTGTAATGTAGCAATGATGTCATCCTATAAATCGCATACACATCTAAGACCTTAAAAGATGAGTTGGTCGGTTTTAAAATTTTAACAAGGCGGTGCTGTAGATGTAATATCCTATCCATATGCGTTTTGGATGCATTTCACCATCCCAGTATTCCATATCATATTCGCGATTCTGCTAGCGAGTAGTAAACTTGCTTACGTACTTCAAAACTTGAATACATTTTTATATAAACCATCGCAAAGAGTGAGCTTTTGAGTTGCAAGCGCAGCACATTTATATGTTCACGCCATAGGAAATTCTCATTGATGGTAACTCCTAGATACTTTATTTTGTTTACTACTTCTATTGCTGTGTTGTTGGCCGAATACGGACATAGGGCGTTTTGGTGATATATATTAAATGCTTCCTTTGGCTTAAACGGTGTTCGTATGGGCATTACTTTTGTTTTTGAAGCATTAATAATTAGCCCTTGATCATGGCACCATTTTGACATCGCATCAAATTCTTCTTGAATTATTTCCCATGCCTTGTTAAAGTTTTTGTGTTTGACGACAAGTGCTATATCATCTGCATAGGCATACGCTGTGCACTTTTTGAATAAATGGAGAAGATCATTTGTATACAAAACAAATAGAATTGGAACTAATTTGGAGCCTTGTGGGACACCAAGCGCAATTGGCATTTTTTTGCTTAAGGTACTAAACACTCTAACTCTAATCTTTCTATCAGTTAGATAGTTTTCAATATAGTTTGCCAGCACTCCTCTCACACCAACTCGATTGACAGTTTCAATTAACTTTTTATGAGTTATTGTATCGAAAGCTTTACTAAAGTCAACAAACAGCACAAGCACATGATGATTTTTGTTAAGGCCTCCATTGATCGTGCTTGTAAACTCTCCTAATAGTAGATCCGTACTTTTATTTTTTTGAAAACCGTACTGTTTTGGGTGTAATATTTTATGTCTTTCTACGAAATTATTAAGACGACTAACGATAACTTCTTCCAAACATTTTTCGACAGCTGACAGTATAAATATAGGCCGGTAATTCTCGGTTTTGTTTTTCTCACCTACCTTATAAACTGGCCGAATAATCGACGTTTTCATTAATCTTGGAACATGAGCTTGTGATATACTTCGATTTATTATCGTTTGTATAACTGGGGCAAGAAAATAAGCATTAGTTTTAAGGTCAATTGGTCTAATATTATCCACTCCAGGACCCTTGTTGCTCGCCAGGCGGCATAACATTCGAAATATTTCTTCTTCACTGGCTTCCTCTCCGTAAATACTCTACTGGAAGTGCAAATTCTCATGTCTTGATGTTTTGTTATGAGATATGTGCATGATTGTTGATTTGAGATTTGTTCCGCAAACTTTTCCACAATACTAGCTAAGTTTTCATCATCTTTGGAAAAATTGTTTCTTATTACTTCGTCAATTGTGGTTTTCTTTCTTCCCAGAAGTTCATTAATAGTATTCCACGTTTTCCTAGGATCATTCTGAAAACTTAAAAATCGTTGCTTATAGAAGTTGGCTTTAATTTCCCTAATTTTTTTATTGACAACATTTCGGAAGTTTTTGTACTCAGTTTTATAACTTTGACTTCTTGGAGTGTTTTTCCATCTCCTGTAGTACTCGTATCTTTTCTTACATAATGTAATTAACTCAGCGGTGACCCATGATTTCTGTTTTCTATTTTTTTTTTTTATTACGTTTGTTTTGCTTGATTCCGTGTAAATGTTGTTCATTTTGTCTACAAAGTTGCTATATAATTTTTCGATACTATTTTCTGTTAGCAAAGATTGCCAATTGGTTTGTTCTATAAGTTCGTTCACTCTTTGTTCCTGAATATGAACAGCATTATCGTATTCAATCGTTCTTTTGTGGCTAGGAACTTTGGTTGCATATAAGATTAAGTAGTGGTCGGAAAGATTTGTCTCAATAACTACTGAAAATATTTCTAGTTTTGTTATGCTTACATATATATATGATCAATCAATGTAGAAGTGTTTCTTGTTAAGTCAACTCGCGAGGATTGTTTAATAACACTTGTAAGACCTTTTGGGGGCATCGACACTATTTTCTTCGAAGTACTTTTTAACCTAAGAAATAAAAAAATGCAAATATTATTTTTAGTCATAAAAGTTCTAGCCTATTTAACAGCTTGATATTAGTCTTTCATATTAAAAAAAAAATAAGTTCATACTTACAATTTTGGCTGTATGACAAGGAGCATTGTCCTGTTGAAAAATGAATCTGCAAGTGTCACCAAAAAGCTACAGCGCAGAGGGATCTAATACTTTTTCCAGAACCCGGAAGTAAACTTCTGCAGTGACTTTCGATTCTAGGAAGACCATTCTACCTTTTTCATCTCCAGAGGTCTGGGGACCATCACACCTTCAGTTTTGGGGGGCATCCGTAAGATGCCTTCAGAGCTCAGTCTTTCCTTTGGTTCTTTCCGCGCAAGAATCCTCCCATCTCCAACATGCAGCTTGAACTTTGATTCATCGGAAAAGATATCATTGTTCCACATGTCTTGAGTCCAATTAAAATGCTCTTCAGCTCAGAGCAATCGTTTTTCTCTGACTCTTTTTGGAAAATCCGGCTTCAGTACTGGCTTGGGTGCTCTAAGTCCATCTTTCACGAGCCTTTTCCTCACTGAGCTTGACGAAATTATTTTTTCTGTAGCTCGACACGGCTGTACAGCACCAAAAAACGATTGGCCTCCCTGAGCTTTTCTTCTGCTGGTAGTCCCGGTCTCACGATATTTTTTTCAAATTCCTTGCCACAGTTTGTTGAGCAACATTTAATCTTCCAGAAATTTCACGTGTTGTCAAATTTAGACGTGACAGACACAAAATATTAGCTTTGCACTCCGAACTGATTTTCCCCATTTTTTTTTCACTAAATTACTTCGGTTCGTTTCGGACTGCTATCACGAGCTAAATGCACCTTTTATTCATAATAACATCAACTTTTATGCACTATTTGAATGTCATTATGCTACCTGGTGCAAAAAAACTCCGCAGCTCTCATAAATTCCAAGAACTGCGGCCGAAAATGGTAATAAAACGTTTGACCAAAATTTTTCGAACGGCACTGTATGCATTAAAACAGCTGTATAGAGTAGAGTGGATCTGGGATTCGTGCTTACTTCGATGGGTGAACCAGCAGCTCAACTAATATAACACATGGGCTGAAAAGTCCGTGCCCTTTGTAAGAGAGGGCACCACTTGAATTAAATCCATTTTCAGTTAGTACCAACCTTCAAAAGATACGTGTATAAATTTGACAGCTGTCGGACGATTAGTTCTCGAGATATAGAGTTGTGAGTGAAGCAACTTTTGTTATTGTGAAAAAAATGGATTCAAAGCAATTTCGTGTGTTGATTTATCATTGCTTTTTGATGGGAAAAAATGCAGCCGATGCAAAGAAATGGCTTGATAAGTGTTACCCGGACTCTGCACCACCCGAACTAACTATTCGCAAGTGGATTGAAAAATTTAAAAGTGGTCATACAAGCACCGAGGATGATGCACGCAGTGGACGTCCAAAAGAGGCTGTTTCAGATGAAAACATCAAAAAAGTCCACAAAATGATTACGAATGACCGTAAAGTGAAGTTGGTCGAGATAGCTGAGGCTCTGAAGATACCAAAAGAGCGTGTTAGATATATCATACACGAATATTTGGATATGCGAAAGCTGTGTTCAAAGTGGGTGCCGCGTTTGTTCACAGTCGACCAAAAACAACAACGTGTTGATGATTCAGAGGAGTGTTTAAAGCTGTTCAACCGCAATAAAGCCGAATTTTTGCGTCGGTATGTGACAATGGATGAAACTTGGCTCCATCACTTCACACCAGAGTCAAGTCGGCAGTCAGCTGAGTGGCGAGCAGGCGACGAACTTCGTCCTCGGCTGGCAAGTTTATGGCATCCGTATTTTGGGATGCACATGGAATAATTTGCATCGACTATCTCCAAAAGGGGCAGACTATCAACAGCGACTATTACATTGCGTTGTTGGAGCGTTTGAAGGACGAAATCGCAGAAAAACGGCCGCATTTGAAGAAAAAGAAAGTGCTGTTTCATCAAGATAATGCACCGTGTCATAAGTCGATGAAAACGATGGCAAAATTGAAAGAATTCGTCTACGAATTGCTTCTCCACCCACCGTATTCTCCAGATTTGGCCCCCAGCGACTATTTCCTGTTCGCAAACCTCAAAAGAATGCTCGCCGGAAAGAGATTTAAGACCGATGAAGAAGTAATCGCCGAAACAGAGGCCTATTTTGAGGCTAAACCGAAATCGTACTACAAAACTGTTATCGAAAGATTGAAAAATCGTTTCAATCAGTGTATCGCCCTCGAAGGCAACTATATTGATAAATAAAGTTGAATTTTGCAAAAATTTTACTATAAAACGGCACGGACTTTCCAGCCCATGTGTTATTTCTCCAGCTAGCGTGATCTTTTGCCAGCTGCCTCCGCAGGCGAAGTTTGGCGAGGTACCTTTCCACTTCTGTGCACCACCTGAAATGAGGCCGTTCTCTACTCCATTGGCGTTAATGTCGAAAACTTTCTGAGCCAAGACGCTGGTACCCATGCGGTCAAGGTGACCTAGGCATCTAAGACGGGTTTCCGGAGCTTTTCTGACGAGTTCGGCATCTCTATACAGGCTGTACAGTTCGCTGTTGAAATGTCTCCTTCATCCAAAAGGCACCGAAAATTACGCGAACAACTTTTCTCTATAAACGACCGAAAGCATTTTCATCCGCTTTCTGCAGTATCGAAGCTTCTGCAGCGTGAAGCAGAACTGGGATGAGCTGTGCCTTATATTACATATGACTTTTTGGGAACTCGATAGAAGGCTCTACTACTAAATTGGCTTCTAAGCCCAAAAAAGCAAGGATTAACAAGAGTGATCCTTTGGATAGCAAAATATGACGTTTTAATTTCCAGCTTTTCCTGGTGATATCCTAAGACTATTTTCAAGTGTTAAGATTGGATAATTTCTTCATTCATGATTCATTTCAGCTTTTCTATTGGGTGTTCTTATGAATTTGAATTTTATCGAATTCGCAAGTTACCAGAAACGCTATTAAAGATGTCTTCGGAAGCCGTAATCTTGTATTCTTTCATTCATGGTAATGCACCGGAATTTTTATTCAAGTAACACGTTAAGTACTCCATCTATTGCAAATAATTTTAGGTGTTCACACAATACTTATGACTATGTAGTTTAGAGAGTATCCTTTCATTCAGATCAGGCAAACGGTGCTTAGGTTCTGTACATCGGGAATATTTTCCTTTGAGCAAATATAGGAAATACTGTAAATTAGTTTTTGCTTTATACCGCTAAAAATTAAACCTCTACTGTATTTTGCAAACAACTATTTATCTCTTTCATCAATCCTTCACTGTATATGTCTTTCATTATAAATGTTTCACCTTTTATTATTTGCACCACCAAGAGTTAGTTGTAACAAAACTTGCAATCCGATAAGATCGGCAATAAATCTATTTAAAATAAAATAACGACGGAAAAGAGTTCACCCACGTGTTTTATTTCACATCTACCAAGCCATCTCTCGCTACCTTAAATAAATCTCTCAAGTTTGAATATTGCAGTGGTATGCAGTATCTGCACAGTTTTTCACTCTTTTATGACCAACCTATTCTTTTTTTTTTTTTTTTATAATCGGCGCGCGCTCAAGGGATTTTGTACCCTTAAAATGTTCGTACACAGCGCGGGCGAAGGAAATTTAGGGAGGAAGAAAAGACAGGTACCGATGTACATTGTTTTTAAATGTTTGCAAGTTATAACGACCAGGAAACACAGAGGTCGGCAGGGCATTCCATAAGCGAGTTGTACGGCTTAGGAAAGAATCACGATATTTAAGAGTACGTCCGAAAATGGGTTTGAGGGTATACTGATGAGCATTCCTAGCGAGACGGGTGTTACGGTTGAAAGTTTGAATGGGCGGAATGCTACTGGTAATTTCAATGGAGCACTGGTGGTGGAAATAGCGATAAAACAAAGTGAGACAGGAGACTTTACGTCGGTGTTCGAGGGTGTCAATTGATTGACTGATATTAGTATCACCAATTAGTTTTATCGCACGGTTTTGAATCCTATCTAGCAGGTGCAGAGATGTTTTAGGAGCACCTGACCAGATGTGGGCATTGTACTCCAATTTTGGGCGGATAAATGCCTTATATATTGTGGCCAGATCAGAGGGGGTAAAATATTTCTTACATCGCTTGAGAAAACCTAGACATTTCGCAGCATTTTTGGCGACATCGAATATATGGTCATTCCAACGTAAGTTGTTACTGATACACATACCGAGAATGGAAAGTTTATCGGTTTCGACGATGCAAGTGCCATTCATGGATAATGGCTGGGTATTTGAATTTCGCTTTAATGACAGCAGACAGCATTGAGTTTTGGAAGCATTAAATTCTACTCGGTTGATAGTTCCCCAGTTGGTTATGCTGTTAATATCGGAATTTAATGAGCTTATCATACGCTGCCGTTTCCGTTCTACAGCCGAAGAGCATGGGCGTGAGTCCGGGAACGAATATGAAAAGCAGAGAGTACTGTCAGCAAAGGAATATATTGGATTAGAAGTAGCAGATAAGAGATCGTTGATGAAAATTAAAAAGAGTGTCGGAGACAGAACGGAGCCCTGGGGCACACCAGCATTTATTTTGTGAATATCACACTTGGAACCGTCTAAGACAACTTCAATTGAACGTTCCGAAAGGTAATTTCCAATCCGTTGAAGAAGAGAGCCATCGATCCCAAAAGCACGCATTTCGACAAAAGAGCCTGATGCCAAACTCTGTCAAATGCCTTAGAAATACCAAGTGCAACTATCTTGCTTTCACCAGATTAAGCAGCTTTCGTGTTTCGAGTTATATCATTGTAAATGAGCGTTGGGATGGAGGATGAGGCAGAATTTCTAATGTTTTTGACGAATGACCAACAATTTTTACTACCTTTGGGAAATGACGTTACAGTCATTTCTGGCTCGTTTAAACTCTTTTCGGTTTTTGAAGGACCGAAAAAACAATTCTCTAACCCTGACAGCCTCTTTACAGCTCGAGTCGTACCATGCCTTTTCTTTTGGTTTGATACTCTTCATCCGATGTGGGATAAAGCATCTCATTCCAAAGAGAATAGTTTCTGTGATCATGTCAGCAGCGGCATCCACGTCGTTATCGAGGAAACATAACGACCAGTTAAAATTCCTAAAGAAGTTGTTAAGTCCGCTCCAATTGGCTTTCTCGTATTGCCATACGGTTCTTTTAGGAATCTTTTCTCTAACTGTGTGGTGGGTGTACGAGAATTTAGCTGATATGACACAATGGTCCGACGAGCCTAGAGGGGAGAGTACATAAACGCAGTACTTGTCAGGGTGAGAGGTTAAAAACAAGTCCAGGGTGTTGGCGGTATGACTATCAACGTCTGGTATGCGTGTGGGCTCATTTACAAGCTGGGTTAAGTTATTTTCCGCAGCGAAGATCTCAACACACCGTCCTTCGGGTGTTGTCTGTCCAGAATGTCGAAGCCAACCAGAATTGTGTATATTAAAATCGCCCGTAATCACGATTTCAGTATGAGGATACAGGGATACAATTCTTTGAATGGAATCAGACAGCGCATCAAACTCGTGGAAGGTCGAGTTGCTGTCCAGTTTGGGGCTTCTGTAAATAAAGCAGTAGTGGATAATTTGCTTACGGAGATGGAATTTTAACCACATGAAATTGAATTCCGGATTGGAACAGGGACTACATTGTGGTGGAATTTGGTAAGCTACATCACTACGCACATAAATGGCGAGACCGCGACGGGGAAAGAATAGTGGCACTAGTTCGTAGCCAGGTAGCTTCAGATCATTGTGGTCTGAGAGGTGTGGGCGGGGATCTACCTGTGTTTCGCTAAGTGCCAAAACAGCTGGTCGGTACTTACAGACGTGGACGTACGCAGAAAAGTGATTATTTTTTAGCCCGCGTATATTGGCTACGTCCACCCTGAATTCCCTAGACATAATCACAAACAAACATAGTAAACACAAACACCGACGATACTAAGCAGGGCTGCGAAGTGAAAATTCTGACGATGGTTTACTGAATCAAATTGCTGTAGGTGTTATGCCCTTACAACAATATGAAACAGTGCACCAACAAAATTTTCACACACAACCCGCTATCCATCAGTTGTTACATACACTCAGTCACTGCCCGTACCGTATGATAAATACCGTAACGGCAGCGACCGAGTGCAAGCAACAGTACTACGACCAGGAGCGGGAGAGGTGTAGGATTCCCACACTGTGTGATAATGTTTTTTTTTTTCTCTATTGCACTGCACTATTATTATTATTTTTTTTTTTCACGCGCGCGCGGTGGTTTTGGGTTTTTTTTTTTTTTTTTTTTTTTTTTACAGCACAGAGAAATACGAGTGCAAGATGACGTGTGCACTCGTCGGTGGTCGGCACGGTTCTACAACACTCTTGAATTTTTGTGATGTCTATTTTTTAGAAGTGTAAGGCCTATGATGTTTGTTCGGCTGTGCGAAATTTTATCTTTGGCCTGAAGCATTTTTATTTTGCATGGTTTTCAATAGTGACTCCGTTCTTATCCGAGGCTTTTTTTTGCTTTACAAGGAAGTTTCGTGGTAAGATAGCTGATCCAACGCCAAATACCCCAACTGGCGTGCCAGGACCTTTTTTGGACCCCTTGGACAAAAGAGACCAAATGTCCTTAGGCCAGGAACCCACTTTTAAGATATGAGTGCCGGCGTCGACTCATAAATTGTTCATTCTCCACCATCTGCACTTCAGCACATGAGTAAACCCTAAAAACCATTTTTGATCTCAGTTAAAAATATGTAGTTATGGTATGGTAATATGAGCGTAGTGCAAAGGCCATCTGCACTGCGATCAGATTGATTTATTGTTCCCAATTCTTCTATTAATTGTTTAATATTTCTGCTATTAGCCCTTTCTGCGAGATCGCCTTCAGATCGTCTTCATGTAGATTACAAGAGTATTTGTTGAGAAAGTGCGCCAGTGCCGGACAGTTGGTGATTAAGTATCCCATCGAGTCCTCAGTAAGATAAAGATGATTCCCAATCTGTTAAGATATTTATTACAAGTAATGTGACCCGCTAGTGCTCTTGTTGGTTTCCCTTCAAATCGTTATGACTAAAGCCAAAACTTAGGGAGGTTCCGATATATGGACTTTCTTGGCCTGGTAGTCCGTCGATCTTTCTGTCGTACCCCTCATGCCCAAGCACTGATGCGGTAGTGATACTTTGTTCAGGATGGCAAGGTTTTTAAGTGCTTTACTCGTATGACACTCTAGGAGGCTCTAGAATATGTACCACTAGCTTTTTAGTGCTCTAAGTAACGATTGACTTCCGAGAGTACAGTTATTTTGACTCTTCCATGTTGTTTACTTAATAGAATGCGTGCTTCTGATTAGTAGTTAGTTCCGCCTAAAAGACGGTGGCAATCTTACTTAATGTAAGTGAGAGGTGGGTTAAAGATTCTCCTACTCCTGTTCCTACGGCTTGAGATGTTTTCGAACCATCAGCACACCACTTTTGTGAATCATCGTTCAGTCATTTAGGATATGTGTGGGGTAGTTGATCCTGTACTTCTTTGGAAAGTATGAGTTCCAGTTTGAAAACACGTAAAAAGTAGCTTATAAAAGGTATGTGCCATTATTCAATTGCGTCGTACGTCCTTCTTTTGATGGTCAGTCATCTCTGACAGAGTATTCGCATTACAGAGTTGCTATTTTGTTCTTGCTCAATGTGGCACTTATACTAAACATTAGAAGGTAAAATCCGGTTGGGAAGTCTAGTAACCGGTGGATACCACAAGGAAATAAGCATAAGTGATAGTTCCAACACTGGGTATTTTTGTGCCAGCATACAAAAAACATATCTTAAAGTGTGACCATACCCTCCAATGTAATTTCTACATTACGCCCGAACAGGCGAACAGATAATCTCAATCACAATCACGACAAACAAATCAGTCCCTTCTATTAAATGTATGCCTGTAAATTGTGTTCAATTCAATTCTACAAATTCAATATGAAGTACAATACTTGAAAGTTAATGCCTATTTAATAGATAATTTTATGCCATTGATGCTTCAATGTGTCATTGGGCATATGCGCACCATGGCTAGCTCGAATGAAGCGCAATCGTGAAGTCTAATTTTCGACAAATTCATCGAGCAGCTGGGGTCGTATATCAGCAATAACATGGCGAATTTTAACTTCCAAAGTAAAGTCCAACGTCTTGTAGACTAGTGACTTTACATACCCCCAAAAAAGTAATCTAAAGGTATGAGATCACAGGATCGAGGAGGCCAGTTCACAGGTCCACTGCGCGAATTTCCCGCAATAAATTGATGGTGTCGCGCGCCGACTGACATGTTGCCACATCTTGTTGAAACTGAAGCTCTGTCACGTCAATGCCATTCAACTGAGGAACGAAATCATCAGAAATCATGTTTCTATAGCGCTCTCCATTGACGGTAACATTCTGGCCGCATCGTCCTTAAAGAAATATGAGTCGATAATTCCACCAACCCATAAAGCACATCAAACAGTGAGTTTTAATAGTTGTAAGGGCGTCTCGACAAAGGCTTCTGGGTTTTCTCCACTCCGAATTCGGCAATTTTGGTTGTTTACATATCCGTTTAACCAAAAATGGGCCTCATCGAAGAACAAAATTTTGCGTTGAAAATGAGGATCAAGCTGAATCATGTGTTCGGCCCATTCACCGAACCTACGACGCGTATAGTGATCACGCGGTTTCAACTCTTGCACAAGTCGGATCTTATAAGCTTTTAAGTCAAGATCTTTTCGTAAAATCTTCTACATAGCTCCAATTGCTGTGCACTATGGCGAATCGACTCATTCGGATTCTCGTCAACACTGCGCAACGGCAATAACTTGTTCTGTTCGCACTGTTTGTCGTGTTGGGGATACGTATTATCCACTAGAGTGTACGTGGTGCGTGTTCCGAATAGCTTGCTCAGGTCGACGATTATGTTGACCGTCAAATGGACGTAGCGCACGATAAGTTTGGCGAACCGAACCATGATTTTCAAAATAAGTTTGCACAACTTGCACGGAAAGTAAGATTGTTCTGGCGTTAATCTATTCATCGTAAAATGGTGAAACGTACTAACCACAAATCAACATTCAACTGTCAAATTGACAATCTGTAGAAACAGTGTTGCCAGTTTAAAAACCAAACCTCTAAACAAAGCACTCTTTATATTCATATGTTGTGTAGTAAATATACATATACAACAATATGCATGAAATATACATGGTAGGTTTTTTAACTTGACACATCCAAATTACTCGAAAAATACGCGATATCGCGAAAAATGTTTCAAACAAAAGTCACAAGAAGGGGACATAAGATGGTGATCACGAGTTTGACTTTGAGACCCATTTTCAAGGTCAAACGAAGGTCACTTTTGATTTTTCAAATGATAATTCCTGATTTTCATTGCTCAGTCGTATTGCTCGTAGGCTTGTCATTTGTTTTTACATACTGCTTTTAGCATAACCCAGAAACAACGACGTGGACGTAGCAGTATTTTGTTTCCTTCGGGGTGATTAATTAGAGTGGGTCACCTTGATTCCAACTGTTGAATCATTGAATTCTTCCCATTTCGACGTTTATTTCCCGAGACTATTTCAACAAATACTCGAAAATGTGACCATTCACTTCAATACACTTGTCTATCCGCGTTCTAAATGAGGCAGAATACGCCAGAACTGAGAAGTATTTCTGGCGTAATCTTCCGGCAAGCTTCAGTTATTCGTCTTTTCATGTCCTCACGTGTTGTTGGCTTTTTTCTGTAAACCACACTTTTTAAGTAGCCCCACAAGAAGAAATCAAGTGACGTAAGATCAGGTGATCTAGCAGGCCATTGCCTCGGACCCCCTCGTCCGATCCATCGTTGATGGTAAACATTGTTTAATACGCCCCGGGCTACTTGGGAATAATGGGCTGGACAACCATCATGTTGAAACCACATCGTTTCTGGCAACTCCAATGGCAGTTCTTCTAGTAATACTGGAAGATGGTCCCGCAAGAAGTTTGCATACTTTTCGCCATTCAAGTTGCCTTCAATAAAATATGGACCTATTAATTTATCCCCAATAATTCCCGCCCAAACATTAACATTCCAAGGGTGCTGGCGTTCAACTTGTCGCAACCAAAACGGGTTTTCGGTAGCCCAGTAACGCATATTATGTCAATTGACCGTACCGTGATTGGTAAAAGTCGACTCATCAGAGAATAATACCTTGGTGAAGAAAAGGGGGTCTCGTTCAGTTTGCTGAAGTGCCCATTGACAAAAGGAAACCCGGTTGCGAAAGTCCTCACTAGAAAGTTCTTTATGCATTGAAACATGATAAGAATGGTATTTATGCCGATGTAATATCTTACAGACAGTCGTTTGAGAAATTCCTGATTCACGACTCATTTGGCAAGTGCTAATGTGAGGATCGTGCGCAACGGCAACTAACACTGCTATTTCATTGTCCTCAACAGCCACCCTATCTGACCGATTCCTTTTGTTTGGTTGCACACTTCCTTCACCAGTGAATTGTTGGATGACCCGATAAAAGGAAGCGCGCGATCGTATCTGGTCTGGGAAACGTTGGGCGTAAAGAGCAACAGCACCATCGATGTTCCTTCCACTTTCTCCATAAATCAATATCATTTGAATTTTCTCTTGAATTGAAATAGCCTGCATTATTAATCTGGAAAATGTTACTAATAATGATCAGTTCCTCAAAACAAATAGCGAACTGCTAAATGAAGTACAGTTCCGTTCAAGTAGAAAAAAAGGGCAGAGTGCACATCATACACTCTCAGATAAGTTTAGGACAATTTGTCTCTATCTGAAATTTCTTGCAGTGCAGTGGTATCTAGCACTGAATGAGTAAGACCATTGAGACAAAGTCGTGTGCCCCATTGAGCAATACGACTGAGCAATGAAAATCAGAAATTATCATTTGAGAAATCAAAAGTGACCTTCGTTTGACGTTGAAAATGGGGCTCAAGGTCAAACTCGTGGTCACCACCTTATGTCCCCTTCAGAACCGTGTGACTTTTGTCTGAAACATTTTTCGCGATATCGCGTATTTTTCGAGTAAATTGGATGTCTCAAGTTAAAAAACTCACCCTGAATGTATAGATAAAAATACATAAACATATATAAACAGTAAATTAGATTCGGTTATTTAGGAGGTAGGACTAAGTAAGTAACATCTTCGAGTTAGAGTTATTCAGAAATATCGGCTGTCATCGAGTGAACTAAACATGCTTTCTGCCTAAAGGAAACGTAGCTCGTTATATTGGTAAAGATATTCGACATATGTATGTATATTGTCATGAGCTTTTTCCATGGTCCGGTTACGTGGTAGATACACATTTCTAAGTGATCCATGTAACATGTACAACAAACGTTAATGAGCCTTAAGTTTATTTTTTACCAAACACATAATTTAAAAGTTTGATTATTGTAAAAATCTTTTATGAAAATGATTTTCCAGGAGAAAGATAGAGGTCTCAGTTTAGGTTTTCGTCCTGATAGCTGAAGATTCCTAAAGTTATCGCGAATAAAAAACTGTATTGCAGGGAGGGTCTATTTTCACCTCCCTCCAAGTTATAGGCCATTAAAGTGAGGAACCTCTGATCTCGAGGTAAAACTTCTTAAAAGGCCGTAGCTTTCTAGCGGATTCAGCCTAAGAAACCTTTGTGCACATTTTTGAAAGACAATTTCAGTGTGCATAAAATACTAAAATTTCGATGAGTTCGATGAACGCCAGCCAAAATGATGGTATTTTAAACTAACATTTTGAAAAATCGTTGGACCAATTTCATCAGAAAAATGCGTTTATCTCGAAATTTGCAACTTTTAGGTTAACTTTTTTTATCAAAACTTTTGTCTTCTCTTCATTATCTACGGCTTTTATGTATGACTTGTCATCTACGAACAACGGAAGTTATTGCAAACCACTATTTTATGAAGGCAAATGGGTCTGCATATTCCTGAAAAAGTTTCAGTTTTTAGTGGAGTGGAATGATTGTGTCTTACTTTTTAAAAAGATGATGAAGGAAAAGCCGTTACCGTCAATTCCATTGGAAAATTTTTACGGTCCGAATTGCTTGGAATGGACTTGAGGATCGTTTGGCTCTAACAAAATGCCGCTGCATGCTATACAGTACACATCATCATGTTAGGTTACAACCCAAAGTAGGTATTCCGGTTTAATTTTATTTTATTTAGAAAAACTCCTAAGTATTTGAACCCATCAGAGAAACCCCAGATGTACCATTAAGTGTCCTTCCAGAATGCTTCTAATATCCATATCTTGGCATTCTTTCATTGCTTTTTAGTTTGATACTAAAATCGATGCAATATTCTCTTTTTTTTTGTTTTATTCTTTTAGCTCTTGGAAATAAATTAACGTTCAATGATAGTGACCCTGTTACTTTTTAATTCGACAAACAACGCATATATCAAATTAAAAACTTTTAATGCAGTAGAATACGCGCATTTAAAGCGCTTGTACAATATTTATACGTATTTATATATGTTTGTGTATGTATGAAAACCTATTCATACAAATACGACTGGCAGCGTGAAACTTGCATTTTGCACTATAAAGGATGATGACTACTGTAACTACCACAAGCAAAACTTGTTAAGATTTTTCTCAAGGACCTTAATTTTCAATCGTTTGTCTTAAATTCTTGTTCTTTCATTCGGTATACTGAGCGCTCTTACTCAGAGTGTCTGAAAAGGAACTACAAGGATATTTAAGGAATACTATCCTAGAACGGAAGCGATGTAAAAGTTACAGTGGGTTTTGAAAACAGTGTCGTTGAAAAGCGCTTGAAAATAATTTATAAAAATATGTTTAACCAGATGTGATCTCCTAAAGTCACGTTTGATTTATTGAAAACACTGATATCTAAATAAATAGATGTTGTCTATTTTTAGACTAAAATCGTAAATTTTTTTCCGACAATTTAAACTTGTAAGAGCCCTACGCACAGTAAAGCATGCTCTAACAGGGCATTGCGTTGATATTTTGTTCCTTGAACTTTCTTTTCTCCGCGCAAAGTTTACGCTTTAATAATGCTACACTCTAGTGATGTCCAACTTAAATCTTAAATCTTTTTCTAGACTACCACACACACGTTCAAGCTCCTTACCATTTAATACGACTAAAGTAAAATGTGATTTGATTTTCATAAACCATAAATATGGTTTCTGATCATGGTAGACATTGTGTACATACGATAAAACATTCGCTTATTTCCAAAGTTCCACTTAAGCAAAGAAGTTCCTATCTTTAAATTTAAATAAAACAAAGTGTGTGTGGATGTCACCGAAATTTTTTATTCGTTTGAAAGACCTATCGATGCCATTATGTATGGAATATCCGCCGCGCCTTCTCTGTGTGTAGCGCATAAATCAGACTACGAGGGTTGTCTGAAAAGTTTCCGACCGCAACGTAGGATAGCGGTACTTGTCAATAAAAGCTAGTGAATACTAGTTGTGCATCTTTTGACAGTTGCTTACCGAAGTTTCAGTCATTTTGGACGCGCAGTTTTTAGTTGACAGTCGATGTGAGTGTTTTTTGTGAAAATGGAAAAAATTGAATTTCGAGCTGTTATTAAATTCTTGTTTTTGAAAGGCAATACGTCTACGCAAATCAAAAATGAGTTGGACTCTGTGCATGGGGACTCTGCATCATCATTTACCACAGTGAAATTTTGGGCAGCTGAATTTAAACGTGGCCGTAAGAGCTTGGGAAATGATGAACGTTCGGGACGTCCAAAAACTTCAACCACTGACGATAACATTGCTAAAGTTCACCAAATGGTGTTAGAAGACCGCCGAATTAAAGCGAGAGAGATAGTAGAGGTTATGAAAATGTCCAAAGAACATGTTTGTTACATATTAAATCAAGATTTAGGCATGAGAAAGCTGTCCACGCGTTGGGTGCCGCGTTTGCTTACGTTAGACCAAAAACGTGTTCGAATGAACATTTCCAACGCTCTGTTGAAGCAGTTTAGGCGCAATAAATCCGAGTTTTGGCGCCGATTAATCACTACAGATGAAACTTGGATACACCATTATACTCCCGAAACAAAAATTCAGTCAAAACAGTGAACTGCAAAGGGCGAGCCGGCTCCAAAAAAAAGCAAAAACTGTTTTTTCGGCTGGGAAAGTGATGTCGACTGTTTTTTGGGATAGTAAAGGAGTTATCTTAATCGATTATCTTCAAAAAGGAAAAACCATTACAGGAGCATACTACGCATCATTACTTGCCAAGCTGAAGGCAGAAATTGCGGAAAAACGGCCACATTTGCAGAAAAAGAAAATTCTGTTTCATCAAGAAATATGGACCGATGACACCGCCAGCCCAAAATCCACACCAAACAGTGACTTTTTCGGGATGCATTGGACACTCTTGGATCTCCTGTGGATTGGTATCGTCCCAAATTCGACAATTTTGTTTGTGGATGTACCCATTCATCTAGAGATGGGCCTCATCGCTGAAGATGATTTTTCGATGAAAATTAGGTTCAGTTTGGAACTGCTCCAGAGCCCATTCAGCGAACACACGTCGTTGTCTATGATCGTTTACCTTCAGCTCCTGGGTCAGTCGAATTTTGTACGGGTGCAGGCCCAAGTCACGACGCAAAATTCAGCAAGTTGTGGTCTGCGAAAGGCCAAGTTCTTGTGAGCAACGCGAAATCGACTTCCTCGGATTCTCCTGCACACTCTCACAAACAGCGGCGATGTTTTCGGCAGATCTTGCGTTTCGTCAACGTACGGGTATTATCGTTTACTGAACCTGTGGACTCAAATTTATCCACCACACTCCGAATAGTCCTCTCGGTAGGACGATTATGGCGACTGCAAAATGGGCGAAGTGCGCGGAACGTTGCCCGAACAGAACACCCATTTTGATAAAACAATTTTACCATTTGCACGAGTTTTTGAGCGCTATGTCCGTTCATGGTGGTTTGGCAAAACAGATATAGCTTCAACAATATGGCCGCTATCAACTGTCAAAATTCGGAAGTCCCTATTGAAAGACCCTGTACTTTTAAGTCAACATGTCTTTAAAGTCCTTTTTTGAATGTGGTTGCCTAAACTTCAGAAAATGTGGTAAATAATATGGGACAAATCTGATGAGTGGAATGTGAGAGGCAAAACTTCACATCCCAACCACGCCACCTTCAGGAGCGTTAACTTTTCTTATATTATCAATGCAATGCGACCATTTATCTACAGTATAACTCTGCTGTGATTTTTTCTCCGCCAGCGTTACCTTTTTGCAGTGTTGTCACTGCCTTGTCAAATCCCCTGAGAAGCTCACCCACATCTAATCATAGTCCTGACAAAATCCAAGTTTCACAGGTTAGGACTCAATATAAAACGAATCCTCAAGTTGTCCGTTGGCCAATTTCCAATTGTGTATCATATTCGCTGGTGTTAAGAGGTGGGGTACCCATCTTCCCGTTGTTTTCAATCTTTGCGAGAGTTGAAAGGCGATGGCTTATGATTGGATTTTTTTTTTTTTTAAATTCCGGAGCACGTGTTAAGTTTCTGGACAATTGGATAGACAAAATAGAAAATTGCATTTAAATGTATGTATTAGTAAAAGCCTTCTTTATGTGAAGAAAAAATGATGAAACACTAGAATAATTTTAATACTACCCTTGAAAAGATTGAACTGCACTTTTCCAAAAAATGTGACGTTCTTTCCAAGAACTATCTACAATTTCACGACACAGCGCTTCGATCACACGAATGCATGTGCCGTGCCTTGATGTTTCGCCTGCTTTAAATCTTAGGTACTAACACCTACTTCTTTTCGCCTAGATTGGCCATAGAGTTATACACATTATGCATAAATACAATATAAATATATTGATCTAGGGTCTGTTGGCTTTATAAATTCCTTCATCTACAATATATTTTTGCACAGAGCCTAACATCATCGTTACAAAAGAGAGGCTTTGGAGATGGGCAGTGTTGCCATATTTTACGACCTCTGCAGCCTATTTTCTATACCGACCTTCGATCCGTTGACATAAAAACAAGTTACTTCTCAATGGCAGCCATCTAATTTTTTCATTAAACTCTGTCGGAACTTATGGTTGTGACTTCTTTGTTATTTACCTGTATTTGAACTGTATTAATGACCCTTCTTTTCGAGTGTTGCTTACTTACAGTTAAGATGATTACCATAACCACCACAAGATTGAAACCCCAACATTGCTAAAGATTTTTTTTTTTGAATATTCAAAAGCTTGCACACGGCTTTTTGATGTAATCAGCTTTTCTTTCAAGGTAGCTGGCTGAGTTCGAAAGAGCATTGAATATAGGGATTCTCCTAGTGAAAAGAATGATCTCACTTTGAGAACCGTTTTCTGTAACTTCAACAACAACTCCAAACGTGAATAGTCCAATCACACAAGCCAGGACACAATTCAGTACTATACATACTCCTTATGATAGCATGAAGAAATCTTTGGTTCAAGACTTCTTCGATATATTCGAACCCGCTAGGTAAATTCTTTTTGGATACTATCCACGAGCGCTCTGTCAACGTTTCTGGCAAACGAGTATATTTCTTATAAGATTTTCAACATTTATAGCAAAGTTATAGGTCTAAAGTCTTTTATATAGGTGTAACCAGGGTTACTAGCTTTGGGAATGAAAATTGCACGAGCCTCCAGCTAACCTTTTGATAAATAACCTGATTTCAGAAAGCCAGAGAAGATTTGTTTTAACCATGATGTAATATATTCCATCGTCTTTTGCATGTTCTAAAACTTCCAGAAACATGCCTGAATCTTGGACAGTGGAATTTATCATTTTCTTTATCTTACATCGTTATTGTTTCTGTTTACCTTGATATTGCCAAAAAATATGGTTTAACCATTTAACCTTCTAGTATTTTAATGACTGTCTATTATAGAATTCATTAACAGTTAATAAGCTTTTTTAATAGCAGCAATACCGGTAAAAGAAAAGATGTTTGTGTTCAGTGGATATTTCGCTCAATGAATGGCATCTAAAATTTAATTGCTAGCCTACATTATTAATACACTTTGAATAGTCGTTTTCTAAGCAACTACTCATCTTATGTGATTTTAGTTGACTAATTAAATAATAAAAATGTATGTCTTTCGTGACCGGTTGGAAATTGAACGCAAAATCATCTGATATACTGCCACTTGAGCCGTGTCTACCCACAATCAGCTATGTCCTCAGAACTCTCGAAACTCCTGAGAAAGACATGCCTTCTTAAGTGGAATAGAGCTGGATAGTCACGAGATATTTGGTCTGTGATTTTTTGAAAGTTTCTGTTGAATTTAACCATGAAATGTAACATACGTCCTTTTGTGTGTCTACAGGCTCAATATGTTTAGTATTGTGGCTTTTGTAAAATAATTTTCCGGTCGCCTAGAAAATGAGAAATTTAAAAATTTGATTATCGTTGGAAAATTTAATGTGTATTAGAATCTAGTGAGCCAATTTCCAGTTAGTTAGCGTTATGGTATAGCAAGCCTTATCAGTGGGCCCAGTCCACCAGGACTGTATCGGCTAGATGTCTAGATCATATGAAAGGATGTTTAAGTAATATCTCGTAAGCCAAAACCATAATTGGAACAAATTTCCCCCCCGTGGGAAGGTGAGAAATCTTCATAGACACTATAGACCCGGAGCCTAATGTTACTATTTTTAGTACAACCCTAAAGTTGTACACCATATGTCCAGATCGGTTTTAGCACTTGCTTGTATAACAGCAGTTTGTTCTCTAAGCTAAGCTTGGAATACTTTCCAATAAGCCAGTAAATATCTCTATATTTGATTTTAAGCTCTTCACGTTTTTTTTTTGACGTGTGCTTCTCCATTTTAGTTTAGCGTCGAGTGTCATACCGAGATATTTGGCCTCGTTCGCGTAAGGAATTCGTACTGCGTTGATAAACACCGGTGGATTCTCAATTTTCTTGAGAGTGAAGTTCACGTGGGCAGACTTGTTTTCATTAAGCGCGATTCGCCAAGTCTTTGTCCAATTGTTAATCCGTGTAAGGGCACGTTGCAATTTGGCAGTTGCTTCTTTGACTGTTTTAGCAAATCATCAGCAAATGTGGCTACGACAGTGTCGTCCGTTTGCGGTATATCGCGGGTAAAAAGCAAATAGAACTAAAAAAATGTAATTAAAAAAAAATTAGTGTTGTACATATTCTTTTTTTGTTAAATAAATCGTAAATTGATGTCCTATTAATCGTCGAGTGGTATGGATAGTGGTATGGATAGTCTCAGAAATTAACCAAATTTGAATAGCGGACGGCTTCCGTATATCATTGCCTTCGAGCATGTTGTCACAAATGTTCCACGGAGTTAAAAGCATTCCTCATTTCCCTCACTCCTAAATTAATGAGAATAAAATACTACATATATATGTACATTGTCATAGTATCTGCGTAAATAAGATTCGATATAAAGGGTGACCAGATAGTAATGATAGTTTTTCCAATTGTTACATTTGAGCTGTCAAAGTTACTAATGAGCTCCGGCTGTCAAAATATTCAGTTAGGGCTGTCGTTTCATTATGCATCGCTTTACGCTTGCCGAACGTGATGAAATTACTAAAATTTTCAAAATCCCAGCTCAGTTGTAAATACGCAGCGCGAATTTGGTCCTGAGGTCAATCATCGTCATAGCTTCAGTGTGCAGGCAATTCGTCGCACCGTGGAAAAGTTTAAGCGTGAGCACACTCTTTTGGATCTTAAGCCACGAACTAGACAGAGATTGATGCAAAATGAAGGAAACATAGCCGCCATAGCCGCCAGTATCGAAGGGAACCCAGAAATGTCAATTAGGCGCCGATCAGCCGAATTGGGCATCGTCAGAGAGTCAACCCGGCTTATTTTGCGATTGGATTTGCGTCTAAGAATTGAAATCGGACGACCACAGACAACGCCGTGAGATCCGGATTTTGGCAAAAAAATCATCTTCTCAGACGAGGACCATTTTTGACTCAGCGGCAATATGGACAAGCAAAATTGCCATTATTGGAGCGAACACAATCCCCAAGTGTCCGGACAAACATCAATGCATGCACAAAGATTGACTGTCTGGCGCGGTTTATGGCACGTCGGCATCATCGGACCTCATTTCCTTCGAAATGAGGAAGAAGACACCGTTACCGTCAATGGTCTCAGGTATAGAGCGTTGTTAACCGATTTTCTGTGGTCAGAGCTCGACAAGATCGATATATCCGAGCTGTGGTTCCAACAAAACGGCGCTACATGTCATACAAGCGACGCAACGCTCGAAGTTGTGAAGAAGGCGGCTGGGTCATCTAACGGCGAGCGTTTACCAATTGGCAGACGCGATCATGCGATTTGACACCCTTCGACTATTTTCTCTGGCGCTACGTCAAGTCCTCTATCTAACCACTTTGGACGAGCTCGAGGCCAACATTCGACACGCTATTGCCGGAATAACGCCGTATATATTGGACTGTGTCATCAGAAATTAAACCGACCGCTTGCAGCACTTCCAGCGAAGCCGAGATGGCCATTTGAATTCTATCCCACTTATAATGGCATAAACGTGGTTTCAAAATAAAGCCAGAATTAATTTTATATCTCACACCGTTGTTGTTTTATTTAATTTGTTTTTCCTACCGTTCTGGTGACCCTAATGTTGGCCTAGTTAACTGCAGGTACAATATTTTATTTGGTAATACAAAATTAGCTAAAAATTTGCAGCCAGAAAACGAAATACGAATTCAAAATATAAATTCAGCCAATTGTGATACACCACCTTGGTCAAAAAGTTCCCGCATCACACCACCGTGTGGTGCTCCATTATTCCAATTTGAGTTCTGTTTCCTTTGTTAAGTTGGTAAATCTGTTGTTGACATCCCCTTTAAATCTTAGCGGCATTGCTTGACATTTGCAAAAGTTACGTAGCCAAGAGTACATCTATCTCTGTGTGTGTTGGCGATTTTTTACAATCTTAGAAATGGATTTAGCGTAAACAACGGATTTAATGGTGCGCGAACGTTGGAAATGTTGGAAATGTTGGAAAAGCGTTTCGGCAACGATTCTCTAAAGAAAACGGTAATTTACCAGTAGCACGAGCGGTTTAAAAGTGATCGTGAGTCAATCGAAGATGATGAACGCAGTGGCAGACCATCGACATCGAAAACCGACGAAAACATTGATGAAGTAAAAGAAATGTTGGTCAATAACCGCAAGCTAACCATCAGAGAGATAGCGGAGGACTTGAACATTGGATCCGTCCAAGACATTTTGGTTAATGATTTGGGTTTCCGTCGTGTAGCAGCAAGGTTGGTGCCAAAAGACCTCAATTTCATGCAAAAAAGGGACCGTGTTGACGTCGCAAAAGAGATGATTTGCGAGGCTGAATCCGATCCCACATTCATCACAAGGATAATTACTGGAGGCGAGACGTGGGTTTATGGGTACGACTCGCAATCCAGACATCAGGCAAGTGAATGGCGTTCACCAAATGAGCCGAGAACAAAAAAACCACGTCGTTTTCAGTCAAAAAAGAAGGCAATGCTCACGGTTTTCATGGATTACAACGGTGTAGTGCATCATGAATTTCTTCCAACAGCCATTGAATTCACCTGATTTGGTTCCCTGTGACTTCTTTCTGTTCAATTGAGTTAAAAAACCACTACGGGGAACGTGTTTCAGCAGCCGAGAGGAAGTAATGGAAAAATCGCAGGAAGCACCGAATATACAAAATGTTTCGAGGATTGAATCAAGCGATGGCATAAATAACAGATTTAAATGAATAAACTTGTATTTTTAATTTTCTGAATAAATTCCGGGAACGGAATACGAGTACGCCGTGCCAAGGATTGCACAAGTAAGATCTACATATACATATAATAAAACTGTAAGGTTTTTCTTTTATTTCTAAGACGCCAGGTAGGACAGAGGATTGCCATTTTTTACTCAGCCTACTTTTTGTGAGCGTTTTTGTAGTTTTTATTGTTTTTTTCTGAGCTACAGATCAAAATCTAACATGATACAACTAAATCTATTTTCTAAAATCGAAAGAAATAAACAACGATTGTTCCTGATCGTACGAGGATCCTACTACACATTTGATAAGCAACATGGTATTTTTAATCGTCAAAAACGAGGTGCTACGCTAGAAGGTGTTCCAGACATGTTCAAAGAACACGTTATAGGAAGGGTCTATACAGTTCATCCGAACAATTCGGAATGTTATTATTTACGCTTGCTGTTGCACACAGTACGAGGACCCACTTCTTTTGCCGCCTTGCGAATGGCTGATGACGTCGAATATCCCACCTTTCAATCTGCTTGCCGGGCGCGAAATATGCTGGATGACGCTGGCGGAAGCATGCGTCAGCGAGAGCCCATGTCTCTTGCGCCATTTGTTTGCCATAATGTTGGTATTCTGCGGACTATCTATTGTGGCAAAAATATCAATAGAGTTTATTAGAAGATTTTTTCCGAGACACGAGGCAAATTAGGGGCGAACTGAAAGACGCGCTGTGGGATAGTGTTCTTAATTGCTATTTAAAAGCTATACAAGATACAGTTTTGTCTATTGGTTGTAATCTTCTGTCAAAATATGGTTTGCCCGAACCAAGCTCAGATGGTGAGGGTGGTAACAGAGAGTATATATCCGAAACCAACAATGACCCCGTCGAAACAGCACAAGCACTTCGAGACGGTGTGCCTAGCCTTACAGCAGAGCAGCGGAGAATTTTCGATGGTGTTGGACAAAGCGCCACCAACAGCTTTGGAGAATTGTTGTTTTTAGATACACGCGACTTTTTTAACAAGAGTAATACTAGCGCAGATATGAAGCCAAGGTAATATTGCATTGGCTGTGGCGTTGTCAGGAATATCAGCTACATTGCTGCCTGGTAGTAAAACCTCACATGCAATATTTAAAATACCCATACAATTAGACACTACTGAAAGTCCAGTTTGCAACATGATAAAGTTCGAGTTTTCCGTGACTGTTCTTTAATTGTTTGGGATGAATGCACTATGACACACCGTAAGGCAGTAGAAGCTGTTAACAGAACCTTACAGGATATACGACAAAATGATCGACCAATAGGAGGCATTACGGTACTATTTTGCGGGGACTTTAGACAAACGTTGCCGGTAGTGACACGAGGCACAAGAGCTGGCGAAGTAAACGCCTGTCTGAAAAAGTCAAGTCTCTGGTCCAGTGTTATTCAAATGCACTTGACCATCAATATGAGGACACGAACAGGAGCCAATCCAAGCGCACAACTTTTCTCTGATTTATTACTTAAAATTGGTGGATGAACGCTACCGGAAGAAAATGGCAAAGTAAATTTATCACATCATTTTTGCCAAACAGTGCTTTCTACCGAAGAACTTATGTCATCGCAACTAACAAACCGTGAGAATTCTTGGCTTTGTGAGCGAGCTATTTTCTCGCCTCGAAATGATGAAGCTGCAGCTATTAATAACGAGATATTGACACGTGTTGATGGTTAAAGTGTAGAATATACTTCAATCAACCGGGTTATGGACCAAGAAGAAACAACCAACTATCCGGCCGAATTTTTAAATTCGCTTTCTGCTCCCGGGCTTCCATCCCATACATTAAAATTAAAAGTGGGTTTACCTATTATTCTCCTAAGAAACTTGAGTCCGCCTAAGTTGTGTAACGGCACCCGACTTAGAGTTACAACTTTGCAACGAAATCTGGTAGAAGCGGAATTGTTGACGGGCTGCGGTGCCGGTGAACATGTATTTATCCTTCGAATCCCGATCATACCTAACAGTTTTCCGTTTCAATTTAAGCGTGTGCAATTTTCCATCAGCGTCTGCTTCGCGATGATGATAAACAAGGCTCAGGGACAAACAGTGCGTACCGCGGGCGTGAATCTTACCACCGGCTGCTTCTCACACGGTCAATTATACGTGTCTCTTTCCCGTGTTAGCGATAGTAAAAATGTATTTGTTTATGCTCCAGGCAACGCAACCTCAAACATTGTTTACAAAGAAGTTTTGTAAAACGTTTTTACTATGATAAAGTATTGGGTCTACAAGTAAGTTTCCAGCGTTTTTTTCCAAAATTTGAAGTTTTATTATGAAAACATAGTTACAATGCTTTATTCAAAGTATCGTCCATCGGAAGCTACAACTTTCCCCCATCTTTCTGGCAATTTATGAATTCCGGACCAAAAAAATTTCTCGTCTTTCGAGCCCAAGAACGTATCGAGCCAATTTTTGATTTCCTCTACTGAGCTGAAGCGTATTCCCGTAAGAGCGTTCTGCATCGAACGAAACAAGTGGTACTCAGATGGTGCCAAGTCTATTTTCCACTATTTTCCAAATAGTTTTTCACCGAAACCGCAACATGTGGCCGAGCGTTGTCGTGATGAAAAATGACGGACTCATACCTGGTCTCATATTCTGGCCGTTTTTCTTTTAATGCCCGCTTCAAACGAATTAGTTGGGTTCGATATAATGGTCCTTTAATGGTTTCACCACTCGGAAGCAGTTCGTAGTATACGACACCCTTTTGATCCCACCATATGCAGAGCATGACCTTATTCACGTGAATATTTCGTTTCGGCGTCGATTGGGCGGGCTCGCCGGGCTTTGTATACGATTTTCTGCATTTAGGATTATCATAATAAATCCATTTCTCATCACCAGTGACAATACGATGCAAAAATGATTTATTTTTATACCGCTGCAGTAACATTTCGGACATGCAAAATCGCCGTTCGACATCTCTTGGCTTCAATTCGTACGACGTACCCAGTTTCCAACCTTTTGAATGAATCCCAGTGCTTTTAGGCGCAGGGAAACGGCTTATTGCGTGACGCCCAATGATGCAGCAAGTTCTTCTTGAATCTGACACGGATCCTCATCCAGTAAAGCGTCCAATTCCTTCGTCTTCGGCTTTCCGGGGCGATCTTTGTCTTCAACTCTAAAATCACCACTTTTGAACAGTTTGAACCACTCGCGGCACGTCGATTAATCAATACATTCCGCCCCATAAGTTTCCGAAAGCAAACGATAGGTCTCAGCCGCACTTTTCTTCATATTAAAGAATAAAAGCAGCGCTTCCCGCAAATGACGTTTATTTGGCTGGAAACTTGCCATGATTTTGCTCGATAAAATGTACGACACCGATAGAACTGCTCAAATATAACGCTGCAAAGTTGTTGACAGATACAAAACCTACAAATAAAACACATGGGGTCTGACATTTCTGCCCGGGATCCACTGGTGGCGCCATCTCTGACAAACGCTGGAAACTTACTTGTAGACCCAATACAATTGTCCATAATTTATAGTATTGCATTTTTTATTACGTTTGATAACAGTTTAGAGCATGTTCGGTTTTTAGAACTATGAAATCTGCACTTAAGGGCTGAAAGCTACCCATTGGAAGGACATTGATAAAATGCAATTAATCTACAAAATTTATTGTATATAGTACAACAATTTTATGGATTTAGACAAATATGGTACTTTGATGTTTTTTCACTCGCTCTGATATTACATACAATTTGTATGCATGAGGAAGCCTTTAGAAGGCGAAGTAAGGCGAGCACGGATTCAGCTAGTGACCAATAAAATTGCTCCACGAATATTTTATTCTAAGTACGGGACCAAATGCCTACTCGTAAATCAAACAACTTAAAATATTTTGAAGAAAATTATTTATAAAGTCGTTTTTTATAGTTTTCGAATGAATAAAAAGTCAAGACAACAAGACACCAATCTAAGTGGAGGGAATCATCCATCATACTCGTAAAAATAAAGTAAAACAGAAACTGAATCGAAGGTAGCCTAGTACCAGCCGCGTGTCCAGTCTCCCCATGCGTTAACAGCCTACTAAGAGAAATATTCGTTTTAAGCAAAAACATCGTTAGGAATTCATAGATTATTCCAAGTGAAGAAATAACAAATTTACCTCATTGGACAAAACTTTAAGACTCTTAAATAAAATTAACGCCTTAAAACATATTATACTTACTCGCTTTTTGCATTTCTTCAACACAATAGCTAGGAGTAGGTACAATGTACTTCCTTGACTTTGTACCCGATCCGTGATACACAACGCGCTTATACGATTACATATGTACATATACATGCATGCATGCTTAGAAGAGCCCTCAAGGCACAGCTTATATGTACATGAGAATCCATATGTTGGGATAGATAAATTAGTATTCTAATCTCTCATAGTCTTGGTGAAATACTTAGGCTAAAGCACATGCTCCATTTAGATTCCGTTAAGACTTGCAGCTTATAATTGAAATCTTGCATTGTCGCCCTATTCTATATCATAAATCGATGACGATTATGGCCCGATAATATATTCATTCTTCAATATGCAAAAGCTGCCGGTCTCACTGATATTTATCGGCATTAGGGTTCTGGTAGAACAAAAAGAAAAAAAAAATATCAAAAAGAAAAAAGTCAAAAAGATTGTCGACGACGACAATGACAACGACAACGACAACGACTACGACAACGACTACGACAACGACTATGTTCTTGGATCAAATTCTGTAGAATCTTTTTTTTGTTTCCCACAAGGATCACTTCAAATTTCAATCAATAGCGCTGAGAATAGTTTAACAAGGTGCTGCCTATATGTTAAAAGTGCTGGTCCTCCCCAGAGATAATATCCCCCGTCATCACATCGTTAGGTCGCAGTACAAACATACATACTGGCATACAAACAGATACTCTCGACCAACTGCCATACATTTACAACGTGTCATCCCTAACCACTGCTCTACCAACCTTACTACTTAGGGTAGTGCTGTGTAACTTTTAGTATCTAGCCCAAGTTCTTTTTTCGAGTACCAATAATAAGGAGGGAGGTTAGCTTGAAAAGAAATGTCAGGGTATAGACTGCAATGTCATACATGCTCGTATGTGGATTACGTGACGTAATTGGTGCATTATAACGATAAAAAAGTGCTAAGAAAAAAATAATGTATAAATAGTTTTACAACGATTGTTTGTAAGCCAACAGATAGCTAACACAAAAACAATAGTTCGCCGACATAGCACTCGTAATTGTGTTGCTGTTGTTTAATGTGTTTTTTATTTTTGTTTTTGTTTTAATCAAAGTATACATAAAATACAGTGCGGGGTGAATAGTGCTCCTAAGCTGTAGAATTGTGAATTCGATTTTATGCGTTCGAGTGAGGATAAATGTGGCGAATGGCTAGGCCTATGAAATTTACGGGTAGACATGACACAAGGAAGTCTACATCAAAGCTAAGTAGTGAAAAGCGATTAACTGTGGCAATGTTATTTTAGGTAAGTTGACTTTGTTGTATAAGTTTGCTGGATCTTATAAAGGGATTGCATTTCTCTCTTAGGCACGAAGGGCAAGAGACGGAAATTGCATTTATGCACAATCGTGCTTAGAGACTCACACAAATATTGAGAAAAGCAGATTTTTCAGCGATTTTAATGAACAGATATCAGAGCATGCATTCTCACAGAAGTCAAGGTCAGAAAGTTGCTATTTATTGTATTTATTATACGAGCTCGTACTTTACTTAAAAATCTAGATTTACTCTTAAATACATATACGGTTTTACACCATTTAACTAGCCTGTTTGACTGTCCACTGTAGATAGGTATAATTTGTTTTAACTGTGTGTTTAGCTGTTTAAAATATTTTGTTTATATTTATTTTACACAGTCTATTCACTGTCGTTAATAAGATTAACGCGTATCCCTTTGGCGTATTTCGAATGCTAGTAGTCGCATATTGATTTCCGCCAAATTGGCTGGTGCTAAGAAGATTGAGAATAAAAATTAACAAACACGATTGCATTTTACGATTGGTCTGTGTCGATAGCAACTGAGCTTAACAATCGAATAAGAAACAGCGTGAAAATAAAATAAGGCTAGTTATATGCAATTCTAAATTAAATAAAATTTTTCAAAAAGTAATGTACTCGTGCAAGAGGTCCCGACTAATTCTTAAAATGTCTGAACTCGTAGATTATTGTCCAAATTCGGACTTCATAAGCTTATTATAAAAAAAACATTAATTCAATGACTTAATTTTTAGATAGAGCTACAGTACGAGGTGGATCCAAACCTCTAGCTAGCTTGTCCGATTGCCTGTTGTTCACTTGTTGATATGTATTTTTTTTCGATTTGAATTCGTAATTTTCCGCTCAGGTCCATTCGCTCTGTTAGATTGGTATTCTTCTGCCTAGATTGATAGGTGGCCTAAAGTTTAACCTATTGGGTGCATAACTTAATTCGTGCGGTTTACTAAGAGATGGCGTAACTTGTATTATTCTATTGTTATTATTCCATTGGAACATGCGTTGGAGAGCTACTGTCATTATACGTCATTTCAGTATATATCATTCATTTAAAGCGTAAACAACAATAATTTTTTTTCACTCAAATATGTCGAACTTTGTGCCTGAAAAAGTGTTTTTGCGGGGAGTTCTTCTTCATTACTTTAATATGAAGAAAACTCCTGTCGAAAGTTATCGTATTTTGGTGGAAGTTTATGGTGAACATGCGCTAGCTGAGCGAATGTGTCAAGAGTGGTTTGCAGGATTTAAAAGTGGTGATTTTGGCTTGGAAGACGATGAACGTCCTGGGCAGCCAAAAAAGTTTGAAGATGAAGAACTGGAAGCATTACTCTATGAAGATTGTTGCCAAATACAAGAAGAGCTCGCAGAATCTTTGGGTGTCACTCAAGCAGCCATTTCAAAACGTTTAAAGCAGCTGGATATATTCAAAAGCAAGGAAATTGGGTTCCACATGAACTCAAGCCGAGAGACGTCGAAAGGCGGTTTTGCATGTCCGAAATGCTGCTGGAACGCCACAAAAGGAAATCATTTTTGCATCGGATTGTTACTGGTGATGAAAAATGGATCCATTACGACAACCCCAAGCGCAAAAAATCATATGTGAAACCCGACCAACCAGCCAAATCAACGGCAAAGCCGAATATTCATGGCGCGAAGGTAATGCTCTGTATTTGGTGGAATCAGATGGGTGTGCTGTAGTATGAGCTGCTAAAACTGGGTGAAACCATCAATGGACAACGCTACCGAACACAATTAATCCATTTGAAGAGAGCAGTGGTCGAAAAACGACCGTAATATGCGACCAGACACGAGGCAATAATTTTCCATCATGACAACGCTTGGCCCCACGTTGCTATTCCGGTTAAGAACTATTTGGAAAACAGTTGATGGGAAGTCTTACCCCACCCGCCTTATAGCCCAGACCTTGCCCCTTCTGACTACCATTTGTTCTAGTCGATGCAGAACGCCCTCACTGAAATACGGTTCACATCAGAGCAGAATATCAAAAATTCGCTTGATTCATTCTTGGCTGCCAAGCCGGCGCAGTTCTTTTGGAATGGGATCCACAAATTGCCAGAAAGATGGGAAAAAGCCATAGCTTCAGATGGGCAATACTTTGAATAATACTATTGTACATGTTTTTCTTAAATAAACGTTCAAATTTTGAAAAAAAAAAACCGCACGAATTAATTTATATACCCAATATATTATCCCAAAGTATTAAAATCATAAAGTTTTAATATTTTTTTTATCAATATATAAGAAAAAGCTTCTAAAAGAGATAAATGTTACCGTTTTGCAAATCTGTATTTTATACAAGCTGAGTTTCAGGACCGCACCTTAAATGGGGCATTTGGAGAATATGCCTATGGTATTTGTATGCAAATAACACTGGGCAACAATGAAAAATACTCGGACATACTGAATAGTGTTTCTTATAGTACTCGACCTGTAGATAACGGGAAAAATAATATTTTGCTCAGGTCACGTACAGCAACCTAACGGTATATACTTTTACATCTTTATCGAACGAAGTCAGTTCTAATAGAATCGCACATCGTTTAAATCGGTTTTTCTGTTAGTAATTTAAAAAAATAAATTAATTTACATAAGAAGAATATTAGAAGTGCATTAAAGTGATAAAATGCCACGATCTTGTGTTAATTGTTCAGATTTATTCTGCTACGAGGGGCGTTCAATATATTCTCGGTATCGATATGAAGGAAAATGCGAATTCAATTTAAATTGTTTTTATTTTTCAATATGATCTCCCCTACAATCAATGCATTTGTTACATCTTGAGATAAGCTTTTTTAAACCCTCAAAATAATAAATTTCCTCTTTCTCTGCAAAATACCGACTTGAGTTCTTCATCATCCGAAAATCTTTTTCCACGAAGACATTTTTTCAAATCCGGAAACAGGAAATAATCACTAGGGGCAAGGTCTGGACTATAGGGTGGGTGTTGGATTTCTTCGAAACCACAATCTCGCGCAGCAGCCTTGGAAACTCGCGCCGTGTGAACAGGAGCGTTGTCATGAAGAAGCAACACACCCGCTGCGAGTTTACCCCGTCTTTTCTTTTTAATTTCCTCCCGCAAATTATGCAAAGTGGAAGCGTAGGATGTGGCGTTGATGGTTTCACCTTTTTTTTTTGTACTCAATGAGCAAGATTCCCTTGGAGTCCCAAAAAACTGTGGCCATGAGCTTTCGGGCAGACGGAGTGACTTTGAACTTCTTCGGGGGGTCTGTTCCTTTTTTATGCCACTGCATGGACTCTTGTTTGCTTTCAGGGTCATAGTGGTGGACCCATGTTTCGTCCCCAGTAACAATTCGATCCATAACACCGTCCGCGTTCTCACTACACATCTCCAAAAGCTCTCTACTGCATGCGATTCTCACTTTTTATCTGAGGTGCTGTGAGCATTCGTGGCACCCACCTTGCACTGACCTTTGAAAGGTTAAGATGGTCATGAAGAATGGTGTGAATGGTACCAATTGAAAGCTTGGTGATCTCTGCCATCATTTTCACCTTTATTCGGGCATCCTCAAGAACAAGTTTTTCGACTTCTTTGATGCTTTCTCCCGTACAAGCAGTAGCCGGGGCGCCGGAGCGGGGGTCGTCTTCAATGCTCTCTCTGCCTCTCTTGAACTCACTTGACCACTTTTGCACAGCTGATAATGAAGGTGCGGAACCCTGGTAAACAGCCACCATCTCTTCATGAATAGTTTTTTTACTTTTCCCTTGCTTAGTGAGAAATGCAATTACAGCGCGATGCTCAATTTTCACCATCATCGTCTCAGTTGCCATTATGATTCTGTTTAACTAGAGATAAAACGCGAATTAATAATCATATTTATATGAAATTTTACATGAATGCACTGAAATAATAGTATTACTTGATAAATAAGTCAATTTATATATACAACCACAGCTTCACCCCGATATCAAGAATATGTTGAACGCCCCTCGTATATTTGTGGAGAATTTACACCAAGTTTCCGAAAAAACAAAATAACACCATTTATTGAAAAGGGTTACTTTTCTTACTTTAAATTTAAAATAAACCATTAGAATAAACCCTGGGCACCACACAATGCCTTTTGGAATGCCTATGATATGGAGAGAGCCCCAGAGTCACACAGATTATTACTTTTGTTACACCAATGTGACGGCATTTTCTCGAAGATCAAAGCATTCCATAAAATATGCAGATGTCTCTTCTGTAACAAGACCAGCACCTCATACAAAAATTCTGCCAATTCCAAAGCCACCTTCCGGATGCCTTTCGAACACAGAAATAAGTTCGTCATATTGTTCGGAAGAAATCATGGATGATCCCGAATTTGAGCTCCCTACATCTTCTGATGCACCACATCTCATCAGTCAGATTGAGCTTAATAACCTCGTCAGAGACTTGGATTTGTCAAAACAAAAGTCTGAAATACTGAGCTCAAGGTTAAAGCAGTGGAATCTGCTCAAGTCTGAGGTAAAAATTACAGAGTACCGTACGCGACAAAGTGAATTTGTTCCTTATTTTTCGAAAGCCGATAACTTAGTGTATTGTAATGATATTAATGGCTTAATGCTGTCACTGGATTATGAGCACAAAACTGAAGAATGGCGACTATTCATCGACGCATCAAAGGCTAGTTTGAAAGCTGTATTGCTTCATAATGGTAATAAGAAACCTACGATGTTATGAAATTTATATTGGAAAAAATTGAATATAAAAAACATAACTGTGGATATGTTCGGATTTAAAAGTTGTTGCTCTACTTCTTGGACTACAACTAAGTTACACCAAATTTTGTTGTTTTTTTCTGTGAGTGGGATAGTAGAGCACGATCGGAGCACGTTGCGAGAGTAGATTGGCCTATAAGAACAAACTTTATTTGTGGAGAAAAAAATATAAGGAATCCTTCTTTGATCGAACCACAGCGTGTTATTCTACCACCATTACATATCAATGGGGTCTTATAAAAAACTTTGTGAAGGCGATGAAGAAAGACCAACCTGGTTTCAATTTTTTGAAACAATAGTTCCCATTACTAAGCGAAGCAAAAATTAAAGAAGGTATTTTTTGTGGGTCCAGACAGTAGAAAGCTTATAAAAGATCCAGTTTTCATTCCTACTCCGGATTCATTAGAAAAACAGGCCTGGTGTTCATTTGTGAAAGTAGCAGAAAACTTCCTAGTAACAATAAGACTCCACGTTATGCAGATGATGTAAAGAAAATGCTGGATGCTTATCATAAAATGGGATGCAACATGTTGCTAAAACTTAATTTTTTGCATTCTCATCTCAATTTCTTTCCTGAAAATATGGGTGATGTAAGCGATGAGCACGGCGAGAGATTCCACCAAGCCATTGCTGCAATAGAGCAACGGTACCAATTAAAATGGAAGCCATCAATGTTGGCAGATTACTGCTGGTCGCTTATAAGAGAGACTCCGAGGTGTTCTTATAAACGGAATGCAGATGTTTCCACAAAAAAAAACAACATTTTACAAGAATTAACATTTTTCGGTAATATTTTTGGTTAAATTCTTAAATTCAAAAAAACGTTTTCTCACAAAATCCCGATGTGGCCTGGCTATTTTATATAGTTTTCCTGATTCTATAAACTCCAACGATTACGAATCTCATAATTTTATCTCCGAGTGAAAAATAAATATTTTTTTTGCTGACCAGTGTAATTAAAGCTGTTCTTTTTTATAATTTATTTTCTATTAAACAAACTATGGGAAAACATTAAACAAAAATTAACACTTGATAAACAATTCATTCATTTAAGTACATCGAATTTATGAAACAAAAAGTGAAAAAAAAATTATTTTGTGGTTGATGCAACTAAACTTTGTATTTTTATGGCATTGACGACATCGAACTTGAGTTGCGTTTCTGACAATGTAATGCCCTCTATCATCCAGTCTTATTGAATCAGGTAGTTTTTTCTTGGTAGTCATAGGCGACTTGAGTCGATTTCAATTTGGAAGGGAAGAAGAAACTTTGCCAAGTATCAAATACTCGTACGTTTGAACTATGTACCTTGTGAAAGATAGAAAGTCGTGAGAATCTTTAGGTTATCCTGCTGGCGAGAGTCGGTACAATTGAAACGCGTTATTCAGACACACGTTATTCAGACACACGTTAATGGGAAACATCATCATTTGGGAATACCATCTCTTCAGTCTAATCCCGATTCTATACTTTCCAACATTTTGGTCAAGTCTGCCCACTCCACCCATAAACTTGTTGTATTTTTGGTAGCAATGAGGTTGGTCGACATTAACTGGTTTGTTGTTGCACCACCTCTTTACTTTACCAAGTGGGTGAACACCACTTTCGGTTGAAGCTATAGTCACAAAGTTGTTATCATTGTAGCGTACTAGGCTTACGTTGGAAGATGTATCCGTGGTGGTAGAAACCCCTTGGAGTCCTTTTCATTTCTTTTACATCTTTGAGCGGGGCACCTTCAACTTTATTGGCACGAAGAGTTCCGGTGGCTTCATGATCTATCTTCTTCACTTCATCAAGTAGGCGTAAAGATGTAAAAAAGTTGTGAATGTAAAAACTGTAGTGATCACCACTTGGCAGCTTCGAAATCAAGTTCATCACAACAGAACCACTTACGCCGAGATCGTATTACCTGTTTTAGCCCTCTGGTAAGGCTCACCGTAGATAAGATAGCCCAATCGAGTGCATAGTGACCAGATTTTATAACCAAAACGGATTGGTTTACCATGTATGTGCTGCTTAGTTCCATGTTTTCCGAAATAAAGCACCATTGGCTCTTGAATTGATAAATTTTTGTCTCCGGGAAAAAACTTCAATCATCTTTCATTCATCATATCCCACAGAGGTCTAACTTTTCCAAACTTATCATCCGGTGGAAGACGGCTGTTATCACATGCATGAAAATAACGTAAGAGCTCTTCAAATCGATTACGGGTCATGCATGAGGCAACTCCTGGATGATGAGTATCAATGCTCTTATCCCAGTACAATCTGTACCGCGATGTTCTATTGTAACCCGATAAAAGTAAGATACCCACAAAATTCTTTACTTCTTCTGCAGTTATTCAGAAGTTAACTTATCCTTTAGCAATAGCATTTTTTTCTGCTCCAGAGCGCAACAGTTCGTAAACTTCATCGTCAAAAAACATCTCGAAAAATTCAAAGTCATTATCTTTATTTAGAACAAAGTCGGGTACAGTTGACTCCATTTCAGGCTTTGAAGTAATATCCTTTTGTTTCCATTTCCTTATAATAGCAGACTTAGTTTTCTTTATAGGTGGTTCATCCAAAGGGGGTTTTTATGTAGGTTCCTCTTGTTCATCCTGATCTATGAATGGAATTCCTTCAACGGTTCCCAAGACTCCTACAGTTGATGGAACCTGGCATCGTACCTCGGCTTCAGCCAACAATTGTCGACGAGCGAGGTTGCTAATATCTCCTGCATCCTCACTTCCACTGTCTTTATCCCTTAAATCGACATTGTCAGGTGGTGTGATAAATATATCTGCAGAAATAATTGGGCTATCTTCTTCCTGTGCTGAGATAATTTCATAAACACTGAGTCTGCAGAGAAAATTTAAGAAACACAATGATTTGAAAGAAACGTCCACGGTGTCTACTATTCCCAATGCACTTTAAGTGGGCATTGAACAAACGTCAATAATTTGTAAATAAAAATACAAAATAACATTGTTTTCTTTATATTTAGTAATAGTCCAGTCCATAAACATAAATAAAGCAGATGTCATATTATAACAATAGCATTTACCTATTTGTTATTACTTTTCTTAGAACACATGTCTGGTAAGATACATAAAACACAAATAACTTGTAGAAATAAACGAAAGCGCGTGTATTTTTCAAAGACTACTATGTTACACTAAAAGGCGTCAGGCTTTGAACAAAATTATTAAATATACCCCCACTTGTTAAAAAAGTGGAAATTTGATGGAAAATGTTGATGCACTTTAAATGGGGCGCTGGTATAATATGGATTAAGCAATATAAGAAGGCTTACATTAGATCGATCGGACTAAATATCTTTTGTTTTCGGCTTTACTGCTAATTATCTTTCGTTTGTCTAAGGAGACAAGAGAAATTATTCGTTTGATTTCTGATGATATGTTGTCTTCAGGGATAGCACGTACCTTGTCTTATAGTCGACTACTAAACTCATTTTTGGCCCTTCTGGTTCAATACTTCCAATAACATTAGCATTTAAAAATCTTTTTTGATAAATCGTTCCAGAGTTTTCGATTTCTGAGTTGTCATTCAGATAGGAAACTGGTCCATCCTACTCCATGTGTTCTGAATACCAACAGCATATGGTATTAATATGAGCCCCACCCTGCTAAATTTCAGTGATCTAGTGGGAACCGGTGCTTTAAGCGTAGCGACAGATTTCCAAGTTATGGTCAATACTCTTAAATATGATGTCAAAAAGGGACCTCGGTCGACTTTGTTGACACTGAAGGCTTCAGTAAAGCTACTAATAGTGGTTATGAGTTGCTCGTCTCTATCTATACTGTCCTCTGGGCCTTTGAAACCAATAGAAACGTGTTTATATCAATTTCAAACTATTGCTTTTTTTGCAATGCAAACAACTTCTCTATAGTGAACTTTTCTGGCCTGATGGGGTCCAATTAGAGAGTTTACAAAGGCTTAAAAGCACCTCCGTATAACGGAAAACAAGATATATATTACAGGGTGAATGACAAGCTTCAACTTTTTAAAATGCTATAATTTTTTTATTTGTTGATAAATTTTATTGTGCCAAAGCAAAAACTGTTGGAAAATACATCAATTTCCAAATTGTGTCAGTAGTTTTCAATATGTCCACCTTTGGCGCGAATAATGGCCTTGAGACGGCCGAAAAAAGCATCGCACGCTGCACGCAAGTGGCTCTACGGTATTTTGGCCCATTCCCGGCGAAGTGCTTGTTTGAGGTGGTCCAAGCTTTGGTATTTTTTAGTGCCAACCTTCGCCTTCAAAATACCCAAGACAGAGAAATCCAACGGATTTGCATCTGGAGAATTTGCAATCCATTGTGTCGAAGAAATGAAGTGTGGAACATTGCTTTTTAACCAATCTTGGTTGACGCGCGCTTTGTGAAACGGTGCCGAGTCTTGTTGAAATGTCCACGGTCTCCGACCAAAATGATTGTTTGCCCAAGGCTTCAATACTGCCTATAAGACAGTTTCATGGTATACGATCGTATTAATTTTGATGCCACGGCCACGGTCCAAAAATACGAGCGGAGAGCGAGCATCGGCGGTTATGGCGGCCCAAACCATCACCATCGGTGCTGCCTGCTTTCTGGTGGCCGTCCGAAGGTGTAAATTTTCGAAATACCTCTCTGGCAAGTAAACTCCACTTTCGTGCAAGCGTAGCAACTACTTCGCTCTTTCGACTCTAACTTTTTTCTGTTGCGGTGTAAGATCGTGTGCTTTTTGGAACTGCAATGGCTTGAGCCCAAGCTCATTTTTCAGTATGTGCTGCATCCGTTCCAATGATATGTTGAGCTCACGAGCCATTTTTCTTCTACTTCGACGTGGATTTTGCTCAATTCAAGCCTTCACTTTCCGAACCATTTCTGCCGATGTTGCTGTTTTTTTATGACCACCTCCATGGCGTTTTGCAACGCTGCCAGTATCACGGTAACGAGCTATGGTTCGAGACACAAATGATTTATTCATGTTGAGGTGCTGGAGGGCTCTAACGATAGCTACTTGTGGTTTTCCAGCCAAATATAAAGCAATCACACTATCACGTTTGAATTCCATCGCGGATAAAAAATTTTCAACACAACTGAGACGCAAATCGGCTTGTAAATAATAAAATTATCTGTCATGTGTCAAAATTTGAGCTCACTGTCATGAACGGTTTGGAAATTATAGCAGTCTGAAATTGGTTGCAGTTCGAGTCATTCAGGGTGTATACCCGAAATTAAGGAGACTGATACCTCGATAGTCGGCGCAGTTGAATTAGTCCCCTTTCTAATGGATTGGATTAATAATGCTGATGCTCTAACTAATCGGTTTCTAAGCTAGGTAAATCTTAGAGATAGATTGGTGGGATGGATATAACAATTTATCTCTCGCTACTTCAAAGAGTTCTGCACGCAGCCTATCTGGGCCAGCATCTTCGTGAAAAACTCTGTCTAAAAGTAAATTTTTCGTCGTCGTCATCGTTAAACAAAAGTGGCTCCTTTTGCTAACTAGTAACTGTTGTCTAATTACAAAGTTTACATTTTCATTCTACAGATTTATGTTCGTTACGTTTGGCCTCGGCACGATCTTTATACCTTTTGGTAAAATATCCAAACACTATTTGTGAAGTGGCACATCTCTATTTTATTAAATGTTCGCTTTTTATTTTCCTTCTTCTTCATTCGGAGAAGCCAGCGTTTTTCTCGTCTTTTCTATTTATAAAGATCTGTAGAAGTTATGGTAGCCCTTCTTATCATTGGTAGTTTAGCACTAAATACCGCATGGTTCCTGCAAATTTGTGTCTCCACATTTCAGTGAACCAAGAATTTGTTCGTGCTATTGAAACTTAATATAACATATGTAGTACCTAAGTTGCGATGTCTCTGAACGCGTTTTGGGAACATAGCCACAGTCTTTTGACTCATTGAGAGTTACCGGATACTCAACTTGCGACTGCCGCTTGACAACAATTTTAAATTTTTCCTTTCTTGAGTCCAACCATTCGTTTCCTAAATAGAAGGTGTCAGGGTTGCAGCTATCGAATGTTTTCGTAAATCCTTCGGGTGCACAACCATTGTTGAAAGTTTATATCTGAACATCATTGACCTTCGTACGTGTAGTACAGTAGTCACAAGTAGTCAATTTAGTATCTTAGTTATATAAAGTCGCTGCAAGATGTTAGAAGGTGAACAAGCATTTGGTACAAAATTCAGATGTGGCGCAGTCAGCCCAAACCAAGTTCCGGACAATCAGTAACTATCAACTCAATCAGTGTTCTAATTCTTAAGCCCAAGCTTTTACGCTTTAAAGCAGAAATTTAGTGTTATTTTTGACTGCCATGGCTATCATATTTGGTAGCCAGTGATGTTTCCATTGCGGCCGTGGCTATCAATTATCCACATGTGTGTTCATACTATGCCATGACATTCAAAATTAAATGCCACTAGGAACAAAATTCAATATAAAACTAAAAGTCTGGCACCCCGGGTAGTGCTAAGTAAACTGGGATTCAGATGTTTGCAATTGGTTTACATTTTATAGCTTCTTATAGTACTTTAGGAAACAATAAAAAAAAAACATGAAAATTAGAAAACAAAACTTTTAATTCAATAATAAAGATTTAATTTACAAAAATATGTTTTAATTTAGGGGAAAGAGTGTTGATGTACAACGTTGAAACATTCCCGGCACATTTAGGGTTGATTTGGGCAATCTTCACAAAAAGTACTAGTTTGCCTTGATTCTTTCCGAGCAAAAACTCGACCCTTTTCTTTGGTGATTCTATTGTAGCTAACACTGCACTTTCTGCGAATTTTATTTCCGGAATCATTTACTCTATCAAGTGATGAACTTTGGCACTGCTATGTTCTGCTCGGGTCGAACCTGTTGCAATGTTGAGAATCTAACTTACCTATATTTCTTTAAATTGGCGTATACAAATTTTGCTTTTTGTTGCATGAAATTCCTAATTTCTTGTACCATTTGATACCTTTCCGTTGTGACATATGAACCCATTTGGTCAGACAGATCAATTCCAGCTTTTCCTTTATTGTAGGATAGAATTGCTTCGGGCTTGAATAATGACCTATGAGCCTGTCGTCTTGGTTAGGAGCTGCAGGTGGATTTGAGCTGGTGGAGGGCTGAGTACTTATTTGTGATGTTCTTCTATTTGAAATTGGCAATAAAACTGGAGCGTGTTTTGTCGAGAGCATACGAACATCCCGTCCACTTCAAAATGACGATTCCGTCATCATCTTCCCGAGAACCATTTTCATACTTTTTTAGCTTAACGAAGAGAACTTCTTTCGGTAGATTTCGTTTGTCCACTTTAAGGGTGCCTACAACATGTGTTTTGCTTTAAAAGTACTGCGCTAATTCATAACTGGTGTAAAAGTTGTCAATGTAAAGACACCTCCCTTGATTGGGAAGCCCCAGGTATAGCAATCCGTTGAACATAGTTTAAAGAGTTTCAGTCCATATCGGTGGCTTTTTTTCCGAATATATTGCCTAAATATAAGACGGCCTCTCCATGGCACTAAACTTTTATCAATAACGAAATCTTCACCTGGATAAAAAAGAGTTTTAAGATTAGTCTGGAGTAATTCAGTTAGTTTGTCAATTTTGCGAAGGCGATTAGTTTGGTCACTTGTTTCAATATTTTCGAAATGCAACATAGCAAGCAAAGCCTGGTACCGATTCCTTGACATTACTAATTTAGGTATAGCCATATTGTACCATATTTCGCCTCGCAATAGTTGTCAATACGTCCAAGAGGTACCAATTCCATTCAATTCAGCAATCCAAGGAATCGTTTCATTTCTTCACTATTTGTTGGTATCCACTGGTTTATCCGAGCATGTTTGTGTCTAGGTTTGGCTGATAAAGTTTGTTCAGTAATAACAATACGAGAGAAGATTTGTAAAGGTATTTCTTGGTTTGAAATTTCAACTTGAAGACCATGTTGCCCAACAAAATCGAAACTTTTATGTCCTCCAACGTATTCCTTCCAATGAGAAGTATCGTTGACGCCATCATCATCCGACGAATTATGCATTTCTTCATTTTCTTCTTCGACTAGCAAATTCTCAATCAAACCTGAAACGTTTTCTTCTTCAGAAGATGAGCTTTCAGGGGACCGTGGGGGATCGAAAGCAGAATCAGAGTCTACCATCATATTCTCTACTTCAGCTTGTGTAAGAGTTCTTCTGCTCATTATAAATTATTTTTGACTTGGAAACTGCAAGTAAAACTGGAATAAAACCAATGAAAATTTGTACCTCCTTCTACAAAATGGCGGCTTTATAAATCAAGATGTCAAACTCAGTCACTAGCTTGCAGTAAGCGCTTCTGTGATTTCACTCACTATTAGGTAATACAACTCGAAATAGTATGGCAGTATATCTCCCTTTCACATGGCCATAAAACTTTATCGACACTATACATCGATACAGTGTTTCGCGGCGTGTAATAGAGGTATATGGTATTACGCTGCGTTCAACGTACGATACTTACACTCAGTGCAGACCGGCTACTTTGTTTGATGTTTTGATGTACAAAGATTGGGCCCCCGCCCAATAACTGAGGCTTCGCCCATCAATGACGTTGTCTAATAAAAAGCGGGGGCAGAGCATGTTACTGCTCTTATCATAAACATCTTCAGATGACGTCACCGAAGGTTGCTACGATTTGACCAGTTACAAGTTGCCGGTCATAGGTCTTGTTGGTGGCAAGACCACCGGTAGTCCCTACCAGGACTTAAATCACGGTACCGTGGAAGTCAGGAACCCCGCGGATTTCGGTCCGGGCCTGACGTGTTGAGGTAGGCCGCCTTGTGGGAGCATCATGGTGGCTGTGGTTTAAACCCAAATCGCGGGTAGGGTCTTCCTGTTGGTTTGACCCATTGTAGAGTAGCAAATACGAGTAAGTACTGGCTGCTGTGACCCTAAGAGCAGAAAGAGGTTTTAGATCGGCCTCGACCCATACCAAGGGTGGAACTTGTGCCTCCAACACAAGTTCTGCTTTGGTATTATACTATTAATGTAGGTAAGCGATGGCAAGGCGTATCCTTGCTCCCATGGATGTATGGGCATTCCGTAAACACAATTCTACACGACAGGTGGTTTACGTTAAAACCAGAGACTATGTAGAAAGATTACATTTTCGCCCCATAAATTTTGCAAAACATATTTCAATTTCTCACTGCTTTATAATCTAGGTTTCTTGAAATTTACAGCAGCTTATACTAGATGGAGTGAAAAGCTCCATCTAGTATCTTCCATCTTCCTTGGGAATTAAAAAAAAATTGTTTATAAATGTTTTTTTATATTATATAATATAGTCCTCTTTTAGTTTAATACACTTATTCCAGCGATTTTCCAACTTCTTGATCCCGTCCGAAAAGTAGTTTTCCGGAAGGTCTGCAAAATATACCTCCGTGGAGTCGATGATTTCCTCGCGTGAGCTGAATTTTTTATTGATGAGCCATCTTTTGAGGTTTGCGAAGAGATAATAGTCCGAGGGATGCAAATCTAGGTACCAATCGATGGCAAAAGTCCGCCCGATTCCTCATCAGCAAGTCCAAACACTCTTTCGAAGTGCTCTCGCCTTCGTGTTTTTGGTCATTCGTGGCACCCAGCGGCAGGATAACTTTTTCATATGCAGAATATTGCCTAAAATATGGTGTGTGTGCTCAGTACTAATCTTTGTGGTATCAGCTTAACTTTCCGGTCAGTCAACACCATTTCATGTATTTTTTTGACATTGTCCTCTGTAACAGCATCGGAGGGCCTGTCGCTGCGGACTTGATCGGTAGTGGAGTTGCGGCCACCACGAAACTCTCGAAACCAATATTTGACGGTGTAATCTGACGGAGCATTAGCCCCATAATATTTATCCAACTTTTCTTTTGTTTCTTTCGCCATTTTGCCTCTCAAAAAATAATATTTTATGAGAGAACGAAAATCGTTTTTGTCCATACTCAACATGATGCCAAACATGTCAACAACAATCAGCTGTCAAAACAAAACTAAAGACAGGATCGCACTGAAATTTGGCATGTCTGCCAAAATATGAACGGGCTTCAAGGCACCATAACCTTTTTTGGAGTAGCAGCGCATTCTGGCAGTCAAGGATGTCAATTTTCACTCCATCTAGTAAGTCAAGAATAATTTATAATGAGCAAAAAAGCTCTTTCACAAAGCCAAGCTCCTGGCTATCAAATATGATATCCGTAGCCTCGGACAAGTAGATAGAAGTCTAAATCTCATACGGTGCCGTGGCTATCATATATGACAGCCAAGATAAAATCCTTCCAAGGACCTTCTTGATTAGTAAAAATATATCTACGAGTAGATGCCTGAAATGTTCTTTAATCCAAACAAAACACAAATATAAAAAAAACTGATTGGCGCCTAGGTAAACATTTCGAAAATTACCCTGGTAGTCAATGTGTTAAGAAAGCACATAATTACTCTTAGGCCAAAGAGGTAGCAATCTGCAGAATTTTTTATTATTCTTCGTTTAATTTTTACAGTGCTCTTAACACTTATGTTAACAGCGAAGTTTATGTACGCAAAGCTGCTCACCACTTTGAAATGGTTATAATCTATTAAGGCGATGTATTCAAAGTGTTGATGTCGAAGTCCTCTTTTCAAAACTTCGTACTTTGTTTTCCTCCATTAACTGTTAGGCCCATCTTCGCCCCAAATGTAGATTTTATCGATCTGAATGCAGCAATAAAGTTGAGATTCTACTTATTGGCCATGCATTGATCCGACCATACTTTAAGAATCAGATGCAATTCTTTACCACGTCACTGTTTACTGCTTGAGCAATTCAGTGACTAAGCCGTTAGTTCTGGCAGCTTTGTTTAATCTTGGCCTCAATGTTGCTATCAGCACCTCAGCGAAAACGGGTACATAAAAGCTTCTTCGTAACCTTTTTTGGGTTGAATAGTATCGCATCTCGCAGTATTGTAAATTGGACTTCATCAAAAGGATTACTGGAGACGAGACGTGGGTTTATGAGTACGACACGCAACCTAGACATCAGGCAAGTGAATGGCGTTCACCAAATGAGCCGAGACCAAAAAAACCACGTCGTTTTCAGTCAGAAAAGAAGGCAATGCTCACTGTTTTCATGAATTACAACGGTATAGTGCATCATGAATTTTTACCAGAAGGCCAGACAGTAAGCAAAGAGTATTATTTGGGCATTGTGAGACGTTTGCGTGAAGCAATTTGCCGAAAGAGACCAGAATTGTGGGCAGAAAACTCGTGGATTTTGCACCATGATAACGCACCCTCGCACAGTGCCATCATTATTCGGAATTTTTTGACGAAAAATGCAACAAATACCATCCAATAGTCACCGAATCCACCTGATTTGACTCCCTGTAACTTCTTTCTGTTCAATCGAGTTAAAAAGCCACTACGGGGAACGCGTTTCAGTAGCCGAGAGGAAGTAATGGAAAAATCGCAGGAAGCACTGATGGACATACCGAAAACCGAATATAAAAAATGTTTCGAGGATTGGATCAAGCGCAGACATAAATGTGTTGCAGTCGATGGGGATTACTTTGAAGGGGACAATATAGATTTAGATGGATATACTTGTATTTCCAATTTTTTGAATAGATTCAAGCCTCAGCTCTCAATTATGTGTCTACTCGTCTCGGCTCCTTGTCCGTTTTATTTTACGCCAAAACCAAAACTCAGTACGTGTTCTGCTCTCCTTCATACTGACAAGCAAGCAGATCTGTTTAATAAAACTAACATGACCCGAGTCTTGTTGAGCCTGTTTTTCATTGTTTTTTCATTTCACTTAACTGTGGCCTCTGACAAGCCCAGTCTTGCTAATTCGATATTTCAGATTTTTAGATTTCGCAACTAAAGTCAAAATATATCTTCTGTTGTTTTGTAATAATAACTAGTAGTGCCGGAGACCAGAAACTGAATTGTTGGCAAAGAAATGATGATCGGAAATTTTACCTCGAAGGAAAAGCAGAAATTGGAAATAAATGGAGCATAATAAGTACTAGAAATCTGGGAAGCTTACTTTTGCTGTCTTTTTAACAAGAAGCGCAATACCACATGAAAACCGAACGACAATCTGTTTGGTATACCTCACAAAGAAGAGGTTTGGAAAGTGAAATAAAAACTAAGGACTTATGTATCATATATGGTTGTTAAGATAGAAAATTAGATATAGAGATGTCTACTTTTACCATCCCTAGAAAATTCTTCTGCATGCGCTGGATAATAATGAAGAACGCTCACTTCTGCATAAGGGCCGTTAATGGCACCATCGATTTCGGAAAGGCGGACGCGCTTCAATATAATTTTATTTAAGAATATCAATCACACACCACCTCAAAAACCTGTCTCGCATATGTACAACAGTGGCATTGAAATCCTTACAAGAAATAAGGGAGATGTTACTGGTGCGTTTATGACTATTGAAATAGAAGTATCAGTGAAAGTTTCAGCATTTAACGAAGTCTTGACAAAGAATAAAAATAATACATATATAGCATAATATGAGTATACCTATGCAGTACTCCAGAAAAGACAAATACTTATCTATCCCATTTTAAACTTCAATACTCATTGTTATAAACGCGTTTGCTTAAGATATCCTGTTCTAAATAATAATCTGTAGGATTAGATTTTATCAAAAAATCCTTTGTTGCGCCTCTTTCGCAAATGGCATTTGAGGTTACGGGTGCAATTAAGAACTTTTGAAAATACAAAATAGTCTATATGAGAGTCGTCAAACACATCCCAGGGAACGGGTTTAAAAAAAAAATTCACGTTTAAGTGGGAAAAGTATCCACAGCAGACTCTGAAAAAGATGAACTGGCATTTTGTAAAAAAATAAATGTATGATAAGCAACGAAATATTATTTGGCTTTAGTAGAGTAGTTAGATTAACGGAGCGACTAACGAGGTAACCACTTGACCGTATTAAAACTTTTCAATCGAACAAATTAAATAATGTACAATACAAATCTTAATGTTTGCATCAGAACAACGGCTAAGCTAAGTTTATGAAAAAATCGCACTCTAACCGTTTCTAGGCTAAAGAATTGCTTTAGCAATTTAGTTTTTTGTGTGGTAAGCGGTGCAAGCAGATCTAAGATTTTTTTAAATTATGTAAGAAGAAGTTAAATTTTCAAAATTCTTTCTTTTGCGCAATAAAGCTTTTATCTTGTTCAAACGAATGCCGGATGCAATCCAAAAACACTTCAAAAGCGTTTACTATCTTCATCCTTTTGAATGTTGAAAAGTTTAAGAAAAATATATTAATATAACGGCAATTAAGGAATTGCAATTCTGGAATCAATTTAAAAAAAAACTAAGTTTTGTATTTTACTGTTCATTCAATGTATAACAACTGTACTTTGTAGATATTTTTTTCATCCTTTATTCATTAATACACGAACTCTTCTCTGTTTTGTACACTTCAAATAGCAGAACGCTGCAACTCATTGTAACATGTTGTAGATGCTTCGTTATTAGACAAATAACATCGCTAACTCATACATGCAGAAAAGTTTTCATATTTCAAATCACAACGGAAAGCTTTCATCATCTCTTCACACATACATTGAGAAACCCTTTTTTTGCTCTGAAATATTCTGCATGCAGTGCATCTATTTAAGATTACAACGAACTTACATCCGTTGCAGTTTAAATTATACGTTGACTCGGATTAGTTCGTTAGGATGTGTTGACGTGTTCACACGGGATGAAACTAAACTCACTTCTTGAATAGATTTTCCTTTCATTTTTGTCTTAAATTCTAAACGTGAAGGATTAAACAATTTTATAAGATTTTAAGAATTGCTAGTGGTGCTCCCCAATTATTGAAAGTAAATGTTTAAGTGTATCCAGAGTGAAAAAAGAAAAAGAATTGAAAAGTATTACAAAATTCAATTATCAAGTGATAATAAAAAAGAATAGAATTTGTGGAGATTGTTGCTGATTTATGAGATAACAACAAATTGGATAAGAGAAAATAGTTTCAAAAAATTAAATTTGAATGCATTCGGTGGGTAAATTTTCTAAAATTGTATTTTTAAAATCGGGACTTTACATAATCACCCAGAAAATAATACTACTATTAAATACTACTCTTTTTTAATATCAACATTTTGATTGTATTATACAAAAAGTAATTCTAGGAAAAAGTAAGCATCGTGCTATAGATGAGCTCTTTTAACAGTGAACGGACCTTAAGAAAAGAAATTGAATGTTTCTCGAAAATGTAAACTTAGTGAAATAAGCTTCAATATCAGAAAGATACAAATTAAAGTCTCTGAGTTTGTTTTATATTTTCGGCAGAAGTGAACAACTTGTTTTGATAAATACTTCTCTTTTCTTTTGTTCTTGTTCAAACACATTAATTATTGTTTAGCTTTAAATAATAATTTCTAAACAAGACGCAACAATTGGAACTGCCTACTAAAAAAGGGCACAATTAAATAGACTTCTAAATGTTTGAAAGACTCTGTTAATTTAATACCCCATCTATGATTTAAAACTTTAAGCCTTGTAGGCAGCCCTGGCGCCATCCAACTTTGTGCTCGTCTGTACTCATGACCCTACCGAAAGCTTTCTTAAAGTCAATTCTTATTGTTGCTCAGGTAGTATGTATAGATGAACCATTCTAACTCTTGTACATGCAATATAGCGCTTCTGCCATTTTTATATTTTAGTGATCTTGTTGTGAAACAACAAACATCTCACTAATTAGGCATCACATATCGCGACATTTTGAGTCGCTAACATCCAAAGTTTGTATATTGTACTAATAGTTTGGAATATACTTGCTGTTTTTTTTTTTAAATTGAAGTATGGAATATTGTTCTTGTTGCACGAGCTTATAAATGTATTTTCCTCAAGAACAGGTGCAATCCTTCCTGCAATACTTTTTTAAAAGGCATATATATACAAATATAATAACTCCGTATATAGCAACATTTATACAAGTATACGATCATACTCGTGCATCGAAAGATTGATGTTGTATATGTGTGTAGACAATTTGGAAAAATTACGCTTTTGGTCTTTTTGTGCGGAATCGGAAATTAAACTGTCGTTTAAACTATCTTCTACTTTATGCTGAACAAATGTGTATGATTCCGCTATTTATATCATGCCCCGCTCAGAGCACTTAAATTATATATGCCATTAGACGCAATCTAATCAAAAAATGTCGTATGTCTCTTTAGGATTTATGAGTGCAGAGCCGAGTTGGACTCTGTTGTCTAAGTAGAAGCTATTGGGTTCCCGATCAACTGTGGAGAGAAATTATTTCTTGTTAAAATCAGACCTATAAAAGTTTTAAAATTTTATTATTTTAAAATTGATTATTTTTTATGTAAAGAAGTATTTTTGATGTACATATCTCTGGAGTTTTCCCGAAAATGCGACATGTCTCTTTTGATGCTTAATTATTTGAAATCTCTGCCTTATTGAACTTTGCTCGTTATAATCTGCGATAAAATCTTTTGCAAAAATTTACCATTAATCAGATAAAATATCTAGTACAAAGTCTATACCTTAGACTAGAATAATTATAGATTCTTCAATAAATAATTATTTATTTATAATGATCCCTTGATCTTCTAATTTCAAATTTGAAAACTTCCGTGTGCTCATCAATACAAAAAGATTGAAAATGTAATGGATATGCTCCACCGGCTTCACATTTCCATATTTTGGAAAACTTGTAGTCAAGTACAGTGTAGGCACTTGCCACAGTCGTATACGTTTTTTACCGATCTTGTTTGGTTTCATTTCTGTCTTTCTAATAATGGTGGGCAAGACTGGCTGTTGGAAGCACCAACCCACTTAGGCCTATTGGCCCATTGTGATCTATGATCCTTTTACTAATGGAACCAGTTTGAGCTTACGATGAAGCGTAGGAGATTGTTTACGTCTATATTTTTTAGATCGTTTAGGTCATTGTGGAAGAAAGCTCATAAGTTAAGATTTCTTCTCTGGGAGAGTGCTGGACATGTACAGAGTAGATGGAGGATTGTCTCCTCTTCCTCCTCGTCCATGCAGCCTCTACAGAAACCGTTTATGAAAGCGCCTAACCATCGTGCGTGCGTATAAGGCAGTTTCCAATGATGACACCTATTTAGAAGGACCAAACTTTTAGAGCGATTCGGATCTAGCCTTGGCCATATCTGTTTATGTTGCTAGACATGTTGGTCCAACAGTCCACCTAAGTTCTGTTTTTTTATTGGCATCCAGCTTTAATATTAATTAATATAAAGGTCCACTGTATAGGACCTTTAAGGGGAATAGCTGCAGTCGCAGCTAAGTACTTGCCTGCTCAAAGTATCGAGGGGTGTCAAATGAAATAGAATGTCTAATAAGGCTCCTCTTATACATAGACATGCTGTTCTTTGGACTCTGCATAGTTTACTGCAGTTGGCTGCATTGTCTAAGGCCGTCCACCAGACGACAACCTCTTAGGTGAGTATCGATCTTATGACCGAGATGTGTAGCCAGTGAGTTATGTGAGGTTGAAGGCCACATTTACTCCCAATGGCTTTTTTGCAAGAGAATAAATCTACTGTAGCTTTATTGAATGTTTCTTGAATATTAGGTTTCCAGTTTAGTTTCCTGTCAAAAAATAAACCCAAATATTTTGCTGTATCGGAAAAGACTAAACTGGTACCTTTATTGATGGAGGAACAGGGTAATCTGTTGAGTTTTAGTTGAAGAATTTCTTTAATGGTATTAAAATGCTTACCTGAGACGGCTATAGCAATGTCATCCACATATGCAATCATCGTGCTACCACCCGCTTCCAGATATATCAGCAGTTCATTAAACACTAAGTTCAAGAAAAGGCGTGAAATGACACCGCTTTACGGTGTACCTCTGCTGACACACCTTTTAGCAGAAGCATCATCCAGTTTGAAGTTGATTATCCTGCTATTTAGCATAAGACTCCCAAAGTGAGTCGTCTACCTGCAGGGTTGACAGCGCAGTCGTGATTGCGGATATGTTGACGTTGTTAAAGCCACCCTCAATGTCCAGGAAAGCGACCATTATGTACTCTTTATATTGTAGAGATGGTTCGATGTGGCTAGTCAGTGAAGTTTCCACCGACATTCCTTTTCAGTAGGCATGTTTAGCGGTTGACAGAAATCTTGTATCAATTTTAGATCGTATATGGATGTCAATCAGTCGTTCTAGAATTTTCTGAAGTAAATATGATAGACTTATAGGTCTGAGTCCTTTAGGACAACGTCAGAATATTTTCCGGCTTTGGGAATGAAAACAATATTGACTTCTCTCCATGACAGTGGAATGTGGATCAGTTCTACACAGCTCCTCATAATATTTTCAAGCGAAGCAGAATAACATCTGAGGACCTCTGTGGTTCGGCATATATTATACCGTTCGGACCGGCAGACTTATATGGTACCGCTTCATTAATCACACATAATGACCAGATGGTGCGGTATATACTGAAAATCTGCAATGGTGCTTAGCAGACTGAGCGAATTTGGGCTCTTTTTATTTGTTTTGAGACCCTAGTCTGAATCAAACTGATACTGTAAATGTATAATAGTAAATTAAATTAGAAACTAGTGCGTTCTTTTTATGTACGTATTTTGTAAATGTTTCGAAAAAAAATTTGCATTCACTGACAATGACAACTTGCACACAAAAGCGAAGCCCACTGCGTCAATTCCTATTAACTGGATACTTCTACGAGTATTAGCAGAGCAAACATTCCGCATGCTAGTATAATTTCCACCAATTACATTAAGGTGCTTAGCGGGAAAAGTCGTAGAACTCGGTAAAAACGATAATAACCAATCTGCAGTCTTTTCTATTGAAAGATGGGACCAATTAAATTTTGAAAGACAACGGGAAGCATTTAATCTGACAACATGTATAGTTGCACTCAACCCCAATGAACATCCTGACCGTGGACGGTATAGTATTCACGTTACTTATCGTTCTTGTGCAGCGATCGCGCAGTTATTATTTTTGGCATTTCTCTTAAAAATCACTCTCACTATTAGCCAGGGTATAAAGACAACTGCTAACAAAGCAGTGAAGATATTCTCTTCAGAGTTGACACCAGCTCATAGATATACGCGTATACGTATTGTAGTTGCAGTATAGCTGGTAAAGTTTCTTACCACCTACAAGTGCCAGCTTACAACGCAATATTGATCATTCTTCATAATTCTTCTTTGCATACTTGGTGAGTTTGTTTTACTTTCTGTAACGTCTGGGATATGGATGTTTGAGTTGACTACAGAAAAATATCTTTCGAGAGAATATTGATGCCTCAAAACATTCGGACGTAAATAATAATTGATCTATGCTCTCCATTGATCCATCTATTTCAAGTTACAGCCCTTCAAAGTGGGTAACCTCTAATTTGGAGGTGTAACCACCTTAAACTCTATAATTTCTAAACTCGTACAGGTACAAAAATAGTTTTGGACATTTTGGAAAGATAATTTAGTAGTGCATGCAAGTCTTAAATGCTTTGGGTACATCTGTGCAGCAACAAAAAAATTATGGCTCGTTAAACTTAAAATTATGAAAGTTTGCTTCTTAATTTTTCTACTTAAAATGCATTTTTCTTAAAATTTTTACTTAATACATTTTCTGAAATTCTATGAAATTTTTATCCTTGTAAAATTTTCTACAAATTGTGCTTAGAAACTTTTTACGTACGATTAACAGATTTTGTAGTAAAAGCCATTTTTCGTCAAACAAAAATGGCCAAAAAGAAGTGTACCTATTGAATTACTCATAAAATCGCTTAGATGTTTTTATGTGGTCCTGAGAAGGACCTTTTTGGAACAGCTTATGGAATGTTTATAACAATTGTCTGAAATGCCTTGCATACATTTGAAAACACTTTCGGGCGCGTTTAACCATTTCGGATGGTAGATTAACGGTCATCAAAATTCTTTTCATCTCTTCTGAAGCCGCACTAATATTTTCTTGGAGCTCTACCAGACTCGATATTTCTCTAAACTAAACCTTTTCTTTCATAGCACCCCAGAAGGAAAAATCCATGATCTGGGTGGCCAAGGGTTGGGGCAGAATCGACCCAAAAGCAATGGGTTCGTTCGTTCGTCAAAAGCAATGGTTGAGGAACGAAGTTACCCCGCTGCTACTGTGACAAGGTGCTCTATCTTGTTGAAAAAACATCGCTCTTCTCTGAACAAGAGGAACATCTTCAAGGAGCTCCGGCAATCGTTCTCTAACAAATTCCAGGTAGTAATGGGAATTAACTATTTGTGGAAGAACGTGCGGGCCTACTAAAGTGTTTCCTATTAATCCAGCCCAAACATTTACTCTAAACCTCCTTTAAAATAAACAACACATTTTGAAGAAGTTGGTTACAATAATTAAATTCTTACCTTTGAAAGGATGTTGTGCGTATTAAATGGGGATTGGAGTCTGATCCATGGTGCAAATTATGGCGGTTTGTAACCCCATGTCTTGTGAACTACGCTTCGTCAGTCCACAGAATGTTCTTGAGGAATTGCCCGTCTTTTGCATGTTTGCGCAGTAGCTATTTGCAAAATTCCATTCTTCTTTGCGCATCACCTGTAGTAAATCCTGTACCGGTGTCAAATGGAAAGGGTATGGTTCTGGGAAGTTCCAACTGCACAGCTAGTCTACGGACGCTGACTGAAGGGCCCGGCCCATAGAATCCGTTGCGTCCGTTACGATGCCAGGTAGGTTGACGTTGACATATTTGACGGAATTGACAGTCCCATAGAATCCGTAGCATACGTTGGCACAATAACAAACGAAACGAAACAAAATAATTGAAATGTCAATTAATCTCAATGTTTTCTTTTCAAGCTACGACAATTTCTCTTCATTCTCTCAATGTATCCACCAATGAAAGTGCTTACTCTCAATTTGTTAATACGTGAACCTCAAAATGTGAATGTATGGTCCTCAATGTGTGAATGTATGAACTGCCAACGGATTGAAAAGTACTCGTAGAAAGTAAATCTACTTTATCCGTCCGTTCCGTCGTATCCTTTGTTTATGGGCCTGCTTCCATAACAAAGTGTATATTCTATCCAGCTGTCAGTCGATAACGTCGATGCAACGGACGCAACGGATTCTATGGACCTTGGCCTTGAAGGCTGAACTTCCACAGCATGCAAAATCCCATCCCCAACTTCTGCCACCGCTGGGTCTGAAAAAAAGAATAAAAGGATTAATAAATAATTGTTCTTTGTTACGATTTTTTTTCCTATTCGACAATTAACTGAAATGGAGTAAGAATAGACCGCCCTCTGCCATACAATTTCTTGTTCGGTGGAACTTCGGGAATATGCTTCTTAAAGGATTGTACTGCTAAACTGGGACACCCTGTATAGTGGTATTATTAGTTCTTTGAGGAAGTAAATCAAATTAGAACAGAATATTGTTACAGTTATTTTGAGCACAATCTAGGGCATTTAAACATTACTGTAATAGTTTTCTGTTTGCTCCGTTAGTATATACTCGTACTATATCATATTTTTGTATTGCCTGCAGCATATTAAATGTCATACGAAACAGAAATGCATTTATCCGAATAAATAAATCAAAACGTCAAAAAAATATATACCACCTTGATCAAAAAGTTCCCGCCTCAAACCACCGTGTGGCGCTCCCATTGTTCCGATTTGAGTTCTGTTTTTTGTTAGGTTGGTAAATCTGTTGTTGAAATTCCCTCTAAATCTTAGAGTCATAGCTTGACATTTGCAAAAGTTACGTAGCCAAGACTACATCTATCTCTGTGTGTGTTGGTGATTTTTTACAATTTTAGAAATGGATTTAAATTTGCAACAATGAACTTATTGCGTAAAAAATGGATTTAATGGTGCGCGAACGTTGGAAATGTTGGAAAAGTGTTTCGGCAACGATTCTCTAAAGAAAACGGCCTTATACCAGTGGCACGAGCGGTTCAAAAGTGGTCGTGAGTCAATTGAAGATGATGAACGCAGTGGCAGACCATCGACATCGAAAACCGACGAGAACATCGATGAAGTAAAAGAAATGTTGGTTAATAATCGTACACTAACCATCAGAGAGATAGCGGAGGACTATGGATCCGTCCAAGACATTTTGGTTAATGGGTTGGTTTTCCGTCGTATAGCAGCAAAGTTGGTGCCAAAAGACCTCAATTTCATGCAAAAAAGAGACCGTGTTGACGTCGCAAAAGAGATGATTTGCGAGGTGGAATCCGATCCCACATTCATCAAAAGGATCATTACTTGAGACGAGACGTGCGTTTATGAGTACGACACGCAATCCAGACATCAGGCAGTCGAAAAAGAAGGCAATGCTCACGGTTTTCATGGATTACAACGGTGTAGTGCATCATGAATTTTTGCTAGAAGGCCAGACAGCAAACAAATAGTTTTATTTGGGCGTTATGAGACGTTTGCGTGAGGCAATTCGCCAAAAGAGACCAGAATTGTGGGCAGAAAACTCGTGGATTTTGCACCATGATAACGCACCGTCACACAGTGCCATCATTATTCGTAATTTTTTGACAAAAAATGCAACAAATACCATCCAACAGTCACCGAATTCACCTGATTTGGCTCCCTGTGACTTCTCTCTGTTTAAAAACCACGTTTCAGCAGCCCTGCCAAGCTCGTTCATCTGTACAGCATGACAATGGAGAACGCCCGCTGCTCCGTTAAAGTCGTTGACGGCTGAACTGAGATCTATGATTTCAAAAAAGCTTTCAAACAAGGTGACGCTTTGTCATGCGACTTCTTTAAGATCAACTCTTCATTCAGAAAGGATACTTACCCTTAGACACAACTCAGAAAATGAAGGCGGCGCCTTATGCGGCACAGCGTACTTAAGTCATCTTCAATGTATTAGATCAGAGCTTGTTATCCACTGGTTTGACGAAATTTCATTCTCTAACATAGGCAAATACTTACATTCACACTCGTACTCCTATTAGGTCCGTTCCCGTACTTTTCTGGCTAAATGTGTAAGAACTATCAAATCCGGAGGAGTGAGGATAAAATTCTCTCTCGGGCGAGAACGAATTTCAGACGGTTTTGTACAGACAAATGTCAATAGCGTTTATATTGATTTTTTTTTTTGCTATATACCATTTGTGGATGCCTGAAGACATTTGGAGAGAACTTTCATTTAATTTGGCTGCTTTTCAATATACTTGGTCTGAAAACACTTTCTAAAATCATTTTTCCATTTGAAGCTTTTATTATTAATTAATCTTCTATTAAATCTCACTTAAAATTTGGCTAAACAAAATATATATAAAATAAAAACCACCCCATAAGAATTTTAAATCCCAACTGCAACAATTTTTGCACCGTTACTTGTGAGGTATGGGGTTTAGCATTGTACCGTACCGGACCGTACCTATTGACTAACGCAGGTGCCTTTTCAACCAATTTGGCACGCAATATGTCGATTACCTCACAATAATTGATAGCGTTTATCGTTTCTCCTGGTTGAAGAATTGAAAAGTGGAATGGTCCTTTCGATGTCCACCAAGTTGTCACCATAACCTTTTTTGGGTGAAGATAGAGCTTGGGGTTGTATTTTGTTTTTTCATCTGCATCCAACCACTGCTCAGATCTTTAACGATTATCATACAGTATCAACTTTTCATCACAGTTGACCATCCGGTGCAAAAACGGTTCAGTTTGGTTTCTTAATATAAGCGATGCGCAGATTTCCAGGCGCCGTAGTTTTTGGGATTTGTTCAGTTCATGTGGGTACCCCTTATCGAGTTTCTTTACCTTTCCTATGAGAGAAAGGTGTCGACTTATCCCATGCTTTGTGCAATCTCCCGCACCGATTTCGATGGGTCTGCACCCACCGTTGCCCTTAAAACATCGTCGTCAACTAACGTTTCCGGCTTCCCACGTGGTTCATTTTCGAGGCTGAAATCTCCCGAATGGAACTTTCTAAACCAACGTCGTATAGTGCGTTCGTTTATCGCTACATCTTCAAATTCGTCATTAACGTTTTTTATTGCCAACGACGCATTATGTCATTTTAAATTCGTAAAGGAAGAAGGTTCGAATTTGAACTGCCGACAGCATGGTAAACATGGTAACGAACCCTAAAATTCTCACACGTCAAGCACACGTACCACTTTATTTTATAAAAAAAGAAAATTTAACGTCCTGGGACAGATGCTCACTCGGGATCTTCTTATTTCCGACTGAGCGAAAACCGGACATTTCATGTGGTAGAACCCAATAAATCCGAATCATAGGTCTATGTACTATATCTCAGCGGTTGAAAAAGTTTTTTCCAAAAAAATCCTTTCGTGCTAAAGAAAAAGGTTTCGAAAACCATTTTTGCAGCATAATGTATTCGAAAGAGTTCCAAAGAATTGTGTTTATGTAAACCTTGAACTATAAAAGATCTTTGTATACTTCTTCGAATGAGCCATAAAGAAATGAATATACTCGTAAAAATTAGTAGTAATAGCAATAGTAATATTTGTTTATTCTGTTACAATATTTACAAGTTTAACAAAAATAACAAAAATAAGTGTTGGCTTTTGCCGTCAGCCGAGAGAAAGAAATTAATAAATTTGTAATTACTCGTACTAAAAAGCTTCATTTATAATTTGTAGCCTATAATTCAATGCACATTTTAGAAAGTTGTGTAAAGTGTTCCAGATTGCGGCGTTTAGGATGTTTGTGATCTCATTTAGTGATAGGGCATTTTTTCCCCAAAAGGATCTCCTGATTGAATTTAATATGGTACACGTTCCAATAAAACGCCGGACATCCTCCTTCGTTCCCAGATTGCACAGTGTACATTCGCCTCTTCCGTTGTTTCTGTATGGCATATAGTTCAGGTGCAAAAGTTCGCCTCTGGCTTTGAATATTGTTGAGATGGACTCCACGCTGTTCCGGTCATTAAAGTGCCAAGTTCATGCTGTAGTATTCTGTACGTGGACCTTCATTGGCTTTGTTTACTTTGCGTCTCGAAAAGCTCCAGTGTTGAGTAGTGGATTTTTTTAAGCATTTCGTTCAGTGTGCTCTCCCAGTTTGTTTCATTTCCGATTAGTTCGTACAAGGGCCTTGACCATTCCGCAAAGAAATTAAGGTTTCGGTTTTTAAGATACATAGCAACCTTATGGGGAAGACGATGACTTGGTTGAGCAAAAACTTTTCTGATATAGAGGAAGTGCAGTCTAAGCGTGAAGATAAACTTATGTAGCGTTGGTAGTCCAGTTTCCAGATGTAACATGTAAGTTGGTGTATTTTCAGGCAGCATAAACAGTTTCTTAAGGAAGTATCTTTGGAGCTTTTCTACCTCTTCAAAATGCCAAGCCCCGCACACTTGTGCTGCATAGCACATTATTGACCTCATAACCGCGTCGAAAATCTTGTACTTCACACTTGGTGCAACATTCTTTTTCCCCAGTATTCCTTTCCTTTCAGTTTCTCTAGTAGGTGTTTTTTAAAGGATGCCTGTGAGGTGACCAGAACTCCGAGGTATTTGTATTCCTTGACTATATCCAGTTCCACGTTCTGCCAGGTCCATTTTTCATTCCCTGCGTGACGCCCCCAACCATTTCGAACAATCAAGACTTTGGATTTGCTGGTATTAACTTGCAGGTTCCACATACGGCTTGTTAGTCATAATTTGGAGCATGCTTGGGGTTTCTGCGAGAATTGTGATGTCGTCGGCGTAGAGTAAGAGATATGGTTGCTTTAGTCCAGAGTTTGTTTGGAACCGATTAGACAAGATATTTCCGCCCCACACCGCCGCTGTATTGCCTTCGTAAAATTGTTGCAGAACCTTTAGAGCTTTTGTTGAGACTCCTATGTTGCTGAATTTAAGAAATAGTGATCTTCTATCGATGGAGTCAAAAGGCGCCTTAAAGTCTACAAAGAAAGCGTATAGTTTTTTTCCTCGGTCCAAGTAAATCCAAGCGATGTTTGTGAGAGTAAACAAGGGCTATTCCAAAATCAACCTCCGAAGTGAAAAATATTTTTAAAAAAAAACAAGAACATTAATTTTTTGTACAAAATAGTTTTATTAACGTCTAAATTATTTTTCTACATAGTCTCCGTTTAAATCTATACATTTTCGGCAACGTGGGACGAGCTTTTGTATACCCTCTTTAAAAAATGGCACCGCCAGTGCGTTAAGGCATTGATTCACACCGTTCGTAAGTTCCTCATTACTTCCAAAATGTTGAGATGCAATGGATGTTTTCAATTTTGAGAAAAGGTGATAATCACTTGGTGCCAAATCAGGACTGTAGGGAGGGTGATCAAAAATATCCCAATTGAACTCCTCCACTAAAGTTTTTGTGTGTGCAGCAGTGTGTGGTCGTCCGTTATCATGCAGAAGCACCACACCTTTGGTAAGCATTCCTCGTCTTTTGTTCTGGATTGCTCTTTTGAACTTACGTAGAGTTTCACAGTAAACCGCTGCATTTATTGTGTTTCCAGGTTCCATAAACTCGGTCAACAATATGCCTTTAGTGTCCCAAAAAATTGTGGCCATAATTTTTCGATAGGAAAAAGTTTGTTTGAATTTTTTTTGGCTTGTTTGGGGAATGAGTGTGCATCCATTGCTTTGATTGTACTTTGCTTTCTAAGTTTACATACTCTACCCAAGTCTCATCTCCGGTGACAATTTGCAGTAAAAATTCTTCACCTTGCATTTCTAAACGTTCGAGAAATGCTTTTCCTGGATTGACACGTTGGGTCTTGTGGACATCTGTGAGCTGTTTTAGGACCCAACGGGCACAGAACTTGTGGTAACTCAAGTTTTCAGACACGGTTCTGTAGAGAGTACAATAGTTCGAGGAATTTCGGAAAATCTTGTCACAAGATCTGAAATCGCAAAACGCCAGGTTTCTCGAACAAATTGGTCAACTTGGTGACGTCTTGATTCATGATCGATTTGCGCCCTTGGCCTCCTTCATTATGCATATCTGTGCGTCCGTTTTTAAATTGTCTACACCAAGCACGTACCGAACCATCACTCATCACTGTATTGCCGTAAACAGCCCATAACCGACGATGAATTCGAGCTGCGCCATTTCCTTCGGCTTGCAAAAAACGAATTACACTTCGTACCTCACAGGCGGCGGGAGATAAAATTGCAATCTCCATGTTAAAACGGCAACTATTGGCATATTATTAGAGAATAATGTACTGGCTGCGACATACAGAAACACGTCACCGAAGTGCACGTATGTAATGAATTGTAACACATCGGAGGTTGATTTTGGAATAGCCCTCTATGTTGTCAATCGTGGAGTACTCCTTACGGAACCCGGCCTGAAGCTCGCTTAGCCGGTCGTTTTCACATATCCAGGTTGTTAAGCGCTCCAAGATGACTCCTGTAAAGATTTTGATAACAGCATTTAGAAACGAAATCCCTCTATAGTTGGATGGATCATTTGGATCTGCTTTCTTGAGAATCGGAAAAATTATACGAGTAGTTTTTTTGAAAGCTTCTGGAACTTCGCCGGTTGTTAATATGTAATTGTATGTTTCCGTGGGCTTCTGCAGGAAGTGGTCAGTTGCATTTTTGAAGAACTCATACGATCTTCCCCTGGAGCCTTATTCAGGCGGCACCTATCTATAACTTTTCCAACTTCCTGTAGGGTTATGGGGGAGTCTAAGGAGTTTACTTCGGAATACGGCAGTGCAAATTGTATTTCATTCCGATCCACTGGTGGATTCAGCAACTTTTCGAAGTATTCCGCCAGAGTAGTCGTTTCAACTTTGATTCCTTGGGCAAATAACGTACCGTTCAATGGTTTAGCCAATTTCCAAAAGGATTTGATGTCTTTGGTGTTCGCAAATTTTAGCGACAAATTATTTGTGTAGAGTTTTTGTTTTTCTTGGCATATGATTTTAAAGCTTCTGTTTGCTTGCTGGTAGATACGTTTTATGTGGTCGGTGCCTATGCGTCTTAGCAGACGAATGTAGGCGAATGATTTTTTTCTGACTTTTTCACATTCCCAATCATACCAGGGCTGCCTTATTGGGCTTTTTGTTTCTATTTGCAAGGGTTTAGCTGCGTTCAAGATGCAGTTCGTGAGGATTTCCGTACCTCTAGCAGATAGAAGTTCGTTATTTTCTATATTATTGATTTCCAGAGTAAGATTCGCTCTGTACCTTTCTAAGATTCCGTCTTTCCAGTGTAGTTTCGGAAGAAGGCAATTTGTCACAAATTTAACTATACTTTGACGGATATTGGTAGGTGGGCTGAGTATGTTGATTCGGAAACTTCTAGATCTGTTGCATACTTAAGCCAGTTCCACTGCAACAGACAGTAATCAATAGTTGAGCGCGTGATACCTCTTAAGAATGTTAAGTTTCCTTGTTGATCACTACTGCTTCATCCATTAAGTAACGAGAGGCCTATAGTTTCGCACATTTCGATGATTTTTTTCCCGTTTGCATCGGTAACTGCATCTATTGACTTTCTCACTTCTCTCAACGATCCCTGCAGCAGCTCTGGTTCAACATTTAGTATTTGATCATTCCCCACCCTTCCATTGAAGTCTCCAATGACCAGAATATCGGTCTCGTCCATTTCCAACAGAAAATTGTACAAACTCGTGAAATCGTTCATCCAGTTGTTGCAATTGATGTAAGTTGGAATAATATATAATTTTAGGTTCCCAGCTTCAACCTTTACTAAATATCTGTCTTTTTTATAAAGCAGCAACCGATCTTGGTTCCTAAACCTTTTTTTATTCCGAACAAGCATCCGCCGCTGGCCCTGCCATAAAAATTGTTTAACTTTTAAATCTCATTTTGATCATTAAACCAAAATAAGTTCTTGTAAGTTTAGATCCGATATTACATTCCTCACACAATATTATAATACACTCAAAAGTTTTCATTTAATAGCTGTGATTATGTAAATGACTTTATTGCAACACTACATAGTTTGTTATTAGTAAAAGCATTCAAATTGCATTTAATTTACAATTTTCTATCTACAATAAATATTTATTATACTAAAATGAGAAAAACTATTCATCTGGTCAAATAAATTGTATGAAGAACTTATTTATACGGTGATGACACACTTCAATTGCTTCTTAATTCATTCCTCGGATAAAGAAGGACAATTTTCATACGACATTTTTATAAACTTAGCAACCAGAAACTTTCACGAATAAAATGCCAATATACTCATACAAAGGGTGAATTTATATGCAAGCGTTAGAGTGCAACTCAGCTTTACAATATGAGAAAATGAAATTGCTCATTTCATATTTCGCTGAATACAATAATGAACTCTTTAAGAAATTAAATCAATTACCTTATTAAATTTTAAATTGAGGAAGAAAAACTCGTGAACTTAAACTAGACATAGACATCAAGATGATGTGCTGGTAATCCTTTTAAATGCGCGTTTATTTTATTGCCACCAACTGTCATTTACTACGAGTACTCATAAAGTTTATATTGCGCCTGCCCTTGCAATTGAGGGTTCATAAAATTAACAAAGAAAATACATTTGTAACAAGCATAAGTGTTGAAACTTGTATGCTCGGAATAATGCATTCAATTTGTATACTATACTTATGGATAAATAAGTCACGAATGTATGGAATTGTTTATGCATGTGAGCTTAACTTTAGAAGCTTGTACGCGTGCACTGACCTTACCCATTAATCAATTTTTCTAGAGACGGGAAACATACTAAAAACAAATAGTCGGAATTGTTTTTCGAATTCTCTGCCGAGGGTTTTTTGTTGGCGCCATCACCAGTTGTAAGGCCCTCGTATCGTAATACTTATTGCTTTGAAGCATGACTTAACTAATGTAACTAAAGGCTAGCCACCGAAACCCATGCTTTCTGCAACTCAGAAATTGGTTATTGATTGATCGTAACAATTTTTTTTGTACCAATGGTAACAATTCAGTATTCTGTTTGAAGAATGCTTATTGCGCTCCCAATCTATCATTTTTGTATTGCTCTTATTTGAGATATCGGTCCGCATCGAAACTTACCTCTAGATATTTAGCATTTTTTAATTGCCAGAACCGGTAATTACAGTTTAATGTATGTAAATCCGGATCGCCTGGGTTCAACCCTGTCTGAATATAACTCATCATATTTGTTTCTATACCATCGTTACACCGTTTATGATTGTGCTCTTGTTTAAAAATTCTGTTTATGATTGTCTTTGATTTTAATTTGAGAAATAGTACCATTAAAATTGCAGATCCAGATGCAAATTTTCACAATTGTGCGTATAGATGGTACGGTGCATGGCATGGCGGCATCAACGGACCTTATTTCTTTCGAAATGAGGAAGGAGACACCCCTACCATCAATGGTCTCAGGTATAGAGCGATGTTGACCAACTTTCTATGGTCAGAGTTCGACAGTATCTATATATAACCACAGCTCCAACAAGATGGCGCTACATACCATACAAGCGACGCAACGCTCGAAGTTGTGATGGAGAAATTTGGCGACTGGGTCATCCCACATCGAGCGTTCATCAATTGGCCGCCGCGATCGTGCGATTTGACACCACTCGATTATTTTCTCTTGGGTTAAGTCAAGTCCTTAGTCTACCCTAAGAAGCCAATCACTTTGGACCAGCTCGAGGCCAACATTCGACACGCTATTGCCGGAATAACGCCACACATATTGGACTGAGTCATCAAAAATTGGACCGACCACTTGAAGCACTGCTAGGCGCGCTATTTTCCACACATAATGGCATGAACGTAGCTCCAAAATAAAGCCAGCGTCATTTACTGAATATTAGTGGCATCGATTCCAGAATTCTACAATAATTGACGATTTGACAATTGACACGCAGTAAAAAAGCAAGGAAAAACAACGTCTTCTCCAGAGAAAAAGTAAAGAGGTTGGGTAACTGGCCATCAGGAAATTGAGGTGGTTCCACTCAAGGAACAACGTTCGAGTGCTTTACACCGAGGCAATAAATCGAGGCCAGCAAGCCCGACTAGTACAAAAGTAGGCAAGGAAATAGAAAAACTACTATATTTCTGCAATACACACTGCTAATCCGTGGAGAAGACCCAAAATTCTGTCAGGCACAATGCACATCTTAATTTGAGTGATGAAGGGCATGATTTCTACCCTTTAAACAAAATCAGGTATTAGATATCAATATCCAAGTCGAATGAACAATGAACACTGTTGCCAGGCAGGACAACCTATGTACTTCTGAAATTATTTAAGGCGGTCAGTGATCTCTTGAAAGGGAGCATACTTATTTCCAAGATTTCATCAAAGGGAAGAATGCCCGTTGAATTGAACATTTGTGAGATTCACAAGACCATATACCAATAGGTCAACTTAAGAAGAATCAGCCTCCTTAATGTCGTACGCCATTTAAAAAAAAAACAGAAACAAGAATTCCATTTCGGTACTCACCACCTCTTTATCCTCTTTATCGATTTCAATATCGCTTCTGGCAATACAGAGATGAGTAATACCGAGACTACATAGTCTGTTTAGATGAGGGATAGTGATGATGAGGCCACGCTGCTCCGTAAATTTCATTTCGGAATCAATTTCACTGAGACCTTTGAAGTCAAAAAAGGGTTTAGACAGAGTGATGCTCTGTCACGTGATTCTTTGAGGGAATTGCCAGTCAGCATCAGTGGTGCAATTTTTCTAACGTCTCATATGTACGCTCATGACATGGATTTCGTTGGCATTACACTGCGGGCTGATATTGATGCAAAAATTGGAACAAAGCCGGCACCAATGGATTTGTCTGTGCGTATGTGTATGCTGTCAACAGGAAAGGTCAAACAACATCGGACAGAATGTCACAATAAACTTATTTTTTGGATTCTATACATCCTTGGTCATGTTTTGAATTCAAATTCTTCTAGTGAGTTCATATCCAGAGTTTATAACAGCAAAATCTACAAATTGTACCGCGGCGTCGACCTAGGCAGAAAAATGCGCATCATTGCCCTGAGATGGCTAAGACATGATGAGTAAATGAATATTAAAGTTCCGGGTCAATAATTTCTGATGGCATAACGCTGTAAATCGAAATCTTGCATAGACGTCGTGAATAAGTGGGAGGGTACCTCAACAATCTCGCGGTGCACAACTTTAGACAATTGGAGAGGTTTATTAATTGACGTACACTCCGGCCAGTAACACAAACTAAATAAGTAAGAAAGCCACTTAACTGCATTTTGAGTCAAGGCTTTGCTGCAAGCACCTTTTGTTCTTTGGATTTTTCCGCACTACTTCCATATGATCTACTTAGCACTGTCTTTCAGCATAAATAAGTATTGGCTACAAGCATGGCTTTGTTATACCACTAGTGGGCTTATAGTCCTTGACATTACCCTACATCCATATATGTGTCCGAAGTCTACACCAACCTCAACCTCAAGCCTCAAACTGCCGGCAAAACCTCTAAAGGCGCATTTCCCAAATTGGGGAGTTACGTGATATTTAGAAATTGTAATGCACTTACTAATTTATACGTATTATAGGAAATTATAAACATAACATAGATACTCGTACTTTAGAAACTCTTTGGATCGCATACCTAAAATCTGTTAGCTAGTCTACTGCAGCAAATTAAATGCAGAAAACTAGTAAATTGGTGCCAAGAGTCTAACAAACACGGCTGGTATGCAGGTATAGTGTATAGAGGTTCCTCCCAAAGATAAATCAATCGTACCAGCAACTTCCGTACAGAAACATGAATAAGTATACGAAAAATGCAACCTCGTTATAGATTTGCAGTCGGTACTGAGGTATTCAAAAAATTATATTTATCACAGATCACTCTTTCTACAAAAATTGGGTGATTTAAAATCTGCGGTTGATCTATCCAGATACCAATAATTTACAAAAACTATAGTTAAAGATGTCCGTATGCAAATGTGACAGCAAATGCAGCGTTAGAAAATCCGAAGAAAGTATATTTAGTAGTATCAAATCATAACTTACTTATCATTTGCCACTGAATTCGGTGATGGATTGGTGGTTTCGAAACAAATGTTAAATATAATTAAAGGTTTTTTTCTTAAGAGCTAGAAGAAGAATCATTGAACTAAAACTGAGCTATACACGGTTCTTCGATAAGGGTCGACTGCTCAAGCTGCTCTAGAGCCGAATCCGCTCTAGAGCCGAATCCGCTCTTGGTGCGTGCCATGGTCTCGTGGCTCTAGTTCCTGAGCCAACTGGATCTTATATGCATGTAAACCAAGGTCTTTTTGCAAAATTTTCCAAATAATGGACGAGCAAAGACGAACCAGTTACTATCGGCGACGAACTGACAATTGCTGATATTCTATTACAACTAAAGTTTATTTTGGACGCACATTCTAAATATCACATTGCTTGCTTTGCGCTTGTGGTACAAAATTAATCCACAAAACGATGAATAGCTAGCTCAGTTGGTAGATAATGAGGACCGAAAAAAAAAATAATGTAATCTTCTAGACCTTTCACGAATTTAAGATTGATTTTCAAAATAAATTTGAATGATACGGAGGCTTTGTTAGGTGTTGTTTCTGTGTCTTTCCATGTCGTAAGTTTGATGACAATCAATCAGTAAACTTTAATAGCTAAAAGGAATCATTCAGAGATTTTTTTATTATTTTAAAAATGGATATCTGATTTAAAAAAAAAAAACAGAGGCAAGCTTCATTGCTTAAATGACTTCATACTTATCCCTGTGAGCTTCAGGTTATCCAGAAACGACAATATATAGGGTGTCCCCTAATTCGATGAGGATAATTTGAGAAAAGATTCCTGGGCATATTCTAAGAAAAATATCTTTCTACAGTAAGGGTCTATCTCCAATGTTGACATCATTTATCGAGGATTTAAGAAAAGTCTTACTTCGGTGTACCCTGACCCATGTTAACGGAAATTGCTCTGTTACTACTAATGGTAGAAACTTCGTGTAAGACTTTATTTTTAGAAGAAAGAGCAGCCTTTATAACGGTGTTTAAATAAAATTGATATCTTGTTAGAGTCTTTAGATATCCAATTTCTAAGCCTGTTTCGTTTTCATTGCCCATGCTAATTTTTGACTTTGAAGTCACTTTTCTCCAGAAAATGCCTAATTAAGATAATGTTTTACTATTTTTTCTCATAAAAGTAACAATAAAAAAAAAATCATCAATGAGTTTGCAGAAAAATCTACAGATTTTATGATACTTGGAAAAACCCGCAGCAGTTAAAATTCATAAAAAAGGGTTTTTTTGCTTTAAGCTCCAAAGTCTATGAATAAAAAATGATTTTGTGTCGTCTTAGGTAGTTTCTATTTTATGTGTATACTAAAACAGTTGTAACAGGTGTTCAAAGTGTCCTCCTTGGTTTTGTATGCATGCTACAGCCCGTTTTTGGATTGCACTGCGAATGTTTATTGATGCTAACTGCTGCCTCACATTTGATGACGCTTCGAGAATACGCTCTTCCAATTCAATTAAAGTTGCTATTTCGGTTGAATAAAGAAGTTCTTTCATTCTTCCCCATACAAAAGAATCCAATACTGTAAGATCAGGAGATCTTGCGGGCCAGCGAACTAGTCGATTTCTTCCTATCCAACGGTTACCGTACTCTTCATCTAGCCAATTCTTAACCTCACGAAATCATTTCGCAAAAACTTCAAAGAGTTTGTAGAATTCAGTCTAGGTGGTAGTTGGAAGGGGCCGATTAACTTGTTTCAAAGTACACCTGCCCACATATTGACGCTGAATTTGTATTGAAATGATTTATGTCTCATTGTATGCGGATTGTCCGCAGCCCACGTATGAAGATTATGAAAATTTGTCATCCCATCTCTTGTAAATTGAGATTCGTCCGTCCAAAGAATTCTGCTAATAAACTGGTTGTCACACAAGCTCCGCTCCAACAACCAGTTAGAAAACTCAAGTTTCTTTTCCAAATCATTGGGAAGCAGTTCTTGCACAGGTGTATGGTGGTGTGGATAAAGATTTTCTCCATGCAGTACATTAGAAATTTTATGTCTGGAAACATTGAATTGCAAAGCTAAGCGTCTGATGCTGATCGATAATAGCATCCAGCATTCTTTCATCAGCCGAAATCCTTCTTACTTGTGGAGCCCCCGTATTCGGTCGTGTATTCGAAACTGATCCTGTTTTTCGAAGTCTTCGATACGTATTTAGAAATACTCTTTTATTAGGAAGTCGTCGGTTAGGATAAAGTTCATGGTATCTTTGTCGCCCACTAGTTGAACTTCCATTGCATAGCCCATAAACGTAAATAATGTCTGCGTATTCTTTGTTTGTAAATGCTGACATTTCAAACAGTGTTTCTAAGCAACTGTAAACGTAATGTAAAAAATTAAGCTGATGAATTAATTTTTTTCCTAATTTTTTATACCATTTCTTTAAGGCATATTTTCCAAATAGGCCTTCATACCCTAAACCTAACTCTTCTGAGAACTTTTAAGGAAACGGGATAAGGAAATGAGGGTTTTGACAGATAGTCAAATAAAAGAGCACGCTTTAAAACTCTTTAATAGCTATGTAATTTTAAAAAAATATTGGAAAATTAGTAATTCGTGGAAAACGACTCTTACGAGTTTGTATTGTCAACCGATGTTAGAAACGTTGGTAAAAAATCATAAATCCCTTTTTTTACCTGTTGCAGGTTTTTCCAAGGATCATAAAATCTGTGGGTTTTTGTGCAAACTTGATGATGATTTTTTGTTTTATTATTGTTACTTTCGTAAGAAAAAAATAGTAAAACGTTATGTTAATTAGGCATTTTCTGGAGAAAAGTGACCTCAAAGTCAAAAATTGGCATGGGCAATGAAAACGGAACAGGCTTAGAAATTGAATATCTAAAGACTCTAACAAGATATCAACTTTATTTAAACACCGTTATAAAGGCTGCTCTTTCTTCTAAAAATAAAGTCTTACACGTTTCTACCATTAGTAGTAACAGAGCAATTTCCTTTAACATGGGTCAGGGTACACCAAAGTAAGACTTTTCTTAAATCCTCGATAAATGATGTCAACATTGGAGATAATGTAGAACCATATTTTTCTTAGAAAATGCCCAGGAATCATTTCCCAAATTATGGTCATCGAATTAGGAGATACCCTGTATAGTGCGTATATTTTACTACTGTTTTCTGCTAAATTCTAAATAGTCGAATAATGAAGAATTCTACTCAAAACTTGGTGATTTTTTTTTTTGTTAGTGTTATGTACTTATATGTACATACAAAATCAAACACAGAAACATTCAGTTTAAGTTTAAATATTTTTTTAATATAAAAAAAAAGTCGTGAATCGTTTTTTTCTACTTGAAAGAAACAGTTCCTAAAATTGTATGTTACAGAATAATTTATGAATAAAAGTGTTTCAAAATCTCCATAAAAAAGTATACCATATATAAAAAAAAGCAACAATATATTTTTCTTATATAGTATGTCGTAAGAAACAAGATACTCGTAGTCACAGAAATATTAACAAGATACTGTAAGCTCTTCAATAAATTTCTGTTACAATTAAAGTGTTGTTAAACTAACGAAAGTGACAAGAGAATTGTCAACACTAAAAGATTTGCTTTTAGTGCTGCAGCACTGTTTATTGATTTTTTTTTTAATACTTGTAATCAAGTTTACGTAAACGATGCACAGAAAATTTTCCTTTCAGCTGAAATAAAATTAATATACCAGAAAAATATCCTTAAATTCTCAGAAATCTAAAATAAAAAAATTAACAAATGAAAGCATTTTACCAGATAAGTCCTTTGTCTTCTCATATGGGGCAAACGTAAAAAAAATTAAATGCCATCAAAAATCTATGTATATGGAACGAATCTTTGGTATCTTTCAGGAAGAAATGATATAAGTTTATTATGCGCGAATAATCTTTCTAATGTGCTCTTCCATTCCCCTATGATCCTCATGAAATGCCTCATTTTATTTGGGAGATTCCGCCATTTAAGCTAAATATAATTACTTCTAATTCTTGTAATATCCTGACTCCCACCTATAAGCAAAAAATCGTTCATATTATTTTGGCACAAGCCCTTTCTACAAGTAGATTTAGAGTTTATTTATCCATGATACCATCCCCGTAGCTCTACTGATAACTTTTTTAAAACTAAACTTTTTCAAAGCCGAAAGGCTTCATTCGTCCATTTAGTCGGTGCTTATCCAAAACAATACTTCATATTAGGCTTGCAGCGGATTTTGTCTAGAACTACATAAATTACTTATTGCAACGGTCACTATCCTCTCAAGTCACAAATTTGAATGACAACTAGAACTAATTTCTTATTGTTATGATCAGCATACCTAAAATATTAGCATGAAGTAAGTCCAACCATAAATACAAATAAAGAAACAAGCACAAAGCTCGCAACAGTAAAATTTACATGGTAGGAGTGTCATTATTGGGGATGGCCAAAACGAGAATAATTAATGCTTCGTGATTAAATGGTTTATATTTGAAATTTATATAAGTATCTAATAAGAACAGAATTTGTTTTGTATAATCATATTAAAATTCAGCGATTGTTTATTTATTCGAAGTGTTATCTCTGACCCTAAGAATCATTTTAATTTGAGTAAATTTTAAGAGACTTCTTAATTCTTACTCAGTTTCTTTCTTAGGCCATAGAAATAACAATTGGCTAATGTAACTCCTAATGTAATATTTGATGAAGTTAATACGGAGCCGAGATATACAAAATCCCTACCACCTTAAAGTTAACGCTATGTTTCTTAAGTTCTTCCTGATTTGTCTTATGCATGACAGCATTCACAGGTAAACCTTTTTTAACCTCTTTAATTTTAATGCATGCACTCGAAAAAATGACAGCTTACTGCGGCCTGCCAATGACATCAATGTCATCAGCGAATGAAAGTAGTTGCACATACTTTTTGATAATTGTGACAAGGCAGCACTTTGACTAAAACTTTTTTTTTGATATTAAAGGTCGCGATGATACTGCTTCCAACTTTTAGGGTTGCCTTCTCTATCGTATTTCAACACAATCTAAGTAACGGGTTTGGCGGGGATGCGAAAGCCACAGATACTGTTGAATATCTATCTTGAGTTCAATCTGGGACTTGCAACTTCATATCTCTATAGTTGTTTAGAGATGAGAGATTATCCTTTTTATTGAAACGATCATCAGATATACGTTTGTCCAACGAAATCGCACAAACATTAGTTTGTGTATGCTCTCAACCTGAACAAAATCCTGCAATCAACCGCAGTAAAACTGAAATTGTTCCCTTCGCTCATAAAAGAAATCTGAGCCTCGGCAAGATCTCACTTAATGGTACAGTAATTTTGTCTCCAATGAAGTAAAATATCTTGGTTCTCAATAAAAAAAAACTAAAGTTGAATTCACATGTTAATAATAAAATTACCTATTCGATAATTACCATACAATGATGATACGACCCATCATCACCTACTCATCAGTAGTATGGTGGAACAAAAAGAGAACAAAAGAGAAATCTGCCATATTAAAGCTGCAGCGGTCACAAAGACTTAAATGCATCGGCATCACCGGCGGAATGCACACACGCCCCATATCAACTATAGAAGCTTTCATAGGTTTAGTTCCACTCCATCTCTTTATAAAAAAGATGGCAATTCGCAGCACGGTCAGGCTACTACAAACAGGACAGATTATTCTCTCAGATCAAATCTCCGAGCTTGACATGACCTGCCGCTAAACGACCGCCTACCTAAGATTCGGTAGAAGGTTCAATATAGGGATCACAAGCCGAGAAATATGGAGCTACAAAACCTCCACCTCAAACCTTAAAGGAATCAAGTGGTATACGGATGGATCAAAGATGGGCACCGTAGTGGATGCTGGTATATTTGGACTAAACACCAGAATATCGCTACCAATGGAAAAAAGCCAAAGCGTATTTCAGCGGGAATACATGGAATTCATGCCTGATTATGACGGAAATGAAATAGCCGACGAACTGGCTAGAAATAGTTCGGCTAATTCTTCCTTCGGCCCTCAGCCGTTCTGTAATATCCCCAATCCAGCAAAAAAGAGTGGGAGAACAAAATATGTATAGCGCTTCGCCAGGTTAAAAGAGCCATCAAACCCTTTCACTACAGATCAAAAGAATCCCTACAACTCAAAAGAGATGATATCAGAAGACTGGTTGGACTTCTAACCGGATACTACCACCTTCGATATCACCTACACAAGATAGGTCTTATGCAGGAAATTGAATGTTGCCTTTGCATGGAAGACGACGAAACTGCGAAATCTACACCAGAAAGATTCTCAATTTCATCAAAAAAGTTGAGCCTCTCTTGGCTGTAATACTGATTTTGTGGTACAAAAGTTCTTTTAGGTCGCAGTCCCCCCGCAATTGGCGTATACATAGATTAAACAAAAAAAACATGCTCCCTACCAAATCATATCTTGCATTTACTATACAGAATGTCCCAGTTTAGCAGTACAATCCTTTAAGGGCATATTCCCGAAGTTCCACCGAACAAGAAATTGTATTGCAGAGGCAACTGCACAACTAGTCTGCGGACGCTGACTGAAGGCTGAACTTCCACAGCACGCAAAATCCCATCCCCCCCGGTGGCTTCTGCTACCGCTGCATCTGAACGTCCTTCTCTTTTTTTTCGGTGCAGTTGACCCGGTATCAATGAGGCGCTGATACGTATCAGCGAATAGCCGAATGCACGGTGTTCTACGATTTGGGTACAGTCGTTGATACTCCAATCTTGCCAACGAAGCGTTTCCATGGCAGAACCCGGATACAAGCACTATTCCCGCGAATTCACGTTTTGAATACATTTCGTGGAGATCTATTTATCAATCGGCTGTTCACTTACAGAGCAAAATTTCCATTGTAGATGAGTTGAAATAATGTCAAATTGAAAAAAACAGATTAACAAAGAATTATTCTTTGTTGCGATTTTTTCTTCCTATTCGACAATTAACTGTTAAATGCATTGCTCCTAGGTACGTTAGTTCATTATTCTCACTTAATTTTGTTTGATCATTTTTATTTGACCATTTTTGTTTGACGAAAAATGGCTTTTACTACAAAATCTGTTGATCGTACGTAAAAAAGTTTCGAAACATAATTTTTAGGAAATTTTACAAGGATAAAAATTTCATAAAATTTCAGAATATTTATTAAGTAAAAATTTTAAGAAAAATGTAATTTAAGTAAAATGGAACAGCAAATTTTCATAATTTTGAGTTTAACGAGCCATAACTTTTTTGTTGCTGCACAGATGTATCCAAAGCATTTAAGATTTGTATGCACTACTAAATTATCTTTCCAAAATGTCCAAAACTATTTTTGTACTTATACGAGTTTAGAAATTATAAAGTTTAAGGTGGTTACACTCCCAAATTAGAGGTCACCCACTTTGATGGGCTGTAACTTGAAATGGAGTAAGAACAGACCTCCGCCTGCCAAACAATTTCTTGTTCGGCCGAACTTCAAGAATATGCCCTTAAAGGATTATACTGCTAAACTAGGACACCCTGTATGTCGACTGCCTGAGTTTAGATATTACTATCTTCATTTCATTTTGGTTAGATGAGCGGAAAGCCTGGCTTTCATCCCAAGTTGAATGGTTTTGCTTTGCCTAACAAAATCGAACTTCTTTTGGTGGGCTTAAAAACTTCAATAATTTTTTCCTTCGCTGACTGGCCTATAAGCAGAAATAAGGTTTGGCGAGAAGAAATCTCACGCCACCGCAAATACGAATACTTACGGACGGACGCACAGTGCAGCAACCTTTGGACAGAAATCAAAAAAAGTATGTTCGCTTTTAGCTCAATAAACTCTTTTTCTCTTAAACATAACGGTACTTGCGGTAATACTGCATTGAGTAGAACGATCATGTTGCAATTTTATTAGTTTTAGTTTTGCTTGCTGTGAAGAAGTGTTGTTTTGTTCTAGGGCGTGTAAAATTTGGAACTAAAATCATGTCGAATTTGGAAGAAGGTTTGTTATTCTAGTATTAGTACCAAATTTTTTTAGATACATATATTAAAATATATAACGTAATAAAGTGAATTGTTAAAAAAATAAAAAAAAAATATTTCTCCATTTTAAATAAGCTTTAAAAAAATTCGGGGCAAAATATTCTGTGCATTTGATTGCTACGCATAAGTCATATATCAGACTTGTTGTTGTGTGTTATTTTTTTTGCTACAAGTTGCTACCTTAATAACAGTGAATTTATTTCCAGTAAAATACCCAACGATTCGAAATTATAATTTGGTCAACGATTGGATTTCAAATCCAAATTCAGAGAAATTGTATAAAGTTATCCATAAACTAAAATCTGTTTTAAATTGAAACGACTGTTCTGATAGTTTAAATGCCAAAATTAGATACGCAGATGAAGCTTATTGTTTAGCGATAAGCAGAAAGTGGAAAGATTGCTCTAGAAACCGCAAATATTTATATACTACTAGTGACATTCAAAGTGGTTACAAAAAGAACTACTGATACCAACTGAGACAGAAAGCGATCTGCAACCAACACCATCAAGATCCACTGGAGAGCCGCAGGAAAAAACTCGTAGCGGGAGACCTTTAGTAAGGTTTGAGGAAGCATCTATGAAGACAAAAACATGTAGAACTCAAGATCTGATAAATTCACACTCTCTTGAAGAACTTAGTTTTTCATGCGATATTTCAAGAGGATCAACATCAACAAGTCAACATCAGCCGACTTTAAGTCCTCATCAATTTCTTTCTTTATATCTTGACTTTGACCTTTCTGGAAAAAGTATAATATTCTCCGCAGTTTTATGGATAAGCAATCTAATAACTATTTTCCATCCGTCAAGACTCTGGGGCAAGCTAGAAATATATCAGTAAGTGAAATATCTGCAGGGGTTAACCTACAGGAGCTATTAGACATTACCCTACAAAGCATTTTAAAAATCATTGACATCGATCTCATTTCAGATTTAAAGTGGGGATTTGATGGCAGTGCAGGACACAGCCTTTACAAGCAGAAATTCACGGAAAATACATCTCAAACTGATGAATTATGTTCTTGATAGCTTTTGTTCCTCTCAAATTAGTAGATGACAATTAAACTGAGTTATGGGTCAACCAACGTTCCTTCTCCACATTGTTTTGCAAACGTATTAAGTTAATTTTTATGAAGGGGAATCAGCATTTAGTAAGGGAGCAAGAGTCCTTAATGAAAAATGTTATACGCCAATTATCTGCGTATCAAATTAAATTCGGTGGTAGTTCTGTGCTAGCTAAGTACGAATTACATTTTACAATGCTAGATGGAAGTATACTATATATAACATTTTATCAGACACTAATTGTCCTGCTAAATGCTAAATGCGTCCCCCAAAGGAATGCAATTGACTGTGGTTTCCGAAAGGCTTTCCAATACCGATCATTACCGTTTTGGCTTATGCATAGGTGGATAAGATGCCTTGAATGCCTCCTTCACATTTCTTATCGTTTGCCGCTAAAATAAGACTATATTTATGTATAATTTTGTATAATTGGTATTACATGCCAAGTAGCGTCCATAAGATCTTGATTCATGGTTCTAATTAACTCAATTGTTTTCTTGATTTTATATTTTATATTTAAAGAAAAATATGTAAATTATTATATGTATTTAAACAAAAAAAAAATCTGTACATATGAATTTGAATTAAGGATTTTTGTCCAAATTTCCACAAATGCCGCACTGTGTGACGAGGAGTATACCATACATATACTAGTACAGTATTCTCCACTCACTTCAAAAGAAAAGCTTGGGAAATAGGATGTTCTATTAGTATGAATCCCTAGAGTAAAAATGCCACTAAAAAAAAAAAATTATTCAAAAATAAATCATTGTACTGTGTGGAACAATATACCAATCCGGTGCGGCCGCTTTTAAATGATTTTAAATGTTGATCAAGTGGACAAAATGTGGACCTTACTGCACTTCAAATTTCAATCCTCTATTTGAAGATAGCACTCAATCCACAATATAATCAAAGAATCCTATGTGCAAATTAATTTCTTTTGACCGTTTTAGAAAAAAAAATTACATTAGGAAAATATTCTCTTAGAACATTGAAGAGAATTCGATTTGAAAAAGTGATTGCTTACAATCATGTATTTTCAAAGCTTGAAAAACCTAAAAACAAACAATACAAACGACATCTTCACCTTAAACGATATTAATCTTACTCGTAATTATAATAACATCGAGTTATTTACCTCAGATTTTACTGTTTTTCGAAGGATGATTCCTTGGGTCGAGGTGTACTTTTGGCAGTACACAATCGCCTTGCCTCTACAATAGTCAACACTTCACACACACCCGATTGTGAGTATATTTGTGTCAAAATAACTTTCCCAAAACGCAACATTTATATCGTCTTCTGGTCCATTCGACCATCCCAGCCGACGCAGAGTTACAATCTTGCCATAGACTCTTTGTTTAATGTTGTTGATCCTTGCGACACCGTTTAGACTCCAGTCTTTATCTGTTAAGTGGAGTTGTCAATAACCTTGGTGGGCACTTGATCTCATTTTCTCGTCAGATGCTGACAATTGCATCGTTTCAGGACGTAACCATATTTTATCCAAATTGGATCAGTATCACCCTCCTCTATCTCTTACAGTGTCTTACAATAACGTCTATAACACTGTACAATATGATTATTCGCATAGTTTTAATTTTCGTAAGGCAGACTACACAAAACTAAATAATCTTTTGAGTGCAGTTAATTTCAACTACATTTTTAACATTACACGCACTTCTACAGATAATGCTCTTGAATTGTATTACAATGAAATTTTCAACTGTTTTAGGCAATCCGTCCCATTTATGCCCCAGAAAAATCTTTCATCATCTCCACACTGGTATACTAAAGATTTACGCTCACTTCGTAACAGAAGAAATAAGCTCTTGACTCTCGCTCTGCTTTTAATTTTTCCAACTACATCCATGATTATACCCGGTTTTCCGAACTCTGCGAGTTTCTTTATGCTCAATATATTATAGGTGACATCACCTCCGATTTTTTTCATTTTATCAACAGCAAAAAAAAAACAGTCAGCTGCCCTTCAACTCTGACATTCCCCAATACATCGTCGAGTGATCCTCAAATATATGTTAGCAAACTTATTCGCTAATTTCTTTAGCCAATCGTTCTATAACCACTTGTCAGAGTCCGATCATTGTTACTTCTCCTACAAGACAGATAGTGCCCAAACTACATTCACTTCTACCGACATATCAGTGGCACTCGAAAAGATTGACAAACTTAAATGCAATTACTCTGCTGGTCGTGACGCTATATCGGCTGTAGTTTTAAAAAAATATGTTAACTCTTTGGCTCTTCCCCTTCCTGCTCTATTCCAACTTTCTATTTCACAGAACGTCTTGCCCTTGCTTTGGAAAACGTCCAAAAAAGGAAATTCGTAATTATCGTCGTATAGCCAAACTCTCTTGCATACCTAAGCTATTCGAAAGTATTGTTTATGATGCAATGTTTTTCCATTGTAAGTCTATGTTTTCCCCTCACCAACAAGGTTTCCTAAAAATTAGGTCAACAACCACAAATTTGACGGAATTCGTATATAGCACCCTGTGTGCACTGGAGGATGGCAAAGAAGTCGATGTTGTCGCCACAGATTTCAGTAAAGCCTTTGAAAAAATTTCATACGCAATTGTACTTTTCAAATTTAAAGTCCTCGGTTCTCGATATGGGTTTATCGCATGAATTAAATCCTACCTGCAAGACCGTCAATATGAAGTCCTTTTTAGATCTTCTGTATCTAATCCCTTTAATGCCCCATCTGGTGTCTCACAGGGCAGCCACCTTCGTCTACTGATTTTCATTCTGTCTCGTTCTCGTCTATCAGTTTATACGGACGACATGAAAATTTTCATGCACGTGTCTACACCCACTGGCCCCGATGCACTTCAAAATGACTTGAACAGCTTTTCTATTTGGCGTAGCAAAAACTTTCTAGAGCTGAATGTCGGCAAATGCCAAACTATCACTTATTCTCGGAAGCGTCCCCCGACAGCCCTCATTCATCCATTTCATTTTCCCAGTCATTTTGATAGTATTATCAGCAGAGCAAATTCTGCACTCAGTTATGTGAAACGCTGGTCCAAGGAATTCTCAAATCCATACGAAAACACTTACACTGCGCATCTGTAACGCCAATTTTTGAATATCACAGCCAAGTCTGGTCTCCCTATCACGATACACATTCGTATCGAATCGAGGGTGTCCAACGGAGATTTATCCGTTTCGCTCTACGCGGACTCCCTTGGCCTGATGGATACAACCTACCTTAAAGTTCGCTTGAAAAACGAAGAAAAGTTGCTGATGTCCTATTTGTAGCAAGTAATATTGATTGTCCTGTGCTTCTATAAGCAATCTCACTTAGCACAAATCCGCGTACTCTGAGGGCAGCGCCCATCCTCCACCTGAAATTTCATCGCACGAATTCTTTTTTTTTATAATCAACGCGCGTTCAAGGGGTTTTGTATCCTTAAAATGTCCGTACACAGCGCGGGCGAAGGAAATTTGGGGAGGAAGAAAAGACAAGTACCAGTGTACATTGTTTTTAAATGTTTGTAAATTATAACGACCAGGAAACACAGATATCGGCAGGGCATTCCATAAGCGAGTTGTACGGCTTAGGAAAGAATCACGATATTTTAGAGTACGTCCGAAAATGGGCTTAAGGGTATACTGATGAGCATTCGTAGCGAGACGGGTGTTACGGTTGAAAGTTTGAATGGGCAGAATGCTACTGGTTATTTCAATGGATCACTAGTGGTGGAAATCGCGGTAAAACAATGTGAGACAGGAGACATTACGTAGGTGTTCGAGGGTGTCAATTGATTGACTGATATTAGTATCACCAATGAGTATTATCGCACGGTTTTGAATCCTATCTAGCAGGTGCAGAGATGTTTTAGGAGCACCTGACCTGATGTTGGCATTGTACTCCAGTTTTAGACGGATGAATATATACGAGTATATCGTGGCCAGATCAGAGGGGGTAAAATATTTCTTGCATCGCTTGAGGAAACCTAGACATTTCGCAGCATTTTTGGCGACATCGAATATGGGGTCATTGCAACGTAAATTGTCACTGACACACATACCGAGAATGGAAAGTTTATCGGTTTCGACGATGCAAGTGCTATTCATGGATAACGGCTGGGTGTTCAAATTTCGCTTTAATGACAGCAGACAGCATTGAGTTTTGGAAGCACTAAATTTCACCCGGTTGATAGTTCCCCAATTGGTTATGCTGTTAATGTCGGAATTTAATGAGATTAACATACGCTGCCGTTCCCGTTCTACAGTCGAAGAGCAGTGACGTGAGTCCGAGAAGGAATATGAAAAGCAGAGAGTGCTGTCATCAGCAAAGGAATATATTCGATTAGAAGTAGCAGAAAAGAGATCATTAATGAAAATTAAAAAGAGTGTCGGAGACAGAACGGAGCCCTGGGGCACACCAACATTTACTTTGTGAATATCAGACTTGAAACCGTCCAAGATAACTTGAATTGAACGTTCCGAAAGGTAATTTCTAATCCATTGAAGAAGAGACTCATCGATCCCAAAAGCACGCATTTTCGACAAAAGAGCCTGATGCCAAACTCTGTCAAATACCTTAGAAATATCAAGTGCAACTATCTTACTTCCGTCAGATTGATGTACGCTTTGGTTCCACTTTTCGGTAAGACATTCCATCAAATCACCAGTGGACCTGTTGCTACGAAAACCGTACTGCCGGTCATTAAGAAGTTTTCGTGTTTCGAGGTATTTCACGATCTGACGGTTTATCAGCGTTTCCATGACTTTGGAGAGAAGGGACGTAAGTGCAACGGGTCCGTAGGAGGAGAGAGAAGAAGATTCGCTTTTTTTAGGGACGGGCTGGACTGTTGTTTTCCATCTGCTCGGAAAGAGTCCTAAAGAGTAGGATTGATGGAAAAGCTTATGCAGTGGTTTTGCCAGCGTGGAGGAATACCTCTTCAGAAGAAGGGGAGATATACCATTTGGACCAGCGGATTTATGCATGTTAAATATTCTTACTACTACACGAGTGCGAAAGTGTATTCGTCCCATTGAAGATTCAACGCACTCAAGTGTAGGTGGAGACAAAGCACAATCTGGGAGTGCTGAGCTAGCCGCAAAGTGTGCAGCAAGCAAATTGGTCTTGTCCAAAGAGCTGACAGCTGGAATGTCATTGTGAATGAGCATTGGGATGGAGGATGAGGCAGAATTTCTAATGTTTTTGACCAACGGCCAAACATTTTTACTGCTTTTGGGACATTGCAGTATTTTTTGCCTCAGTTTTTGGTTGTATTGGAATTTCACACGCTTGAGAAAGACGTTGCATTTCTGCCTCGTTTAAACTTTTTTCGGTTCTCCTCTGTCGGGTTGGTCTTGTAGGACCGAAAAAACAATTCTTTTACCCTGACAGCCTCTTTACAGCTCGAGTCGTACCATGCCTTTTCATTTGGTTTGATACTCTTCATCCGATGAGGGATAAAGCATCTCATTCCAAGAAGAATAGTATTTGTGATCATATCAGCAGCGGCATCCACGTCGTTATCGAGGAAACATAATGACCAGTTAAAATTCCTAAAGAAGTTGGTAAGTCCGCTCCAATTGGCTTTCTCGTATTTCCATACGTTTCTTTTAGGAATCTTCTCCCTAACTATGTGGTGAGTGTACGAGAATTTAGGTGATATAACACAATGGTCCGACGAGCCTAGAGGGGAGAGCACATCAACGCAGTACTTGTTAGGGTGAGAAGTTAAAACCAAGTCCAGGGTGTTGGCGGTATGACTATCAACGTCTGGTATTCGTGTGGGCTCATTTACAAGCTGGGTTAAGTTATTTTCCGCAGCGAAGATCTCAACACACCGTCCTTCAGGTGTTGTCTGTCCAGAATGTCGAAGCCAACCAGAATTGTGTATATTGAAATCGCTCGTAATCACGAGTTCAGGATGAGGATACAAGAATACAATTCGTTGAATGGAGTCAGACAGCGCATTAAACTCGTTAAAGGTCGAGTTGCTGTCCAGTTTGGGGCTTCTGTAAATAAAGCAGTAGTGGATAATTTGCTTACTGAGATGGAATTTTAACCATATAACATATTTTTAAATCTAATTCTAAGTTTTTTTGAACTGCTTGCATTGATCGTCGGTCAACTCGAAACAAATTATTTTTAGCATCACGAAATTTAAGACGAGTTTCATTGTGACTTCCACTTAAAAATGTCATTGTGAACTATAAAGCTAAATGTCAAATGGTTATCTTCAAAATAAAGTCGTTCATTAAAGTTAAAATTGCATTAAAAATGATATTTTTCGATTCGGAAAGTGAAGATGAGGAAGTACTTAATGCCAAAACCAAAAGAAGATACCTCAGGGACACCATCAACTGCTGCTTCCAAACCCGCGCACTCTATAATTTTTTCCGCAAAGTCATTGATTTTTTTTTTGCATGTATGGACCTCCGCCCGTACTTTTTAAGTGAAGTTTATTATTTCTTAGCTTACTTTTGACCTTGTATTTTAGGTCACTCCAGGTCTAAAAAAAAGGATGTGAAAACGTGTGTATGTACTTTTATTTTAACAACAACCTAGCTTTTTCCAATCTTTAAGATGTTTTTGTGGTGGACCCTCTGTGTTTAGGGAGTCAGCCAGTTTTTCCCACATCAAATTGCTCTCCTTCCTCCCTTCGGCAGTTTTGAGAATTCCCCTGGCTAAATCATGGTGACAACTCATAAATTGGGTCAAAATCTCCGTCTGTTTTTTATTTATCGACATATTATTTTGTTTTTCCATTTTTTATCTAAAAAAACCACTGCTGACGATAACTATTTTCTGTCGAGTGAAAACTTTTGTTTCAAACGTTATTTTCAAATTTGTGTGCTGCCAAATCTGACACTCGAGGACACTCGATTGAACCAAAATAGGTGCTGCCAGTACTCGATTGTATCGACAAAACTCGATTGTATCAAGTTACGTGCTGGCACCCCAGAATTCTCGCATATTACTAGAAAAGTCGATTCTAAACCGACTTCTAAAAGTTTCTCATATATTCTATTATTATACCTATAGAATATATAAATATAATACATATAATGTGTAAGTAGGTGGTTAAGATTGTTACCCACAAGCATCTACACAACGAGTTCGATTAATTCGATTAAGATGATTAATATGCATAGACGGAAAATTCAAAATTGTTCAGATACACTTTCATCATCACTTTTATACGGGAATTTGATTGGCATACATATATATATGTATGATAGCAAAAATTATGTACATATGTATACAAAATTATCTCATGCTAAATGCACTCATTGAATGTATTAGTGCTACATACAAAACTACAGTCATGCAGAAACCCAAAAGAAAAGGGGACACTTATTTTATTGAAAAAAAAAATTTGCATAATGAAACCATTTTTGATTATCTAAGCGGGAAGGAAGGACAATCCATAGTCCTCTTATCAACATCCGATTACAAGAGCTATGTAGAATCAGCGTTTTTTTTTTTGCAACTGTTTGCTAGTTTCTCTCCTTAAAGAGGTAACATTCACTACTACTTTTGCCTGGTTGCTTAAAGGATTAAACATCATGAACTATTTGTAAAGAACAAAGCGTATTCATTTTTATACGGTTGTTTTTTTTTTTAAGTTAAAAAGAATACATATGTATGCAGCTCATATAAATCATACCATATCCTAGTATGGTAGTAAATATGTATGTTTAACAGGTTAAAGGTTAAGTGGGTTGTTCATTTTTAATTAAGTATTGTAAAAATTCAACAATAGGAAATTGGTGATTTATGATACTAGAGATGTTTTAATATTTTTTATGTTAAACAAAATAAAACAAATTCCGATTTGTATTTCTAATATCTTCAAGCAGGAACACATAGCGCCAACGATTCGGACAATAGATTATTGAAACAGGTTCGATCTACCTGGGATCGACTGTTTGAACAAACTTACAGTATAGAAAACAAATCAAGGATAATTCTTGCCGTTCACTGCAATTTGTAGAAAAAAAAGGAATTGAATTCTATTTTTTAAAAGCTGGGTACTATGGATTTGGAGAACTAATCTGACTCAACACCAAAAGCTGAATGGATCAAGGGCAAAGCTGTCTATCCTTCAGATATGATTCTTAGCAAATCCTGGGGATCCTTCAAAAGAAGGGCAGGTTACAATTATGTTGTTTCAAAGGCTACTTCTGCTAACCTATTAATGTGCCTCTCCAAACAATGTCCTTGTTCTGATGCAAGAACCTAAGTAAAGTTAGAACCTGTCTCGAGAAACTTTATGACTCAGCAGCATAAATCTTAACTCTTTCCGACAGTAGAGAGTTGATATTGCTCTTGTCCCCTACAATATATAAAATGGACAACTATTTCTCCGACAATACTCGTAGATATCTTCTTTTTAGTATAGATGTCGATCCTCCTATCCACCCTGTGTTTTAATAACGTCGGTACAGGAATGCTTTTGAGGGCTAAGTTCCTTACAGAACACCGACTTATACATCCTGTGTGAAATATCTGCACCAGCTGGTAGAATACCTGATGTCATCATACGACAAGGCTTTTGACAACACCGGTCCCGTTAGCATCTCTAAGGGCAACCCGAAAGACTCCTGAACAAGTTCCAGTAGAAACACTTCAGACCTTGTATCCTACGTCTTAATTTCTGTGAAGTTTTCTTGGACTGTTATTACTTTTATGGAGTCAATCAGGGACACTCCACTTCAACCTTACCAATCAGGTTCCCAGATTGAAGACATTAACAATTTTGATAAATTCATCTCTCCAGTACCAGATGTTATATTTCCTCCCCAAATCTAAAAGACCTCTGACATAACTTTACCTTTACCTCATCATCAGGCTGGATATATGTAGTTTTTAAACTTAAAATCTTAAGTCATTGGGGTAAATATGTCTGCCTTATTTACCCCAATGACTTAAGATCTGTAGGATTGTAATTACTCCTTCTGAAAAGAAAATATGGTCTCTCAGAGGACAAATTCAATTATATTCTCAACATCCTACTAAGAAGAAATCTCCCTACACTTAATATTCTGTCTGAAGGAATATACTATGGTGGCCTTTTTCGATATTGAGTAGATATGCTTCATAAATATAAAAGCAAAGACGGTAGTAATCAGCCATCTCAGATTTAGAAGTGCAAGGCCCTCTAAGTGCGCCTATAAATTTGTATAAAACAGGAAGAATCATGAGAAAAAAACTTGGAAAATGTGTCTCGAGCATTGTGCGTGGTGGTATTCTTTTTAATCTTCAGCAAAGAAGTACTTAGAATTCGGAAAGGCAAAAGCTTATTTATTTACATAGATGGCATTACAGTAGATATTACATGTTGGCAAACACCTGCATATTAAATTAATATACCTAATGGAAAGAGTTTTGAAAACCAATGTTACCGAAACTGGACTGTTTCTCCTCACCAGAAAGGGTAGAATCTGATCTCGTGGACTAGTCTCCAAACAGACAACTCACATATCCTCAAATCAGGAAAGAAAATCGGCTAAAGCATTGACCACATCATACCCCTATTTTTAAAAGTAGTTTAAGTACTTAAATTCTACATCTAAGTGGCCATCATATCCAACTATGATTGCATAATTTGCAGAGATGCGAAAAAGGGAGAAACAAATAGAAGAAAAACTCATTATAGGGTTTCTGGAGGTCCCAACGAACATACCAAAATTCCCCGGCGATTTAGGAGCTGACGCAGAAGCTGCTGGGCCACCTGATTCCGATGATACATGCGGCTCTTTCTCCTACCCGTTCGGTATGTTGGGCTGGAACGATGGAGAGAGGAAAGGACCTGCTCCATTAGAGGCATACTCTGAAGGAACAGATGAAGAGGAAACTAAGACGTGGGACAAACGCACGTCGCGAACAGACGGCGAATGCTAAAAGTCTCACTCAGCGGCGAAAAGAGAAATAAGTGATGCCCACTGAAACCGACCAACCTCTCGGAACTGAAACTGCGCCCTATGCTTCTGTCCCTAACAGGGCGAAGAGGAAAAACGCTTCCGACGCTCCCTCTGTTGATGGATCTTTCCGCGCACGATGCCCAGTTGAAACCGGTGCTGCAACCAACAGATGCTACAGTTAGAGTGGAGAGAAATCGCATGAAGCTGTTAATCCCATCGACAGAAAGAAAACAAACAGTGAAATCCCCGTTAAGAAACAATTCTGGTGGTGACTTTGCACCGAAGTTGCAATTCGGATGGACCAAATTAGGATGTCCCCGGTAAATCTACTACCAAGAAAACCCCGAAACGCAAAAGGGGTCGAGAGCGGCGCTGCTATCACGTCTCCGTCGCTCCGAATTGTGAAGGCTGGCAATGACAATAGTCTGAATGACGCTGAGTTCAAACACTGTGTCGATCAATTATGGTAATTAGCCAAAGCAGAGAATGTATGCATTCAAGCAGGGGGCTACTATATGGTGAATGGAACGCTTAGAGTGTAGTGCTCCACACAGCAAACTGTGCTGAAAATCGCACCAGGGCTCTCGAAATTGCCACGCCCCATCTTCAGGGTTCCAACCCAACTCAGGGAAACGGGGATTTCTGATGCCTCTTCTTACCCGACACTGAAAATAATAGAGAAAAAATCGGAAAAACAAGGACGACTCTTTTCTTGTTGTGGGCTTAGACAAAGGCCTTGTCAAGACCATTAAATCTAGGTTTGACTCACGTTCCTATCTTCACCTTCGAAAGGTTAATTTCTAGTTTGTTTCCAAATGAGTGCTTATAGGAGACGACCATCCCAGTATTTATACCATATACATATTGTGTTTACTCAGATCAACCTTGAACATTCCCAAACTGCTTCTCCATCCGTATGCAGGGGACTTTCCATGTTGAATACAAATTCTCAACTAATGTCAATAGTAAACGCATCTGCGGTTTACGTTATCCAACAGGTATGCTAAGGAGATTATCGGCTGGAAAGTATTCCATGTCAGACCACATGTACATCGAACTCAGAATGGGATGCGAGGTCTCAAATCAGTGCTGGTGAATAGGACACTCATTGCGGATACAGACTGCGACCAATATGGCTGGGGTAAAGAGATAATTTTGGTCGACTCACTGGTCAACGCGCCTAATATAACAGTTCTGACGTCTATGCACAAGCATACACGGATGATGTATGTATGAGATGATGTCTGTTGGATCGTGTCTAGCGACTGTCTGCTATAAAGCGCAGGCAGCCCTAAATCGATGATTGGTCCACTAGGAATGGGCTTTCAATCAATCCTCTCAAAACTGAGGTTTTTCTCTTTACAAGAAGGAGCAACCTGACTGGTCTGACTCAAGGCATCACCATCCAATTCTCCAAAGAAGCTAAGTATTTAGGTGTTATCCTGAGAAACAAATTTCTATTGACTAGACGTCGAAAGCCTCTAAGGCGCTATCAGGCCTGTCACGGAGAAGGATTCTTTGGATCTGCACGGCTATAATAAGGCCTATTATATCCTATGCGTCGGTTGTCTGGTGGAACAAGATCCCACGAAAATACATTATTGCGGCTTTTACCTGTCTCCAAAGAATGGTCTATCTCGCCTCTAGACGATGAACCTCCCTCACAAAGCCATCTTCCGTTTAAAAAGAAGTGGTGTTTGGTACAACACGCACTGTAGCTTTGATTACTTATGGTTTTAGAACTCTCTTAAAAAAATATCTTTGGAAAACTGCTTTGGTTTAAATCTTGACCTTCATATTACTGACCATAACATGACAGGTTTATTATTCCAAAAACTAAGTAATGGAAATATCAAACGGAGAATCTATACTTCCTCTCGTATAGTTAAAAAAATAAGGTTTGATCATTTGAATAATGCTTTGCTTTCTGAATACTGGCATCCAGTCTCCGCTGAAAGTAATGCTTCTAAGGCAAGTGAAATTGTACAAGGATATTTAAGCACAGTCAGCTATAGTTCAGTCATCAGAAAATCAGACGTAAGATTAAAGCCATGGATTAACCGCTGGATACTCAACAAAATAAAACTGAAAAACAAACTAGGCAAAACATGTCAGAAACATCCATTAAATACTAGATTGAAAAATCGGCATAAAGGCTTATGCAAGAATCTAAACGGTTCACAAGGCAACCCGAAAAAAGAATGGAAAGTGATAAATGAAATAACAAACTTAAAAGTTACAAATGTTTCTAACAAGTTCTCCTTAATCATAAATGGAGAAGTTATTCATTAACCTAACGAAGTTGCAAATAAGTTTAATGATTTTTTTGCTACCGTGCGTGGGGCAAAATGTGAGCGCAATTGAGCAATGCAGGGCGGTAGAAGCTATGTACATTTTCTATTAGAAGTTTCTGTCTTAAACCAATTACTGGTTCAGAAGTCTTAGGCTTAATTAAGTTGCTTAAGAACTCACATGCCTGCGGTGCAGATGGAACCTCCAATTTTATTTTAAAAAAACTTGACCTCAACCTAGTAGATGTTCTCATATATTGTACATATATTTTTAACTTAAGTATCTCAAGTGTATCTTTTCCTGGAAAATTAAAATGTGCCAATATTATACCTACTTTTAAAAAAGATAACAGAAAAGCAATGCAGAACTATAGGCCTATATTATTACTGTCTACTGTCAGTTAAAAATAGAATGTTGAACTACTTAGAGAAAATTAATTTTTTTAGTACGTCACAATTTGGGTTCAGGGAAGGGCTTAGTACCGAAGTCGCTCCACTAGAGTTCTGTTCTTCAATAAATAAGGGCCTGGATGATAAAAAATGTTGCGCTGGATTGTTCGTGGACATTATCAAAGCGTTTGATATGGTTGACCATACAATTTTCCTGAACAAGTTATATTCCTTAGGATTTCGTGGTTCGACGTACAACTGGTTTGCTTCCTATTTAAAAGATAGAATGCAGAAAGTGAAGGTTGGAAACGCGCTTAGTAATGCAACGGTGATCAATCTAGGTGTACCACAAGGATGAATTCTTGGACCCATCTTATTCCTGTTCTATATAAATTCACTTTTCAGTTTGCCCTTTCAAGGTAAGCCAACTGCCTTTGCAGATAATGTTGGTATCGCATACAACTCAACTAATCCCCTGAATCTCGTAGCCGATATAAACTTTGATATATATTTGCTTAGATGGTAGTTTTTCTGTCACAAACTAAAAGTCAGCAATATAACTAAACTGATGTATTTCATCTTAAAAATACAAGATTCACCAGATACCAAAGAATTTAAATACGTTGGTGTAGTAATAGACCAAAATATGAGCTGGTCTAGTTACATTATGAATTTGAAGCAATACCTGCGTTCCTCTGTTAGTAGCTTGTACCATCTTAAAAAAACGTGCGGAAGTAAAACTTCATTCTAAATTGCAATATGGCATAAGTTGTTGGAGACGTGCTTACAAAGAAAAAATACAACCTTTGCTGGTTCAACAAAAGTGTGCCATGAGAAATATTTGTGGTGTATAGCGATTAGCTCATTCTATTGAGCTGTTTAGGTCTCAACAAATTCTGCCAGTTAGATATCTGTATTAGTACAAAGTCTCAAAAATATTCTTTATTAGAGGTGGTTATCTCCAAAGCCCGAACTCAGATGCCCGCACTTTGCTAAGTAACTTGAATAATAATGTAAATGTTCCTGTCCTAAAGTTATGTTGGGTCCTAAAAGTTATTTAACCGATACGCTGCACCAGACACTTTCCGGAATTCGTTAAAAAAGTTAAATCATGACTCTTACATTTTGACCATAATCAAATTGAAGTTTTCTGTTGCGGTGTAAGATCGTGTGCTTTTTGGAACTTCAATGGCCTGAGCCCAAGCTAATTTTTCAGTATGTGTTGTTCCAACGACATGTTGAGCTCACGAGCCATTTTTCTTCTACTTCGACGCGGATTCCGCTCAATTCGAGCCTTCACTTTCCGAACCATTTCTGCCGATGTTGCTGTTTTTTTATGACCACCTCAGTGGCGTTTTGTCACGCTGCCAGTATCACGGTAACGAGCTATGGTTCGAGACACAAATGATTTATTCACGTTGAGGTGCTGGAGGGCTCTAACGATAGCTACTTGTGTTTTCCAGCCAAATATAAAGCAATCACACTATCACGTTTGAATTCCATCGCGGATAAAATTTTTTCAACACAACTGAGACGCAAATCGTTTACAAGGCTTGTAAATACTCGTACAATAATAAAATTATCTGTCATGTGTCAAAATTTGAGCTCACTGTCATGAACGGTTTGGAAATTTAGCGAGTCATTCAGGGTGTAATTAACTTCATTTAATACATATAAGAATAAAGGAAAAAAAAAAATAATAATGAAACCATAGGGACATATGCAAATACATGATCAATAAAATTTAGGTACGCTCGAACTATTGCATAAATTCAAAAGCATTTTTCTTGATGTTTTTGAGAAATTTAATGAAGGTTACCAAAGGAAGCTTGATGAATCTAAAAGCAACACTAAAGTGTTGGGTCTACAAGTAAGTTTCCAGAGTTTGTCAGAGATGGCGCCACCAGTGGATCCCGGGCAGAAATGTCAGACCCCATGTGTTTTATTTGTAGGTTTTGCATCTGTCAACAACTTTGCAGCGTTATATTTGAGCAGTTCTATCAGTGTCGTACATTTTATCGAGCAAAATCATGGCAAGTTTCCAGCTAAATAAACGTCATTTGCGGGAAGCGCTGCTTTTATAAAAGTGCGGCTGAGGCCTATCGTTTGCTTTCGGAAACTTATGGGGCGGAATGTATTGGTGAATCGACGTGCCGCGAGTGGTTCAAACGGATCAAAAGTGGTTATTTTCGAGTTGAAGACAAAGATCGCCATGGAAAGCCGAAAAGTTTTGAAGACGTGGAATTCGACGCTTTACTGGATGAGGATCCGTGTCAGATTCAAGAAGAACTTGCTGCATCATTTGGCGTCACGCAACAAGCCGTTTCCCTGCGCCTAAAAGAACTGGGATTCATTCAAAAGGTTGGAAACTGGGTGCCGTACGAATTGAATCCAAGAGACGTCGAACGGCGATTTTGCATGTCCGAAATGTTACTGCAGCGGTATAAAAATAAATCATTTTTGCATCATATTATCACTGGTGATGAGAAATGGATTTATTATGATAATCCTAAACGCAGAAAATCGTATACAAAGCCCGGCGAGCCCGCCCAGTCGACGCAGAAACGAAATATTCACGTGAATAAGGTCATGCTCTGCATATGGTGGGATCAAAAGGGTGTCGTATACTACGAACTGCTTCCGAGTGGTGAAACCATCAAAGGACCATTATATCGAACCCAACTAATTCGTTTGAAGCGGGCATTAAAAGAAAAACGGCCAGAATATGAGACCAGGTATGAGTCCGTCATTTTTCATCACGACAACGCTCGACCACATGTTGCGGTTTCGGTGAAAAACTATTTGGAGAATAGTGGATGGGAAATTCTGCCTCACCAGACTTGGCACCATATGAGTACCACTTGTTTCGTTCGATGCAGAACGCTCTTACGGGAATACGCTTCAGCTCAGTAGAGGAAATCAAAAATTGGTTCGATACATTCTTGGGCTCGAAAGACGAGAAATTTTTTTGGTCCGGAATTCATAAATTGCCAGAAAGATGGGGGAAAGTTGTGGCTTCCGATGGACGATACTTTGAATAAAGCATTGTAACTATGTTTTCATAATAAAACTTCAAATTTTGGAAAAAAAAACACTGGAAACTTACTTGTAGACCCAATAAAATTTCCACCAGTTTAAAACTGATTAAAATATCTAAATAAAATTAGTCTGTATTTGAAAATTAATCTGAAAACTTATCCCTCATTAACAGTTAAAACTACTTTTTTAATAAAATTTAAATTTTCTAAAAGGCAATCCACGCTATCTTTTAGAGGGGCATTAAAAAGAATTTATAGAATGTCCACTTTTTTTTAGAAATTTTGAAAACGTATACAATACTGCATCTATTCATGGTTGTCATCGCCAACTGCCCTTGGTCTTCCAATCTTGGACACTTGTGCTTGCTATATAATTGAAAACCAAATATTTGGAGTAAAGAAATTAATGTTATTCTACGAAAGACTGAAATAAAGAAAATGTTAATTATAAACAGGATGAGACAAGTTTGCAAATGGAATAGTCGCCGTGGCATTATTGTTATATATGATGAAACAATGAAGTGCTAAGCTAAACATATTTTGAGTATGATCGAGGCTTACTTTCAGTTACCTTTTTTATCAACAAACGTTAAAAGGGACCAAAAATAATCAAAAACAGATACAAATTTAAAGAATATTTTTTAGAAAAAATTAGAATATGCCGTAAAAAACAAGCGGCTTAGAACAACTTTGGAGTCTAAAGGGGAGAGTCAACAAATATAAAGTATCAAAAACTAAAAGAATAAAAATTATGTGAAAGATAATATCTTATGGTATATTTATTAAATATGTAAATCAAAATCAAAGTAACAAACCGTTTTTTCTTGTTTTACATTAATTGTTAATTGTTAAAAAGAATTGTATTCGCTTGAAAATCCAAACCATTTTACAAATGCTGGACTGTTTTTAATGTTCAATGTAACCTTTCTCAAAGGCTTTTTTAAACTTGCTTATTCGCACTTAATTTTGTTTTTCTCTTAGAGCGGTTTTAATGAAATTGTAAGCCGAAGATAATATATATTTTAAATTTTTTTTGCAACAATAGAAATTTTTTAAAAGGGGGACCCATTTATAATTGCTATTAAAACCGAACACTTCTCCTTAAGAGTTCGATTAAAGCGCTTAATAACTGATGCTTTTAAATTACTGTATATGGAGTAGTAGTTAACTTTGTACATTTTAATCAAATTCTGAAATTTTTTTTGCTGAACAACTCTTTACCATCTTCGGAATATTTTCTCCATTAATTCTACAACAGATGCTGCAATTTTATTTTTCAAAGGAACTGCTCGTGACTATTTTGAAAACGTGTCGATCACGGCTAATAAGTACTTGTACCCATAACTCTCCCGGGGTAAGGAGTGATTTCCACTAAATCGGCCTGGCATAAGTCATAAAATCCCTTGATGATAGCTCCGTCTATGCAATATTCCGTTGCATATTTTTTATTATGAAGCATTTACGATAATCTTTTATACAATATTTAAACCATTGGTAACAAATGTTTTTATACCCTTAGTTATTTTTACTATCTGCCATTATCTATACATAGCGATTTTTCAGGGTTGATATCATCATTATACCACCTTGATCAAAAAGTTCCCGCACCACACCACCGTGGGGCGCTCCAATTGTTCCGATGTGAGTTCTGTTTTTTTGTTATGTTGGTAAATCTGTTGTTGACATTCCCTCTAAATCTTAGCATCATATCTTGACATTTGCAAACGTTACGTAGCCAAGAGTACATCCATCTCTGTGTGTGTTTGCAATTTTTTTCAATTTTAGAAATGGATTTAAATTTGCGATAACGAACTTGTATTAAATTTTGCGTAAAAAACGGATTTAATGGTGCGCGAACGTTGGAAATGTTTGAAAAGTGTTTCGGTAACGATTCTCTAAAGAAAACGGCCGTATACCAGTGGCACGAGCGGTTCAAAAGTGGTCGTGAGTCAATCGAAGATGATGAACGCAGTGGCAGACCATCGACATCGAAAACCGACGAGAACATCGATGAAGTAAAACAAATGTTGGTTAATAATCGTAAACTAACCATCAGAGAGATAGCGGAGGACTATGGATCCGTTCAAGACATTTTGGTTAATGTGTTGGGTTTCCGTCGTATAGCAGCAAAGTTGGTGCCAAAAGACCTCAATTTCATGCAAAAAAGAGACCGTGTTGACGTCGCAAAAGAGATGATTTGCGAGGTGGAATCCGATCCCACATTCATCAAAAGGATCATTACTTGAGACGAGACGTGCGTTTATGAGTACGACACGCAATCCAGACATCAGGCAAGTGAATGGCGTTCACCAAATGAGCCGAGACCAAAAAAACCACGTCGTTTTCAGTCAAAAAAGAAGGCAATGCTCACGGTTTTCATGGATTTCAACGGTGTAGTGCATCATCTATTTTTACCAGAAGGCCAAACAGTAAACAAAGAGTATTATTTGGGCGTTATGAGACGTTTGCATGAAGCAATTCGCCGAATAAGACAAGAATTGTGGGCAGAAAACTCGTGGATTTTGCACCATGATAACGCACCGTCGCACAGTGCCATCATTATTCGTAATTTTTTGACGAAAAATGCAACAAATACCATCCAACAGCCACCGAATTCACCTGATTTGGCTCCCTGTGACTTCTTTCTGTTCAATCGAGTTAAAAAACCACTACGGGGAACGCGTTTCAGCAGCCGAGAGGAAGTAATGGAAAAATCGCAGGAAGCACTGATGGACATACCAAAAACCGAATATAAAAAATGTTTCGAGGATTGGATCAAGCACTGGCATGAGTATGTTGCAGTCCTCTTCGATTACTTTGAAGAGGACAATGTAGATTTGGATGAATAAACTTGTATTTTAAATTTTCTGAATAAATTCCGAAAAAGGTGGTAAATATCTGGGTATATTAGGTATATAACTTAATTCGTGCGGTTTTTTTTCAAAATATGAACGTTTATTTAAGAAAAACATGTACAATAGTATTATTCAAAGTATTGCCCATCTGAAGCTATGACTTTTTCCCATCTTTCTGGCAATTTGTGGATCCCATCCCAAAAGAACTGCGCCGGCTTGGCAGCCAAGAATGAATCAAGCCAATTTTTGATATTCTGCTCTGACGTGAACCGTATTTCAGTGAGGGCGTTCTGCATCGACCGGAACAAATGGTAGTCAGAAGGGGCAAGGTCTGGGCTATGAGGCGGGTGGGGTAAGACGTCCCATCCACTGTTTTCCAAATAGTTCTTAACCGGAATAGCAACGTGGGGCCGAGCGTTGTCATGATGGAAAATTATTGCCTCGTGTCTGGTCGCATATTCCGGGTGTTTTTCGGCCACTGCTCTCTTCAAACGGATTAATTGTGTTCGGTAGCGTTGTCCATTGATGGTTTCACCCGGTTTTAGCAGCTTATAATACAGCACACCCATCTGATTCCACCAAATACAGAGCATTACCTTCGCGCCATGGATATTCGGCTTTGCCGTTGATTTGGCTGGTTGGTCGGGTTTCACATATGATTTTTTGCGCTTGGGGTTGTCGTAATGGATCCATTTTTCATCACCAGTAACAATCCGATGCAAAAATGATTTCCTTTTGTGGCGTTCCAGCAGCATTTCGGACATGCAAAACCGCCTTTCGCGTCTCTCGGCTTGAGTTCATGTGGAACCCAATTTCCTTGCTTTTGAATATATCCAGCTGCTTTTAAACATTTTGAAATGGCTGCTTGAGTGACACCCAAAGATTCTGCGAGCTCTTCTTGTATTTGGCAACAATCTTCATAGAGTAATGCTTCCAGTTCTTCATCTTCAAACTTTTTTGGCTGCCCAGGACGTTCATCGTCTTCCAAGCCAAAATCATCACTTTTAAATCGTGCAAACCACTTTTGGCACGTTCGCTCAGCTAGCGCATGTTCACCATAAACTTCCACCAAAATACGATGACTTTCGGCAGCAGTTTTCTTCATATTAAAGTAATGAAGAAGAACTCCCCGCAAAAACACTTTTTCAGGCACAAAGTTCGATATATTTGAGTGAAAAAAAATTATTGTTGTTTACGCTTCAAATGAATGACATATACTGAAATGACGTACAATGACAGTAGCTTTCCAAAGCATGTTCCAATGGAATAATACAAGTTACGCCATCTCTTACCAAACCGCACGAACGGTTATAGATCCAATAGTTAAATCGTAAACCTTTCTTTCATATAATCATAACGAAAATCATAAATTAACCATTAAAGCGTCCAAGTACATGATCTAAGCAAGAACTTGAGATTAGCCTTGTAGGCTCATTTATAAATGTTGTAAGACCATACTCTGCAATTAGGTTGAGATACTAGCCAGAAATTGTGTTTGATGTTGCAATGTTCACATGAGTGAACATTATGTATAAATACATACGAAGTTAATTATGTTGTTATCTATAGTGCATGAAATTTGTAATATATCTGCCGTTTCAAGATCATGTAAAATGTTAGTTAGTTTTAGTTTTAAATGCATTTTATTATCTTAATCATTAACCCTTACATACTAACAAAAAATGCTTAAATGCTAGCTTAAAATTACTTAACAATCTTATACTAACTTACTGGCCCCACACAGGCACTCTAAGCTACTCTAAATTCTTGTATTTATGTCTTTCGACTTTATTTACATTTATTTTTTTACATATATATCTTGTATACTTAAGGCTAAGAAAAAAAATTGTTAACAAAAACTTAGCATATGGACTTAATTTTCTATAAAACTTAATATCTAACTTAAAATACCTAACCTAACCTAACCTACATATCATGTAAAATGTCATTATACTCCAATGGATTGCGTATAAAAACTTCTACTCCACCTGCTCTATAGGATTCATTTATATTTGCACACAAATCATATCCAGGAATTAGGAAATTGTCGCGTTCACAAGCAAATATCCATATTTCCGTTGTGAATGTCAAGTCTGGTAAGAAAGTTAAAGCTTCAAGATTGCACACAAGCAAATTTAAGTTTTGCCGTAGACTACGTATG